>CM027875.1:53548500-54040827 GCA_016097615.1 Eucalyptus dawsonii | reverse complement strand
CTAGTACAGCACCGGTTGTCCAATGTGGTGGTGGTGGATGATGTACAGGAAGCACTCGTGCTCTCCACGGCTGTCCCTAAAGTTTCGCATGTTCGGACAAGAACAGCTTTGTTAGTTGTATGGCTTCTTACAGCTTTTAGGTTTGAAGTCAATATAATTCTCACCTTTTACCAACAAAAAAAAAAAAATTGGCTTTGTTAGTTGTATCTCCGCAGAGTATGGAACCAAAATTTCCACCTTACAATTAACGTAGACCTTTTGCATGCCTTATGCAGTACGGCTATCACAAGCAAGGCTCTATATATATTCATGTCCAACGTAGGAATCTTATCATCCACTTCTTAGTATTACACTGAAAAACACACTCACACTTACAATTGTGCAATGGCATTTTCTCTCAAGACTGAATTCATCGTTGCCCTTGCTCTAATTCTTAATGCTTGGGCATGGCATGCCACTTCAGTCCGCACATTGCATGAATCCAACATTGCCGAGCAGCACGAGCAATGGATGGCCCAACATGGTCGGACATACAAGGACCAAGAGGAGAAGGAGAAACGCCGGGCGATTTTCAAGAAACACTTGCAGTTCATTGAGGATTTCAATGCATCTGGGAATCGGACTTTCAAGTTAGGCGTCAATCAATTCTCGGATTTGACTGATGACGAATTCATTCAGAGCCACACGGGATACTTGGCGTCCAAGCAAGTGAAGTCCCGCAGAAATGCGTCATTGAGCCAACAATATCCGAGTGGGGATGTTCCTGAGAGCATCGATTGGGTGGAGAAAGGCGCAACAAATCCAATCAAGGACCAAGGCCAATGTGGTAAGAATCTAAACGTCCTGTATGCATCCAATTGTGATATCAAGTTTGACTTCTATTTAGAAATAAATTTTGGAGTCTAGCTTTGTTGAGTTCAGATACCAACGGTAACAACCATGTCAACAAATTTTATGAATGCAGGATCTTGTTGGGCATTCTCAGCAGTCGCAGCATGGAAGGAATCACGTAGATCAAAGCGGTAAAGCCGGTACTATCCGAGCAACAACTAATCGATTGTGATACCGAAAACAATGGCTGCGGGCGGTCTTTTGACAATGCTTTCCGATACATCATCCAAAACCAAGGAATAACCTCTGAGGATACATACACGTACCAAGAGATGGAAGGGACTTGTGACTCAATGAAAGAGGCCCAACAGGCGCAGATCACAGATTTTGCAGACGTGCAGCCGGTGAGGACGAGCTCCCGAAGGCGCTTGCACAACAGCCGGTTTCGGTTGGAATCGCCGCGGTGGGCAGGAGTTCCGACGCTACAGTGGCGGAGTGTTCAATGGGGATTGTGGCGAGCAGCTGGACCATACAGTCGTTGTGGTTGGGTATGGGACGAGTGAGGAAGGGAAGTTCTGAAGATCCGAAACTCCCGGGGCGAGAGTTGGGGTGAAGATGGTTACATGAGGATTCAAAGAGGTGGTGAAAGTTCTTACGGATTATGCAGGCTCGCATCGCAAGCTTCTTATCCGATTGCATGAGAATAATTAAAAGATATATACACAAAGTACGACCATCGTGAGCCTACGAGTTGCTCTTTTTTCCTAATTATATTTTCGTGTGTCTGTCTTCATTGTTTAGCTATATAGTGTGGTACTTGTAAGGAGGCAATTATGTTGCCACTAAGTTATTTGGAGGATCACATATTAATTCCCGTTTTGGAAAGATCTTGATGCCATCGGTACAATTACCCAATATTAAATTATTAACGTCACCTTATCATGAGTTCTAACCCCTCATATAAATTTCTCATACCTATAATCTCATATTAATTAGATTTTGATATTTCATTTTAATCCTTGGAATTAGTTAGATTAGATTCGAAAAACAAATAATAATACTATTATGTGAAATACTCCTAATTTATGGCCAAAATCTTTAATATAATAATGATGATGAAGAAGATATTAAGAACGGTAAGTGTTGTGACCTAAATTTTCCGTGACATGTGTTAAGGCAAAAAAAAGAAAAAAAAAGAAAAAAAAGTCTATAGGTATTGCTTAAAAGCGAGCCCATAGGCCATCGGTTTAATTACGGGATTTCGTAAGCTCATACTTCGTGTGACATTTGAATTTATCATTTTAACATTCTTTAATAACCCAAGTATGTGTAGGAGTCGTTATTAGCCTGTTGGGGTTAGCTAGAAGCCAATTAAGATGCGAGAGCGTTGTCTCAATTCTTATGCAACTAGAGATTCTCAATTTCTATGCAACTAGATCTTCTAAGCATAGAGACTTGATTACATCAATGTTACTATTAATATCTTTTCGGTACCTAACTAGCTGGCTGTTTAGTCTAAGTGATCATACACTGTTGGTTATGTTGATTAAAATCCAAAAAGGTCTTTCAAAGCCGCTATATGAGCATGCAAACATCTTTGTTTTCATTAGGATTCTAAACTAACCCTAACCTATTCTAGAAAAATAACACTCAATTTATTATAAAGTGGTGCGATAAGTAAACATCTAGATATTGAAAGCAGCTAGATTGGTAAACACTCAAGCAAATTGACAACTTCTGAGTAAAGTATGAGAAAATAAAGCCGATGCAACATCGGACAAAGAATACCACACAACCTTGTTATGAGCCTTGGGTAGCTTAGTGAGCTTAACATTAAAAACTAATTCCAAGAGTTGGGCTAGACTAAGGCGAGCCTAACTCTACTGATTTTAATCCATGATTAGACTAACCTAAGCTAAATAACCATTATTCTAAAAGAGTGATTCTTAGTCTTGTTTAAAGTCTAATCTAATTAGGGCCTTAAGTTGTGAGTCTAACCATATTGAACTCAGCTAAACTAAGCTACATCTGCCTTGGACTGCCATGGGTTGGCCTTCAATCATTGAGCTATCGGCCGTCTCTCGAGATGTTGCTTCTCATCCATTCATTCATCATCAATCAGAATATGTCATAAATCAAAGTAAGCAATCACCAAAGTTCATTCAATCCCCAATTGCCTCAGGATCGGCTTTGAAGGCAAACATGCGTTTCGATTTTCCCCAATACCACAACTATGAATCCAATAAACATTCATTGCCATTTGCGTTAGCAAAACATTAGGATAAGATAATCAACCCTAACTAAACTCTAATTACCTTCCAAATTGCCAACCGAAAGACACGCATCGAGCTTCTAACGTGTATCTAATCATTCACATGCAAAATTGATTTTGAACATGCAATTTAGACGAACCAACCAATCAACATGCAACCAAGCTTGGGGACTAATTACAATAAAAGACAAGAAATTGCATTTTCCTAATCCAATTTCTAATTTCTATTTTTTTCTAATAAAAGGAGTCGAAGAAGCCTTCATTTAATTTCTTTTATTTTATTTAATAAACCTCTCGCCTGTATTTTTGCTTTTTTAAAAGAATAACTGTTATCTTTTCATATTTTTAATCTAATTTAATTAAAATTTAAATTAAAAATGTGTTTGGATGAAAGTATCTTTGATTGGTCGGAATATTTTGCTAGCCGACGAGCTAGTGAGATTAAACTCTTATTTGAAATAGTTAAAATTCATTCAAATTCTTATTTGAGAAAATGAGAACAATTCATGTCTTTATTTGGAATTTACTCTATGGTAGAGTGTCCTCATCATGTTTGAGTTTTATAAGTTTATTTTGGAGTCAATATGTAGCAGTAGCGATGTGTACATCCATTAACTAGTTCGATCCTATTTTTTAGATTATGCGGGCATCTATAAAAATAATACCGAAACCACTTGAAGATACATGATTGCTTCATGTCCACATTTTAATTGAAATTTCGAACTTTCTCTTTCCTTGAAATTGAATTATTGATTTCACCAACCTACGTTTTGTCTTTTGCGGCGCTACTTGTCCTTGCCAAACATGCACTTCCTTTAAAATGTCTTTATCTCGGCAACTCCTTCGACGACTGGGCTATGGAAAGACCGATGTTTAGATTCACTTATTTTATGAAATTTCGATTTTTTTTATCTTTCTTTCTGTCCTAAATCATGGACTTCAAATTGCTTACATTTTGTCTTTTGTGGGGTCTTTTGGTTTTCGATCCGGTTGCAGTTCCTTTAAAAATGTGCACCTCAGAACCTCCTAAAACTTTGGAATGTTGCTCTACAAGTGCGATTCGTGACTTTTCCGTCTCATCTCTCATTTTTCCATGATCCAGCCGGCGCACTTTGTACGACTCCTTTTGCTCAAATGGGCGTTTGAGAATTTGAGGGAAACAAAGATTTGACATCACCGAATTGATACATGTACTAATTTAAAAAAAAATTATAAAAAGTTAATTTTGAATAAATTTATCATAAATATTAATTTAGGATTTTTCAGATATTAACTCTTTAAAATCTCTACATGTGTAATTTTTTATCTAGTCAATGATGGGGCCCACAAGAAGAAAAATAAAAAGAGAAGGAAGATCATCGTGAGATAAAAGGAAAGAAAGGGAGGAAGAGCACTTCGCCTGGTGAATAGGGAGGAGAAGGAGGAGGAGGAGAAGAAGAAGAATATTTTGATCTAGTCAAATGATGGGGCCCACAAGAAGAAAAAGAAAGAGAAGGTCATCGCGAGATAAAAGGGAAGAAAGGAGAAAGAGCATTTTGCCCAGTGAATAGAGGGAAGGAGGAGAAGAAGAACGAGAAGCAGAAGGAGAAGAAGAAAAAGATTCCACATACTCACATTAGATGCCTCACCAAGCCAAATTTACTTTAATTCGCAATGCCAGGTAAGTGCTTATGCCCTTGATTCTTCTAATCAAAAAAGTTCTTGGAATTAGGAGTTAAATTTGAGATTAAGCAAAATTTGAACTACAAGCGGATAGATATAAGCAATGCTCGGGACATGGTTATTGACATTTTATGACACTCGATCTTAACGATACATATCTGTTGGGTTAAATCGATAAAATACCAAATTGTAAGCTAATGGGTAGTCATTTTGGAAACCATCGATTCGATACATCTCTATTCATTTTGTCAATTCACGGTTCATTATATTTCACACATTAAATGATTAGTTTTTATCTTAGTTCATTTTTATCATAATTTCACGACAAATAGTTGAGAATCGTAAACTACAGACCTGCCAAACATAATGCATAGACACTCTTTCTTTTCTCTATGTTTTTCTTTTAACATTCGAATCATTTACTTATCATTGAGATATATTTACCTTTGATCATGGGCACTTGAAATCGAGATACATTTACCCCGAGCTTTTTGTTTTGCAGTTATTCGTGAAATTACGGGGCTACGAGTAGATTAATGCTGAAGCACACCATCAAATTCACTTTGAATATCATCCTCATCATTTAATGTATATCTCAATCGGTAATGTCATATACCTTTTTGCTAAATCGTGTTTAGAAAAAAAATTCGTACACGATATTTCAATATAGGATGCAAGTTTAAAGCAGGAGATTATTTCTACTTGATAAATCTTTCAACTAATAGCTTTTGGTAATTGTCATATTCCTCAAAAATTTGCAAATTATGCAAACATATAAGCACATGTCATGACTTTTTATTGATTTCAAGCCTTCTCGGAATGCATAAAATGCAGCAACGCACAAACTTAGGTCTTCACTTTATCGATGTAAATTCAAATTGTGTCGTTATAATTACCGTATATCAACATTGTCAAGTCATATACTATAAATAACCATTGCTGGCCCATTTTCTAACGATTCGAACTTTTAAGATGATTTTTCTAACACGGTATAAGACAAACCTCTAATATCAAAGCACGGGTCAAGGATTTAAATCCCTACACTCCTTAATTTTCTCCTACTCGTTATTCTCATTATTCTGTCTATTTTCCGTTTCCGCAATTATCCTCTTAAATCGCTTGCTATAAATACATTGACTGCCCACGTTCTAATAATTTAAACTTTTAGGAAAATATGGTTTGTCTCACAAAGGTTATTTTTACATACAATGACTACTGGAATATGTGAAAAACGGACATTAACTGAAGCAGAAATCAGGAAAAAAAATAAATGAGAAAGAAAAAAAGAATTTTACTCTATCATAAAATGAAGAAAAGATGACCGGCATAGTTGACGATTCCTTCTCCGATAATAATGGAAATGGATGATTTGGTGGCTCATCCCAGATACGAAGAAAGCCCATATTGAGTTGATTTGACTTATTCCTTCTCAGGGTAAATTTTTTTTGCCTCCCCACCCAAAATATCGCTTAGACCGATCGAATTTCACATGAGTCGAGTTCCAATTTCACCACAGTTGTCATCATTTTCTCTAAATCTGATTTTGGCTGGCAGACGACATTCCACGATGAGAAAATGATACGCCGGCAAGAAAATCCAGTCGGGGCGAGCAAGGGTACATCAGAATGGCACGTAATGTGGGTGGTACCCCCACCCACTGGCAAATGTGGTATAGCGATGGAGTCCTCGTACCCCGTCGAGAGGAACCAAAATCGATTACTTCATTATCCGCATGTAATTTTACATTTCTTTCACTCAAAACAGTGTGGCTTTGGCGAAGGCTTTTCATATTGAGGATGCATCTGACTTGACCTTGAACATATGAAAGTTAATTCTAACAAGTCCTGTGTCGTTTTTCTAATTTGTGTTTGTGCAACAGAGCAAAGACAATGCAGTAGGAGTCGTCAAGGCAGAAAAGCAGTGCGCCCGAGCTCTGCCGAACCAGGCGAGCCTGAACTCCTCGCCAACTTGTGGTGAGGCGGGTAAGGCTCCACCTCGCCCGAGGCCAAATCCGGCGACGGCAAGGCTTGAGTTCGCCTAGTCAGGCTCGCATGGATCAACCAAGCCTCAAGCTTGTCAATTCGAGTCTTGGTCAGTCACTAGGCAATCGGCCGTCACTGAGGCACGCGACGGTGGAGGAAGGAGGAAGAAAAAGAAAAAGGAACAAGGAAAATTTTAAAGTAATAAAAATTAGAATTTTAAAAGTAAAAAAATTAAAATTCAATTTTAAAAAATATATAACAATTAAGATTAAAAAAATTATTCAATTAAAAAATAAAATTTGATTTTTTTAGTAGTTTTTTTCCAAAAAAGAAACAAATCAAATACTGAACAGTGGAAAATATTTTCTACTCCATTTTCAAGTTTTAGTCGAATACGAAAAATATAGTCATTTTTTTTGAAAAATGACTTTTTGGAAAACATTTTTTGGAAACGTTATATTTTTCGTAAAACAAATGGAGCCTAACTGTAGTGATCTGTGCAGCAATCTCATCCCGTGCAAAAAACTTTGTCATGTCATATGTTCGCCAAACTTTGATTTGAGGGCTTATGGTCAAAAGGAAGCTCCTCTAAAATTGTACGATGGACGCAAAGCTAAAGTGTCGCAACTCGCAAGCTTGGGAAAGAGGTAATTGCTTGGGATTCTGAGTGATTCAATGTAAGCTCCTCGGACTAGTTAAATTCTAGTTGGTTCACGCCAAAACGAGGGGATTCTCGAGAAATTCCTCAATTATTGTCCAACTGAAACAATTTCCATTAAAAATGTCATCTCATCCTCAAATCTTGTTTCCGCATTCTATTATGAGAGATACATATACTTTCTTTCTCAATTTTGTTATTATTGTGGATCCTTTCCGGTTCAGATAAAGTCATTCACATAATTACATGGCGGAAGAAATTGTATATGTGAAGAAAATCAGTCTGAAGTATTTTTGTATGGTGAAATTCATTAGATAAACTAAGATTGGGTTATTGATTACTCGTCATTTTCTTATGTTTGAATAGATGGTCAAATTCGAGATTAATTAACTTTGTCTTGTGCTTGCTTTTCTTCATCTTCATGCAAGGAATGCGAATTTCATTTTCCAACAAAAGGAGCAAGGCAAGAATAAAGAGAAAAAAGGAAGAAACCAAAGGGAAATGCACTCGGAGTGCATTGGCTACGATAAAACTTCTCGGGATTGTCTACTTCTGGCATCAAGAAAAGAATAAGGATTAATACCCTAAAAACCTTAAACTGGTATATCTATAACAAATTTACCCCGACTAACTATAAAAAAACCATAAACGGTACATTTATGACAAATTTATCCTAAACTAATTTATTCACATAAAAACTCAAAATAGTAATTTGTGACAAATATACCCAGCTAAATTGGATTAATACTACAAAAAAAATTATAATAATTATAAACCATGATAAATGGAGCATAAAATCTCAAATTATTATACTAGTCAATTGTCACGTATCATTTAACTTAATAATTTGACATAAAAATAACGAAAATTAACAGAGGGTAAATTTGTCACAAGTGTATTAGTTTGGGGTAAATTTGTCAAAGATATATCAGTTTGGGGTTTTTTATGATCAAAAAAATAGTTTGGGGTAAATTTGTTACAAGTGTACCAATTTGGGGTTTTTCAGGATATTAGCCCAAAGAATAATGTGGGAGAGAATCCGGATTTCATTTTCCAACAAAAGGAGCAAGGCAAGAATAAAGTGAGAAAAGGAAGAAACCAAAGGAAAATGCACTCAGATTGGGTACGGTAAAACTTCTACAACTTGTCTATTTCTGACACCAAGATAAATAATGCAGAAGAGAGAATTATGTAAATTTTATATAATACTATATTATGATGTAGAGTGAGTGGCCTTATTTATAAGCAATATGAAATGACTATATTAGATCATAATATATTATGATATCAATTATAATTAATCAGAAATATAGGAAGATATTTGCATAATCCCAAGAGATATGAAGAATCGAGATTTATGGAAAATCTCCAATATAACATCCTCAAATTCTTCTAGATATAGCGATTAAAATATTGAAAATGTGTTAAAATGTGTTGTGTGAATTCAACTTACATTTTGTCTTTCATGTGGCTTATTGTCCTCGTTCTTCCTTAATACGCAAACTTTTTAAACCATTCTTAATATACAACTAACACTAGTAAATTTATTTATTTTTTAAAAAATTTCTATGAGAATGGGTTTTCCAATTGTCGTAGCAAATATAATCTATTTGGGAGAAAAAGAAGACCAAAAGAGAGCCGCCTGACAATAGTTAATATTTGATCTCACGATTGATGATGATCGATCGATCAGCAGGTGACGTGGTCATCGTCGGCCATCCAACGGCTCATACAGCCGTCCGCAACTTTGCCGCATGTGAGACGAGCGCTCTTTAGTTTTCAATTATTAAAGTCAGAAGTAAACTACACCATGTAACATATGACCGCCACCAGGACTTGCCGCTCCAGCTTGGTTCCATGACCTTTTAAAGTCTCTAGATGTCCCTCACATTTTACACGGTTGCACTACTCTTCTCGTATCCTTTCAATTCTCTCTCTAGCTATCGAAATCCCAGCAAGAAATTCACGTTGATTCTACAAATTAACTCTGCATGGACAACAATCTTGGAGGTCTTCAAGCAACCGCTGAGGAACATGGGATCGAGCTCATGAGGCGGGATTCATTGGCTTCGATGTCAGAATATATGAAGGCAGCGCCGATATGGAATAATGAATCAGCAGGCGAAAGCAGCTGTAGCATCTTCAGAGTTCCTCAGGCACTTGCCGGAGGAATTGCCCAGGCGTCTCGGCCTCGCATCGTCTCTATTGGCCCATACCACCATGGGGAACCGCAGTTGCAGATGCTTCAGGAGCACAAGCGGATATACCTCCAGACCATGCTGGACCAAACTCAACCGCACGGTGTCGGCCTCGAGGAGCTCATCAATACAGTGGCACCGAAAGTGGAAATGATCCGGCGGTGCTATTCGGAAGCACCAAGTGTTTCAGCGGACCTGATCTTGTGAAAATGATGGTTGTTGATGGATGCTTCATCATTCAGTTCCTCCGTCAAATGGTAGGGGTGATAGATATGGCTCCCCCATTAAATAATTCATACGTGGAGTATTCTGTTGCACGGGACCTTCTTCGGCTTGAGAACCAGGTCCCATACTTTGTTCTCGAGGATTTGTTTGAAACAACGAATGTTCCAGAAGCAACGTGGTCCTTGGCCAATCTTGCCTTCAATTTCTTCAACTGTTTGTGTGTAGAACCCAGCTATGTCTTGGAAAGACAGATCAATATAAAAGGAGTGCATTTACTCGATTCATTTCGTCTGAGTTTAATACCTCAGGGTCAACAAGACAAACCGGTAGAAGAGTTCATACCGTCCTTTGATTAGATCTGCCTCCGAGCTCCGTCGAGTGGGGTGGATTCAAGCAGGGGCAGCGGCACCTTCTAGGAACTCAAAGTTGACAGTGAACGCAGAACTGTCAGAATTCCACAAATAAGTATAAATGATGATCTTTATTGCATCCTCACCAATATGGTTGCTTTTGAACAGTGTCGTGGCCAGAGGGACGGGCATGTAAGTGCCTATGCCGCATTCATGGGATGCCTCATTCACACTGTTGATGACGTACAGCTTTTGCGTGACTGTAAGGTCATATCGAATCACGGTATGAGCAACCAGGATGCCGCACGCTTCTTCAGTGACGTCTGCAAGGACTCTAGTGGAGACATTTGGGAGACCTATCTAGCATCACAGGTTTCATTTTTAGAGTCCTTTAAGTATGAGCAGGCTTATTTTTGCTGGGCACAACTCCTAAATGCTTTTCATGACAACCCATGGTCGGCTCTTTCGGGCTTAGCTTGTTGTAGTGACGCTTGTAGGCATCATTCAAACAGTGTATGCTCTGTTGCAGTACTATCATCCCAAGTAGTAGGAAGCATATAGAAGCTACAGCTTCCAATTTAATTACATATATATAGACTATGTTTTTAGTGAATCTTTTGAGTTGTTGATACTTTTCTCGTGACCAGATCAATCTTAAGTATGTTGATTAAAAGTTATCATCACTAAAGTGGTGATCATTAGGGAGAGCACAAACTCGGTGATCCCATTACTGCGGATCTAGAACTTACTCGCCCAAGCCTAGCCACTACCAAGTTTGCAGAACAAAGGATCGGATCGGCCGGTTAAATGGTGTTCTACAACTAATAAAACCAAAGTTACACAACAAAAAAGGTGTACTAGTGCAAAACCATTGTTATTTTACTAGCCATGCTAAATACTTGTGTTACAAATAAATGAACCTTTCCACCCAAAAAGAGCCCATTACGTCATAAAATGCGTCTCTACCATTGTCAACCTATTCTCCGAGTTGTCCTTCCAAATACCGTAGCCGTCACCTAGTTCACACGCAATGTAGAACCCGATTTCCTCCAGTAGAGTACCCTCGTGAGATAAGTCGAATGCCAAACCAGCCCGACATGAATCCCGCATGTGATATCCCCTTTGTGTCCCGCATAAAAGAATGTTTGCATAAGTGACGATTGATTCCATGAATCGAGAGAATACTAGGTATTGGGAAAAAGAAAACCGTAAGTGTCGCATGGTATCACGTTATGCACCTTAGACCGGGTGTAAATCGACGAGCGCCTTGTAACACCCAAAGATACGCCATGCTTCCCAAATGCATGTACACGAATGGGTCTCCTAGAGGTATGTCTTTTGAGCAAAAATGCCTTCCTCCATTTGCTTCCTTATCCTACTAAACTGACTCCTCCAAGAATTTCCCTTCCCTTTCCGCGACTGTTTCAAAATTGGCATTCATATTATTTCCGAGGAAAAGAAACCCTTTATGCAATAAGAAAGAGATAGTGAATGACCAATTCAGTTTCAAATGGAAGGATTCATGCCACATCTTGTACAAAGTAGAACAAGGAGATGAAGATTGTCGATAGAATGAAGAGCTACAATGAGACATCTTTAAAGGAATTAGACAGACCGAACCTAAGCAAAAGCGGAAGCACCAGCCTCCCTATACGCTCAAGAAAACCTGCACATTCTCCCAACACAAACACATCTTCCACTGAAGGTACCCTCAACCATTCATCAACCTCGATCCCGAAATAGGAGAGGACAAATCATTTGATTTGGAAGGTAATGGAATGCTAAAATCAGATTGTCACAAAGTTCTTATCTTGAGATTGCTATTGCGAGTTAGATGACCAAAGAGAGAATAAATCTTGTTCTCACCTTCACCAGGGGATTTGGGAAGATCGAGTGACTTGATAAACTCCAAGGGTCCAACGCCGATGGACCGTGACTAGGAGACCATATGGAACATCCGTATGATCATTCAATACAATTTTTCTTCGCATGCACCTCTTTCACCACGCCTCTTTAAGATGAACACTAGACTAGCGATTGAAATAATTAAATTAGCACCAAAAAATGAACCGCTGGAAAAGATGATGGCAACTTGAGAAAAGAAAATCAACTTACCCTTGTTAGATGATTCGCATCTCTTGCCCGTAGGCCAACATCAAATGACGACGGGATTTCATTTGGGTGTTAAAGTGTTACTTGTCAATTCATGTTACATTTTTCCAAACCAACGCAAGCATGTTTGTATGTGAGTGTGTATGAGTACCTCAATAAGGGTGACTTGAATGTAATCCTTAACATGAGGAAAATGTTCAAGAACGTCTTTCATGATAAAATCACTTAATTCACCACTTAACTCCACCCCCTCGTTGGTCCACCTTCAATGACGACACAATGTCAAAGCGTTTCCCTCTTCTTACGATATGCCTATAAGATACGGAAGAAATCACTCCCTAATCTCCATTGAAGCCATAAAATCTCGCTAATCATTAATTATAGAGAATGTGACAAAAACAATGAGCATCTTCTTCTATTCCCGAGACTTTGGAATGTTGCTCTTGTAAGCACAATATATATGGTTAGAGAATTGAGGTACCTGGATTTTCGTAGAGCATGAGGAGTTCAACAAAAACTCTTCCCGATTTCTTGGGCGTGATTCACCTCACGAAGCAAGTAGGCATGTTCCTTGATCGATAAGGGATGGGATTTAGCAAAAGAGAAAATCCTAAGGAAAAACATAGTGGATTTGCAACAACTAGTGTTATTTCATATTTCTTATAGGTGCGACTTTTGTTGCATTGTGTTGAAGAAATGAAATTCTACCTTATCTCACTATATAGTATGTACCTAAAACATTTTCAACATGTCGATTAATCGGGACAATGCATGTCGATATTTATTGTAATAGCTGCGTTTAGAACGATTCTGTTCTCGGAGTAGATTCGATCGAACGGTCTTTTTTTGTTAGGGAACGATTCCCAAGATTTTAAGCCGTTTGGTAACTATCCAAAATTTCTGATTACGGAATAGAATTAAGTTTGATCTGTGTTCATTAATTCCGTCCCAAATCAATTTCTTTTAATTTTTAAATAATTTTTTACTTTGTTACTTTCTTTTCTTTTCTTTTTTCATTTTTTCATTTTTTCATTTTTTTCCCTTTCATTTCCTTTTTTTTTGCTTTTCTTTTTCTTTTTCTTTTTCCTTTTTCTTTTATTTTTCTCATCTTCTTCTTCTTCTTCTGGCCGGGTCGCCGGACCATTTATTATTCATAAATATATAGCATGATTAAAAGCAAGCAGGGACACAAGAAGCAACCAGACGTATGCAATGGTCAAGACTCAGGCCATGGATTCAGCATCATCACCTAGCCAACAACCACCATTGATAACCGTGGGAATATATAACACAAGACAGAGAACAGCGATTCAGCAGTATGTTCAGCAAATGTAAAATACGCATGTAATCATGTCAAATGGTTACCGACTCAGATTGCTCCAGGTGAACAACGCTAACAAGTTTCCAAGTCGAACGATTACAGGGAGTGTAATAAGCTCGAATTTGATGCTAAATTCATAAGAAAAGTGATTCCTGCGTGTGCGCAATCAGTGAAATCACCTCTGGAAACTGATTTGATCTTAACAGAGAAATCCCATCCCATTTCCAAGTATTTTTCCTTCATCAGAACAAAGCGAGATCTAGTTGAAGTGTTACCATAAAGTGAGAAATTCTTGATTGCGATAACTAATCAAGCTAGCACAAAGGAAGATCTGGGAAGCGTTGACTGCGAAGATGAACAACGGCTATGAAGTTTCAAACACAAACAACCTGCTTGCTTGAGTCCTCGCGGCCAAGAATAGGGCAAACAGAGCTTCCCGTGGTGGTCAGACTGATGACGAAGCAATCCGATGATGGCAACGATTGGCAACGCAGAGGCAGGAGAGGATTCAGTGGAAACCACTGAGAGAATGACTTCTAGACGCTCAAAAGTTTCACAAATCTATGCAACGAATGTTCTCCGCTCTAGCTATAGGTCTCTTTCGGTGTATCTGGGCTGAAATCCAAGCAAAGAAAGTGGGCATTTCGGACTCTCCAACTAAAACTCCTCTTATTTCATCATTTTTTATTCATCTCATTTTTTTCATTCATTTTTTTCCCTCTTTTCGCCTTTTATTGCCCGAAAGAAGCCATGCTTCCAAAATGTTTGTCTATGAATAGGTCTCCAAGAGGCATTTATTTCGAGCGAAATGCTTTCCCTGCAATTTGCTTCCCTATCCTATGAAACAGCTTTGCTGAGAATTTCTGTTGCCTTTCCGTGATCTGTTTCCGAAATTCGCATTTAAATTATATCCTAGGAAAGAAGAAAACTGAGCTTTTATGCGATTAGAAAAAGGGACAGTGAATGACAACTTCCAATTTCTTTTCTTTTTTCGGTCAAAGGAAGTTTTATTGTTAAGACAAAGTCCCATAATGGCTGGGGGATGTGCTACCCAATTAGGAAGGAAGATGTTGAGTACAAAGTAATACAAATTTACCCTAAACCGGTTACTTGTGACAAACGGTGTAAAATCCCACATTAGTATACTAGTCAACTGTCGCGTATTATTTAACTTAATAATTTCACAGTAAAATTTAACAAAAACTAATTGATAAATTTATTACAAGTGTACCGGTTTGAAAGAAATTTATCAAAGGTATATCAGTTTTGGGTTTTAGTGGTCAAAAAAATAGTTTTGGGTAAATTTATTACGGTATACCAGTTTGAGTTTTTAGGATATTAACCCATTTTCAATTAAGAATCTCATAAATACATTATACTTTCACGTCACATGTGACATGTGACATGTGACAGTTTTTCGATAAGTGATTTCAAATTTCAAGGTCGATTTAGATTTTTTGCTAAAATTTAAAACTTATCTATCAAATTCTTGTACTATGATGTAAAAAGAAAAGAGGACCTGTAGAGAAAGGACTTGTAAAAGTCTTATTATAAAATTAATTAGTGTGTTCTATGTGATGTATGTCCCGATCTTCCAGCTGTTGTTTGTCCCGGGAGTTGTTTATTCACATTTTTGCATGTGCATGATAACAAGATAAAAAGAATTGAGACGGTGACGAGCCTAGGATGTCGCGAGAATAACTTTGTTGCTCGCGCCCTAGAGATGGAGTCGGGTCGTGACAAGATAGTAATAGTCTTTTCTTTTCATCATTATCTCTCATTGAATTCTAACATATGAAATTATTTGCAGATGAGATGTGGACATGCATAGAGTTTGTTCAACCGGAAGAAATGTTACATTTAGGCACTTAGGTGAGAAGAAAAATGTCTAGATTCAGTCTACTAGAATTAACAGTAAACATTTGTTTCCAAGATCAAGCAAGTCTAAGTCGATAGTACATAATACATCATAATGGCGCTCATTTTCATGACTTTTGCAAAAGGAGAAATGGAGGATTGGACTGCTTAAAACGGCAGAAAAATGGGTTTAAAAAAGAAAAGAAAAAAGAAATGGAGTGCTCAAAACAGCACGACTTACTAGATATGAATCCCACTGAAGATATCACGGAGGAGATTATGGGGGAGAATGACATGGTGTGAGTTGATTGAGGCAATCTGATAAATTCTAGTACAGCACCGGTTATCCAATGTGGTGGTGGTGGATGATGTACAGGAAGCACTCGTGCTCTCCACGGCTGTCCCTAAAGTTTCGCATGTTCGGACAAGAACGGTTTTTAGTTGTATATCCGCAGAGTATGGAACCAAATTTTCCACCTTACAATTAACCTAGACTTTTTGCATGCCTTACGCAGTACGGCTATCACAAGTAAGACTCTATATATATTCATGTCCAGTGCAGGTATCTTATCATCCACTTCTTAGTATTACACTGAGTAACACACCTCAAAGGATGGGGCCCACAAGAAGAAAAGAAAAAGAAAAAGAAAAAGAAAAAGAAGGTCATCGTGAGATAAAAGCTAGAAAGGGAGAAAGAGCACTTGCCCAATGAATAGAGAGGAGGAGGAGCAAAAGAGGGACAAGAGGAGGAAGAGGAGCAGAAGAAGAAAGGAGGAGGGACTCCAAATCCTCGCCTTAGACACCTCGCCAAGCCAAATTTACTTTAATTCACAATGTTTGGGTAAGTGCTTGCGCCTTCACTCTCCCAATCAAAAAAGTTTTCGGAATTAAGGGTTAAATTCGGGATTAATCAAAACTTAAACTACAAAGTCTAATTTTGAAGTTGTTAAGCTAAGAAATTGTGGGTTTTGCTAGTTTAAAGTGTTATAGAGTTGTAGGACTTTACAGAACTCGATTTGAGCTTACAGTTTTTCCAAAACAAAATTTTGAATTTGTACACGTGATGGACAATAGCAACCAACAGTTTTTAGTTGGTTTTTGCTCGATTTTGGGTCAGCCAAGTTATGGATTTTTTAGTATTTTGAAAGATATTTCTTTTAACTATAACTTCACGTGAAATAAAGTCCGGTGAAAAAAGTCATGGTGCAATCAAGTTCAACTCTCAAACTTGCGTTGCAAACGACTTTAAATAATGGCTTTGGAAGAGCGATTTACGAGTGCGTTTGAGTAGTTTTGTTAACGTTTAAGCTTAGTTTGATTGAGTTATAGTTAAAGTAGTGTTTTACTTGATTTTAACATCATTTTTTGTTTATTTGATAAGATTGCGAGTTCAACAGTTTGAATAATCTTTTTTTGTTTAATCATAGGCATTTCCAAGTGAGTGGTATCATCTCTTTTTTGAGTTTGTAAATTCATATTTTGAAAGTAATATAAATTATATATATACTATGAGTTAAGAAATCACACCATTGTTGCATAAAAACCTAGATCGAGCATCTACTCCTTGGTTATTTATGAAAATTTTTTAAACGTGTTATACTAAATATTGTGGAGACATGTATGTATGCATGCATGTATGTATGTATGTATTGTTTTGCGAACTAGTTTATGAAAGGATTTCTAAAAGTTATTATAAATGTTTTGAGAAAGGTACTTTAAGAGGATGAGATGAGTTTGCAAAAGTATTATTTATTTTAGGTTGTAAAATGTATTGTGGTTTATGAGATTGATTCTTGATTGAAATTTTGCTATCGGAAGATAATTGCTTGATGTTCAATATGACTGTGCATCCAATTAGGGGTTTTTGGGTATGCACACCAGTTTATGATATCTTTTTGAACCAAGCCATTACCTTATAAAAAGTGGAGATCTTGCCAATAAGGAAATCTTGGTCACTTTATTACCAAATGTTATGTTGTAACCACAGTAATATATTAAACAATAGATGGTTGATGGATAGACCATAGATATATGATTTGAGATTGATCAATGAAATGGATCATAGAAGTGATTTTTTTTTTATATATAAAAATTGATTAATGGTCTGGACCATTGATGTTTGAATTGTGATTGTGATTAAATGAGTATTTTTGATTTGTTTAAAGCCTTGTTGAAATAAGACAACTCTTATTTGATTTGAAATATTATATATGAGATTGAAGGATGAGTTTCTAGTTTTGCTTTGTATAAATATATATATATATATATATAGTGATTGTTCGATATGCTTAGAATATATGCTACTCACTAGCTTTTAGTTGTCATCCCTTCCTTTCAAATCTTTTCAGGTTCCCAAGTTAGCAGCTATCGATAGTAAGATAGTGCTATTGATCAAGACTTTTGGGAGTTGGATTTTGGGTATGGTTTAAGGATGTGCCATTCAATAGGAAAGATGGCCATGACATTCTCCTATTCTTGTAGGATTTTGAGGTGTGATAGCATGTCCCTCACATTTTTCATGGATACACTACAATTCTGATATCCTCTCCATTCTCTATCGAGATATTGAAATTCCAGCAAGAATTCACGTTGATTTTACAATTTAACTTACCCATGGCCAACGGTGGAGGAGGTCATCAAGTAGCCACCCAACGTGAGATCGAGCTCATGAGGCAGCAGTTATTACCTTCCATGTCAAAAGATATTGAGGCAGTATTGAAATTGTTGAATGAATCAGCGGGTGAAAGTAGTCGTAGCATCTTCAGAGTCCCTCAAGCACTCGCCGGAGGAATTGTCGAGGCGTGCCTGCCTCGCATCGTCTCTATTGGCCCTACCACCATGGAGAATCGCTGCAAATGTTTCAGGTGCACAAGTGGAGATACCTCCACACTATGTTGGAAAGAATTCGATCGCATGGTATCCGCCTCGAAAACCTCATTGACGTAGTGGCACCGAAAGAGAAAGTTATCCGGCAGTGCTACTCGGAGAGCATTGAGAATTTCAATGGACCTGATATTGTGAAAATGATGGTTCTTGATGGATGCTTCATCATTGAATTCCTCCGTCAAATTGCAGGATATGTACCGCTCGACAGAATCCTATTAATCAATTCCAATTCATTCGTGTTACTTTCTCTTGGACGGGACCTTCTACGACTTGAGAACCAGATCCCGTACTTTGTTCTTGAGGATTTGTTTGAAATGACGAATGTTTCAGGAAGAACCTCATCTTTGGACAATCTTGCCTTTCGTTTCTTCAGCTACTTCCTAGAAGGACCTGCTATTGTTGGGGAAAGACCAAAAGGAGTGCATTTACTCGATTTATTTCATCTGAGTTTAATACCCACAGATCAACAAGATAATCCAGTAGATGAGAATTCATCTTATCTTATGATCAAATCTACTTCCGAGTTCCGTCGACTGGGAATCGGATTCAAGTGAAGTGAAGCCAGCACCTTTCTGGATATCATATTTGACAGTAGACGCAGAACCATTGGAATTCCAAAAATAAAAATAGATCATGATCTCAATTGCATCCTCCCCAATATGGTTGCTTTTGAACAGTGTCGTGGCCAAGTGGACGGGCACATAACTACCTATGCCATGTTCATGGGATGCCTCATTCACATGGCCAATGATGTACAACTTTTACGCGACCATAAAGTCATCTCAAATCACGGCATGAGCAATGAGGATGTTGCACGCTTCTTCGGTGACCTCTGCAAGGATGTTTCTTTTGATGTTAAGGGGAGTTATCTAGCGTCGCATTTTGCAATTTTAAATGAGTATCTTAAGTATGAACGGGCTTATTTTTGCTATGCACAACTCCTAAATGTTTTTCATGACAACCCATGGTCAGCTCTTTCAGGTCTAGCTGTTGTAGTGACACTTGTAGGCTTGATTCAAACAATGTACACTGTGCTGCAGTACTATCACCCAAAGTAGCAGCAAGCATCTAGAAACTGCATCTCCATATTGATTTCATAACATGTATTGACTATGTTTTCAGTGAATATTTCGAGTTGCTGATATTTTCCATGTGGCCAAATTAATCTTGGATAAGTGATGAATAGTTATCATCAATGAAGTGATGGTGACTAGGGAGAACACGAAGTGGTGATCCCCTTCCTGGAATCTAGAACTTATACTGCCCCGAGCCTAGCCACTTCCAAGTTCCATAGAATTGAGGGCTAGATTGGCCAGTTAAATGGTGTTCTACAACTGATAAAACTCAAGTTACATGACCAAAAAAAAAAAAAAAAGAAAAAAAAAAGAAGGTAAAGTAGTTCAAACCATCCTTATTTTGGTAGCCAAGCCTAACATCCCCCGCCTATGAATCTAGAACTTACTCCACCCTAGGCCTAGCCACTACCAAGTTCCATAGAATTGAGGACGGGTCGGCCAATCAAATGGCGTTCTACAACTAACAAAACCAAAGTTACACAACAATGTAAGCTGGTGCAAAACCACCTTTATTTTGCTAGCCATGCTTAACACTTGCGTGAAAAATAAATGAACCTTTCCACCCAAAAGAGCACAACGTATCCTAGAAGTGAGAAACTTTCAAGACAAGTGTGAAGTAGCTAAGATATGTATCTTTGCCATCTTCAACCTATTCTCAAGTTGTCTCTTCCAAATACCGAGTTGTTGTCCAGTTCCATGTGCGTAGAACTTGTTCCTCCAGCTAACTACCCTCATAGGATAAGGCGAATGACAAACTAGCCAACTCACAAACATTGGGTGCGATATCCCCTTCATGTCCTACCTTAAAAAATGTTTGCATAAGTGACGACTATCAATTCCGTGAATCATGGAAGAACGGGCATCTCAAAATCTAGGTACTAGGAAAGAAAGCCGTTAGTATGTCATGGTAGCATATTATGTACCCTAGACCAGCATAAATCAATGAGCGCCTTGTAATGCCCTACAGAAGCCATGCTTCCCAAATGTTTGTACGCAAATGGGTCTCCTAGAGGTATGTCTTTCGAGCAAAATGCTTTCCCTCCATTTTGCTTCCCTATCCTATGAAACAACTCCTTTAAAAATTTCTTCCCTTTCGGTGGCTTGTTTTAGAAATCAACATTCATACTATTTCCAAGGAAAGAAGAAAAGCTGATCCTTTTATGCAATGAGAAAGCGATAGTGAATGACCACTTCCAAGTTCAAATGGAAGAATTCATGCCACATCTTGTACAAAGTAGAACAAGGAGATAAAATTAAAGATTGAGATCAAACGAAAAGCCATGATGAGACATCTTCAAAGGAATTAGACAAGGTGATCGAACTGAGCTAAAGCATGAAGCACGGCCTCCTTGTGCATTCAAGAAAACCCGTACAATCCCCTAGCACAAACACATCTTCCATGAAGGTACCCTTAACCATTCGTCAACCCCAATCTTGAAATGGTTGAGAGGACAAATCATTTGATTGGAAGGTGGTGGAATGCTAAAATAAGATTGTCACAGAGTTCTCATCATGAAATTGCTATTGTAGATTTAGATAACAAAGAAGAGAAGAAATCTTATTCCCTCACCTTCTCTGAGGGATTCGGGAAGATAAAGTGACTTGATAAATTCGAGGGTCCAACACGGTGGACCGGACTATGAGGCCGTATGGAACATCTACCATCATTCGACAATTTTCTTCGCATGCACCTCTTTCACCACGCCTCTTTTAAGATGAATACCGGACCAGCAATTGAAAGCATAAAATCAGCACCAAATGAACTGTTGGAAAAGATGACGGTAACTTGAGAAAGAAAATCAGCTTACCCTTGTTAGATGATTCATCACATACTGTTGTAAGCCAACATTGAACGACAACAGAATTTAGTTTGCCTATTAAAGGGTGTACTTGTCAAATGGTGTCGTTTACATTTTTCCAAACAGATGCAAGCATCTTTATGCAAGTGCATATGAGTACCTCAATAAGGGTGACTTGGATGTAATCCTTCACATGAGGAAAACGTTCATGGACGTCTTTCATGATAAAATCACTTAATTTACCGTTGCACTCCACCGTTGGTCCACCACCAATAACACAGTGTAAAAGGCCTTTCTTCTTCGATATGCCTATAAGATAAAGAGAAGGAATCGCTTCCCCATTGTCCATGAAGCTGTAAAATCTTGCTGATCATTAATCATTGAGAAACAAGATGAGCATCTTCTTCTTTTCCTGAAACTTTGGAATTTGCTCTGTAAGTGCAATTCATAAAGTAGGAGAATTGAAGTACTTGGATTTTAAGAGAGCATGAGGTTCAACAAAAGCTTCTTCATGATTTCTTGGGCAAGATTCATCTCACGAAGGAAGTAGGCGTGTTCCTTAACGCCCTTTACACCAAAAGTCAAGGGCTCGGCTCCGGCTGTAATGACTAGCTTGTTGTGCGCGACTTTAAACTGGTAAGGCTCTTGAGGCAGTCCACCGTCGCCAACCGTTTCCCAGTACACCTAGTGAATAGGGAACGAGATTTAGCAAAAGAGAAAACTAGAGAGGAAAAATATAATGCACTAACAACAATTAGTGTTACATGACATTTCCTACCAGATATCGTCGGTTCCATCATGATGAAGAAATGAAATTTACCTTATCTTACGACATAGTGTGAGCATAACATAATCGGAAAAGTACCAATACAATCCTGAACTTATTGCATTAGTACTAATTTAGTTTTAAACATTTTAATTGGATAATTTAGTCTTAACTTTTTCACATTAATACAAATTCAATATTCCCATCAATTTTAATCAAAAGTTGCTAATGTGGACACCGGTGGTTGTGTCGGTGCTAACATAAGTATTTTTAATAATTATTTTGAATTTTACTTTGGTTTATTTCCTTCTCTTTTTGTCAATAGGGGTCAACCTCGTCTAAGTGAGGTCGACCGCTCTCTGCCCTCCCACCATGGCTTGTGCTGAGCATCGAAAGAAAGAAGGGAAAGAAAAAGAAAGAAAAAATATTAAAAATTAAAATGTCAACATTAGCGCCAACCATGCCTTGAGGATCACCAACATCCACATCAACAACTTAAACCAAAATTGGTCGGATTGACAATTTGTATCAATTTAAAAATGTTTAAGATTAAATTGGTCTAATTGTAAGATTTATGACTACATTAGCAAATCATTAAAATGTTTAGAATTAAGTTGACACAATTAAAAGGCTTATGACTAAATTGGCAAGTTGTAAAAATGTTTAAGACTAAATTAGTATAATTAAAATATTTATAATTGAATTAGCAACCATACCATAGTTTTAAGATTTTTTGGATAATTTTCCCCCAATTTGATAGCATGAACTCATCAAACATATTGCTTAACAACTTGTTGCCATTTGATAAAAACAAGTTTTTTTTTTCTTTTACATGTGAAAAGATGGCTTTTAGAAAAGGTCGGGCAAAAACTACCTAACGCGCGACACACACACACACACACACACACACATATATATATATATATATATATATAATTGCTCAAATCCCCATTAATTGGTGCTTTGCGTAATTACTCTCAAACTCTGAAAAGTTATACATCTCGTCCCTGAATTTCAACACCGATGCTCAATCGCCTCTAAAACTTGAAATGTTATGAGGTGTTACTAAATTATGGACTAATTATACTTCTTGACGAAAAGAGCCTATGCTACATGGTTAATGAAGTTAAGAAAACAAAGAATGATGCATGATAAATGAAGTTAAGAAAATCTAATAGAGGTTATTTTGGCCAAGAAAAATGAGTTAGTCCATGTTCTACTAACACGAAACAACTGTGCGAATGGAAAAACTAACGATTATGCAATAGAAATGAAAGTTCAGAAAAATCTATAATTCTCAAAGTCGAAGTGCTGTTGCACAATGGATCCAGAACTCTTCATTTCTGTAGATAGACGATTTCTGTGTTTAGTCTCTTGCGGCATCATTTGCTCCACTATAAGCAATATAACAGTGGAATCAAAGACAATTATGAAAGTAATTTCCCTAAAGCAAAATCCTAATATTAGGACTAGACGAGTGAACAATGGCAGTAGCACAATGGCGGTGATAAGCAAGCGTGCGAGCAATTGCAAAGGACGAGACGAGCTCGACACCAGTGCAAAAATGGCGGCGGTCTCAGGGGTTGCCATTGCTCAGGGGTTTCCATGGACTCTTTCGTTTCAAAGTCCCTGTCTCATGTGTTCTCACTCTTCATTTTTACTTCCAATATTAGCCCGAAATTAAATGGTGCTAATGTCATCACGTCAAGACAAAATTTCTTATCTTAAAAGTTTAGTCAAAAGAACACAATAACTAATTTGACTTCTCTTTTTAATGAAGTTGGTATAACTTTTACAACTCAGTTATAATTATCAGAATATCGATCGAATCTGATTATATCATACTAAGATAGATATGTTGTTTTTCTATTCAGCTTACATCAAGTATGACTCTTAACTGTATTCAATAATCTCATGTTACTATTGCATGGTATCACCTCCAGCTGAAAAGCTATGTCATGACAGGAGTTGCCTAGGTGTTAATTGTTGTACGCTTAGCTCAACAGTGTATTATAATAGGTAAATATAAAACCCACCCATGGGTAGTGTAGATGGTGTGTGTGCTCTCCCTCATCGCCAAAGTCAAGGGTTCAAACCCTTTCGTTTGCATTTCCATGACTTAAGTGGAGGTCCCAGGGGTAAATTATTGGGCTAGCCCTTGAGGTTTTACATTTAAATAGTGGTTGGCGACAACGTCCGACGATGCCACCGAGCATCGGAGGGCGGTGTGATCCCGTAAGAGAGTCTCCGCAGTTCCTCAATCACCAAAAAAAAAAGGTAAATATAAAAACTAAATGAATTCCTATTGTTAGATAAATAAATAAATAAATAAATAAGAACAATTCCTATGGGGCTATTTTATACAAAATTCCAAGTCCCACTAAGTATCAACATATAATTTCATCGGGCCAGCCAATTATTTTTTATTAAGGCCCATGTATTCGATCACTTTCTTATATGGGAAGATCCATAAATTAGAAGCCCACGGAAATAACGAAAGCATGCTTTGTATTTTGTCCATTATCCTTGTGTTCCTATTTACAGGAAATGATATTTCCTTCCAAAATTGACAATCACCAAATCCTAAAATCTCACACCGGACATACAGACCCAAAACCAATCAGAATCTTTAAAAAAATTAACTAAAACAAAATTCACATAATTATATACTTTTTTTTTTGTTTGTGTGCACATGTTTATATATTTTTGTTGTGTATATCACCATCAAATTCGTTCTTACCAATTTTATTTTAGACACACACACACACACACACACAACGTGATGATTGATGCAAAAAATTAAAAATAAAAACAAGAGATCTCTTTGAAGATTTTTTATTTAAAAAAAAATCTTTGTTACATTCCCTCACGTGAAACTTTAAAAGATGAAATTTAATTATAGAAAAATTTTGCATAAAATAAGAGCTCCTTTAAAATGACAGCGAAATTTCATTCATTTGGGATTGACAAAAAAATTATATCATTCGTAGAGTATTTACAAAAAAAATAAATCAAAATGGCTCATGTGGATGACTTTTTCTTATCAATGCGTTTAGTATACTTTAGATACTCCCATGACGTCTTATATGCTCGTGTAAAAGTGTCTCGTCAACAATAAGGAAAATGGTTAATATCATAAAAAATCTCAAATGGTACATCTGACAAATTTACCCAAAACTTTTTTTTGTGAAAAATCCCAACTATACATATGACAAATTTACCACTAACCATAAAAATCCTAAACTGATACATTTATGATAAATTTACCTCCAAACTAATTTATTCGACCATAAAAAACTCCAAATTGGTAAAATTATGATAAATATACCCTCCGCTAAATTGGATTAATACAAAAAAATCACAAAAATTGTAAATTGTGACAAATGGAGTATAAAATCTCAAATTGGTATATTAATCAACTGTCACGTGTCATTTAACTTAATAATTTGACAATAAAATTTAGTAAAAACTAACAGAGGTAAATTTGTCACAAGTGTACGGTTGGGGTAAATTTATTAAAGGTGTATCGGTTTGGATTTTTGGTGGTCAAAAAAATAGTTTGGGGTAAATTTGTCATAAGTGTACCGTTTGGGGTTTTCGGGTATTAACCCTAAGGAAAAAGCAAAAATTCTTTGACATGGTAAATTAACAGGCTTGATATTTTTTTTTGAATAATGAAATTGAAAAATAAAATGTTCTCTAAAACAGTGAGCTTTCGAGATAGGATGGACGGAGAATAAATGATTTGTCCCATCAATGCAAACTGCTTTATTCGGCCCCACGCTTTTCTTATCACGATCAATGAGCCGCGTCTGCAATCACCCATGCTCTTCGAGGCGGAAATGACGACATAGAAATGTCCTTTCTTATGGACATACTGACCGTTGATGGCTATGAAGCCCTCGACGACTTTCGTGCATGTATGTCAAGCCCTCTTCGACTTTCGATTGAGAATCTCAGAAATAATTATGCTTTCACGTAACGTGACGTGTAACAGTTTTTCGATGAGGGATTTCAAATTTCAAACTGATTTAGATTTCCCTAAAATTTAAAACTTATCTATCAAAAATTGATAGATACGAATGTTAGTATAGCCCCATATGTTAGTTTTATCGAAGAACAAGGGAGGAGGAGGCAACAACTTATCATTATTCTTTTAGCCTTTTTTCCAAAAGATATGAAAAAGTGTAGATGCTCTTTTTTTGTAGCTTTTCATTGAAAATGGTAAATTTATCAATCGCACTTCAAAAATATGTGGGTGCGTGTCTATTCAGTTTACATCAGACATAATTTTTTCTTAACTAAATTGCTCAAACAATTCATTAATTCCTAAAAATTTTAGTGCAATTTAATATTTATTTTCACTTGAAAGTAAATCGTGCAAAATTCATAATCGCATCACCTTAGATGTTGAAGAGTCTTCACGTGATGTTTGAATTTTATAAGTTCATTTGGAACCAATCCATAGTAGTAGCAATTCATACATCAAATAAATAGTCTAATTTTATTTTGTTTAGAATGTGTGTATGTGTATATATATATGCAAGCGTTTGAAGGTAAGTAATTGCTTTGTATCCACATCTTATTTACAAAAGTAAGTAGATTCATAATGATTTTCGATTTTTTCCTTTATTTTATGTACTAAATCATTGACTTCAGCTACTTACATTTTGTCTTTTGTGTGCATTCTTCACCTCGTGCCCACCGTGGTTCCTAAAAAGATGTCTCGTTGCTTTGGCACCTCCTAATAAATGGGCTGCCAAGATATTGATGATCATATTCATTCATATAATGAAATTTCGATTTTTTTGTCTTTCTTCTTGTACTACTTGCATTTTATCTTTCGTGTGGCTTCTTGTCCTCGCCTAAACTTTTCAAACCGGTCATTTTAAATTTCTATGAGCACATGCTTTCCAATTGTTGTTATAATAGCAATGATGGAGAAAATAGTAATTTTCTTTTATTTTCTAAATAACAATAAGCTTAAAATTCACAAAAAACTCATAGAAAGAAAATAATTATGTCAAATGAGACTAAAATCATTTAGGTCGATTTTGTCGATCTAATAAAGAGATGAGTGGCCTTACTCATATAAGGGGTAGGAAGAGCCTTACCCAATCATAATCACTAGTGGCTGGATATGTTGATCTGTAATTATTTTTATAAGATTTATATATACTCCCAAAGCATAAACAAAAGAATTGCTTACTGTGATTTATATTTTTAATTTTTTGGGTAATTTAAGTTATAAATTTACCTTTTAGTCTTCCTGTCATGAAAATGGCTAATCACGATCCATCAATGCAAAATTGCTTTGTTTTTCCCACGCGTTTTCCCGTCAAGATGCGTGAATCACGTTACGCTTGCTTGTCTTCATTTGCCCCACGCGTTTTGAAGAGAGGGAAGGAAGAGAGAAATAACACAGCGAGAGAGAGAGAGAGAGAGAGAGAGAGAGAGAGGGAAGTGGGACCCAGGGCAGGTCGGCCCATTCAACGGACGACACGTGGCTCTCTAGGACCTAGTTCTACTCCCTGTCATCTCCCTCGTCCTTGTCTCTGTCCCTTGCTACACTTGCTCTTCCTTCTCTCTCCTCTGCTCCACTGAGACCATCCCCGCACTGGCCGCTCCAGGTAGTTCCATGCCCTCTTTAAATATCTCCTCCATGTCCCTCACATTTTTCACGGTTACACTACACTTCTCGTATCCTTTCAATTCTCTCTCTAGCTATTGAAATCCCAGCAAGAAATTCACTTTGATTCTACAATTTAACTCGGCATGGACATCAATGGAGGAGTTGGTCAAGCAACCGCTGAGGAACATGGGATCGAGCTCATGAGGCGGGCTTCATTGGCTTTGATGTCAGAATATATGGAGGCAGCGCAGATATGGAATAATGAATCAGCAGGCGAAAGCAGCTGTAGCATCTTCAGAGTTCCTCAGGCACTTGCCGGAGTAAATGCCCAGGCTTCTCGGCCTCGCATTGTCTCTATTGGCCCATACCACCATGGGGAACCACAGTTGCAGATGCTTCAGGAGCACAAGCGGATATACCTCCGCACCATGCTGGAACAAACTCAACCGCACGGTGTCGGTCTCAAGGACCTCATCAATATAGTGGCACTGAAAGTGGAAATGATCCGGCAGTTCTATTCGGAGAGCACCGAATGTTTCAGCGGACCGGACCTTGTGAAAATGATGGTTGTTGATGGATGCTTCATCATTCAGTTCCTCCGTCAATTGGCAAAGGTCATACGGATGGATCCCCCATTAAATAATTTATACGTGATAAATTCCGTTGCACGGGACCTTCTTCGGCTTGAGAACCAGGTCCCATACTTTGTTCTCGAGGATTTGTTTGAAACAACGAATGTTCCAGAAGCAACGTGGTCCTTGGCTAATCTTGCCTCCAATTTCTTTTAGTGTTTCGGACCTGGCTATTTATTGGCAAGACAGATCGATATAAAGGAGTGCATTTACTCGATTCATTTCGTCTGAGATTAAAACCTCAGGGTCAACAAGACAATCGAGTAAAGGAGAGTTCATACAGTCCTTTGATTAGATCTGCCTCCGAGCTCCATCGAGTGGGAATTGAATTCAAGCAGGGGCAAGCCAACACCTTCCTGGAGATCAAATTGGATAGTGAACGCAGAACCATCAGAATTCCACAAATAGAAATAAATGATGATCTCAATTGCATCCTCCCCAATATGGTTGCTTTTGAACAGTGTTGTGGCAAATCGGATGGGCACATAACCATCTATGCCATATTCATGGCATGCCTCATTCACAATGTTGATGACATACAGTTTTGCGTGACTGTAAAGTCATATCGAATCACAGTATGAGCAACCAGGATGCGCATGCTTCTTCAATGACATCTAAGCAAGGACACTTCTATAAACCTAAGTGAGAGCTATCTAGCATCGCACTTTTTATTTTTAGACAGAGTCTTTTAAGTATGAGCGTGGCTCTTCTTTGCTGGGCACAACTCTTAAATGCTTTTCATGACAACCATGGTCAGCTCTTTCGAGCTTAGCTGTTGTAGTGACACTTGTAGGCATCATTCAAACAGTGTATGCTATCTTGCAATACCATCATCCCAAGTAGCAGGAAGCACATAGAAGCTGTGTTTCTTCAAACTTCATTACATATATATAGACTATGTTTTTAGTGAATCTTTTGAGTTGTTGATACTTTTCTCATGACCAGATCAATCTTGAATATGTGGATTAATAGTTATCATCACTTAAGGTGATCACTGAGAGAAACACAACCCGGTGATCCCATTCTGCCTAGAAATCTAGAACTTACTCTGCCTAGGCCTAGCCACTACCAAGTTCACCGAAACAAAGGACCGGATCGGGCGGTTAAATGGTGTTCTACAACTGACAAAACCAAAGTTACACAACAAAAAAGGTGTACCAGTGCAAAACCATTGTTATTTTACTAGCCATGCTAAATACCTGTGTACAAATAAATGAACCTTTCCACCCAAAAAGAGCCCAATGTATCATAAAATGCATCTCTACCATTGTAACCTATTCTTGGAGTTGTCTCTTCAAACACTAGAGTCGTGCGCCTAGTTCCCACAATGTAGAACCCTATTCCTCCACCTAACACCCTCATGAGAGCAAGCCGAACGCCAAACCACCTAGCTCACACGAACTCGCATGCGATTTCCCCTTCGTGTTCCGTATAAAAGAATGTTTGCATAAGTGACGAGGATTGATTCCATGAATCATAGAAGTACTAGGTATTAGGAAAGAAAACCATTAGTGTGGCATGGTAGCTTGTTATGTACCTTAGATTGGCGTAAGTCGACCAACACCTTTTAACGCCTACAGTAGCTATGTTTGAAATGTCTACACGAATGGGTCCCCTAGAGGTATGCCATTCGAGCAAAATGCTTTCCTCAATTTTGCTTCCTATCCTACAATATAGATGCTCCAAGAATTTCCCATCCCTTCCTGGTGACCTATTTCAGAAATCAGCATTCATATTACTTCCAAGGAAAGAAGAAAATTGAGCCTTTATGTGATGGGCAATATTGATAGTGAATAGCCACTTCCAAGTTCAAATGGAAGTATTTATGCCACATCTTGTACAGAGTAGGACAAGGAAATATAGTTCAAGATTTTTGCCTGAGAAGTAAAGAGTGGAGATCAAACGAAAAACAACAGTGAGAAATCTTCAAAGGAATTAGATTGGTTGACTGGATCTGAGCTAAAAGCACCAGCCTCTGTTTAAGAAAACTTGATCACACGTCATTTGATTATGAGATTTATATGCTCTGTATATGTCCGTGGCATATCTCCATTTATGAGTCTAAGCTTTTGGATTGGATTAGCTAACACACTTCGATATGAAATAGTTGAGAGGACAAATCCTCCACTTGGAAAATGGTCAAATGCTAAAATGAGATTATCACGAAGTTGTTGATTTAAGCGACGAAGGAGAGAAAATAGATCTTTTCTCCTCGTTTCACCAGCGGATAAGGAAGATTAAGTACTTGACAAACTGAGGGTCCAACACCGGCGGATCCCACTAGGAGACCGTATGGAACATCGATCCAGTCATTCAGCACGACTTTCTTCGCATGCACCTTTTTCACTGGGCCTCTTTTTAAGACGAACTCCAGACTAGCAGTTGCAACATTAGATCAACCACCACGATGAAGTGTAGAAAAGATGACAGTAACTTGAGAAAGAAAAATCAACTTACCCATGTTAAGATCATTAATCATTGAGAAATTGTAAGTGAAAACAGTGAGCATCTTCTCTATTCCTGAAACTTTGAAGGTTGCTCTGTTAAGTGCAATTCATAAGGTTGAAGAATTAAAGTACCTTGATTTTCAGAAAGCATGAGGTTCAACAAAAGCCTCTTCCTGATTTCTTGGGCATGATTCACCTCACGAAGTAGGTAGGCGTGTTCCTTGAGACCCTTTAAACTGAAAGTCAAGGGCTCGGCTCCGGCTGCAATGACTAGCTTGTTCGTAGGCGACTTTAAACAGGTAAGGCATCTTGAGGCAGTCCACCGATGGCAACCACTATACAGTACACCTGATCGATAAGGAACGGATTTAGCGACAGAGAAAATCCTAAAGGAAAAACATGGCGGATTTGCCACAACTAGTGTTTTTTGACATTTCTTACTGGTGCAACTTCGGTTCCATCCTGTTGAAGAAATGAAATTTTACATTATCTCACTATATAGTATGTACCTAAAACACTTTTTGACATGTCGGACACTGGGGACAACGCATGTCGATATTTGTTAGTATATTTGATTTGGCAGGTATCTGCACACGGGACTTTTATTGCCGGAGACCTCGACGGAAATTCCAACTGCACAAATAGCCAATAGCGGCCCAAATAGGACGTCGTAAGAACCATATGTTGCACACTCAACCTCTCTCGGTATTTGAAACATGGTGACAATAAACATAAAACCACTAACTCATCCTCCATAAATCAAATCCAGAATCCATTTCATAAGGTAGATTCACTAATCTAAACATATAATCTTGCACAACTCGATTAAGCAAGCAGCATTCATTTCATAAACCAGTTTAATAAATCAATATAAGAAACCTTTCACAATTCCTTTATAAAATATTTTTCAAATATTCACAGATGATGAACTCAACGTATTTCAAAAGATGCTACAAAAACATGTCATTTCAAATAACCAAAGGGCATTAAATGCCCACTCAGTTTTATGCAATAAATATGTTCAAAATATGACTTTTTGGTTTTAATAAAATCATACATTTTATTGTATTTCGTAATTTATAATATATCTATTTTGTATCACTTTCAAAAAAATGAATTTACAAATCATACACAAGATAAGCACCACTCACTATTAATCAAAAGCTACGCGGCTTGGTATGCCTCAAAGACCTATCAAAGAAGCATTTTACTGGATGTCAAACTTACACGCTACACCAACCTTGACTAAGGCTCGTTTGTTTCATAGAAATAACTTCTAGAAAACGTTTTCAGATTTTCGAACCTTTTCATGGAAAATGAACTAGTCAAGGAGACGCTTTTTGTTATTAAAAAAAACACCTTCAAAAGTGGGGAAAATGTTTTTCATTTAGGAAATGAAAATCATATTTCATAACTTCTTCCATCTCACTTTCTTTCACCAAGCACATTTTCCTTATATTTTTATGTTTTCTTTTTATATTTTTTAAATCGAGTTTTAATTCTTTTTCTTTCTTTTCCTTTTCTTTTTCTTCCCTGCTTGGCCAGGCCACGAGGCCAACTTGAGCCTTGCCCAGAGGCCCGATCGGGTGTGGGCGAGGCTCAAGCTCACCTTGGCTAGTCGCGAGCTTACCCCTTGGCAGGCTTGGGCTCACCTAGTTCGGTGGAGCTTGGGTTCGTTGGCCTCGACGAAGCTCAAGCTTGCCGTTTGGTAGAGCTTGGGCTCACTTGGATCAGCCAAGCCTTGAGCTTGTTAATCTGAGTCTTGGTCGGTTGCTTTGGGCGGCCGTCCATCAACGAGGCACATGGCGACGGAGGAAAGGAAGAAGGGAGAAGAAGAAGGAGGAAGGAAACGAAAAAGGAAAAAAGAGAAGAAAAAAGGAATTTTTTTAAAAAATAAAATAGATTTTAAAAATAAAATTTAATTAAAAATTCAATTTTTAAAAATACATAAAATTAAAATTATTTTTTGGTCTATTAAAAAATTCGATTTTTTTAGTAATTTTCCTAAAAAATCAAATCCCTTGATGACTTCTTTTTCTTTCACTTCGTCGGAAGGATGTCGAAAAGTTGCCAGAAGGCATTTAGAACTATGAACTCTATTATAGATAACACTCTTTGGGAGGATTGAAGAGCGCAATTCTCTGTTTTACTGGAATTCTATGTTTGGGAAAAGTTCAGCACTAGGAAAATTCGAATACATGGAGATTACGGAAGCATGCACATGAGGTCCTTATACACATCAACACGAATCTTCAGTAGAAATAAATGGATGTTCGGATAACATGAAAGGGTTCGTGAAATTCTACTTTACTTCAGTTCAAACAAAAGCCTGACATTAATAATCTTGAAGGCGATGATCCCATTTTACAGGGTTAGGGGAGAGGCAGTAGCTAATGGAAACTTGTTGCTGATCGATTGAATTGCTAAAATCAAGTCGCATGCCATTGATAAATCACACAAAAGCAAGACGACTTCATACCACACGCATCGCCATGGAGTGTATTCCTTCTGCAACGGCCCCTATGAGATTCAGCAAGAGCATCATTGACTAGCAAAAAAGACATCAAACAGATACCCCAATTATATAAAAGGAATAACCCAGAAACCAATACTCCAGAATCGTTCATCTGGTATTTCTTTGTCTTCCTTCACGCATTCTGGTTCCTTTTGATGACAAGGTTATCGATAACGGAACTAGAATAGACACAATCCAAGAGCAAAGAAAAAGGTAACATGAAATCTAGAAATGATAGCTATGCGGCATTGGAAGTTCCGACAGTATGTTAATTGATTCTAGTTGTTGGAATGCTAACCCCAGGAATTGTCAAAGGCAGCAGAAGTGATGGCCTGGACAAACTCCTGGAAATTGATGCATCCATCGCCATCGGTGTCGGCCTCCTTGATCATCCCTGTCAGCTCCTCAGCGGTGAGGGCATGCCCCAACTTGGCCATGGAGTGAGCGAGCTCGGCAGCCGTGATGTATCCATTGCCGTCCCTGTCAAACATGCGGAAGATCTTCTTGAGCTGATCCTCGGTGTAGGGGCACTTGGCAGGAATGAGGTCAGGCTCTACCAGGGCCACAAACTCAGAGAACTCGACAAGGCCGTTGCTGTTCCGGTCGGCCTTGTGGATGAGAGCCTCCAGCTGATCGGGGCTTGGCTTCAGCCCCAGCGACCGGAGGAGCGAACCCAGCTCTAGCTGCGTCAGGCTGCCATCGTTGTTCCGGTCAAATGACCTGAAGATCTCCCTCAGTTCGGCCAGCTGCTCGTCGTCCAGCTTCACTGATTCCTTTCCCTTTCCGCGACCACCGCTCATCCTCCCACTCTCTAGTAACTTATTCTCGGATTTGTTCTCTGTGTCAACAAAAAGGAGGATAGGACTGAGTCTGCATTAATCCTAGATGATCATCATCACCCATCTCCGGGAGCTCCGCCTCGCCAATGATCCTTTCATGTCTCCATCAGCGAACGTTTACCGCTTGCACTTTCACGTCCGAATCAGATCTTCTCCAATCCTTTCTTTATTGCTCCTTGTCTGACATCAACCGTCATGGAATTGCTTCAGTGACGATAGCTGGTAGGGAAAAGCTTCATTGGGATAGACTCGATAATCCAATATGGTGATTGAATTTCAAGAGAGTATTAATAATTAAGAGCTTATTTGACCTATTCAACCCGCGATTTAGCTAGATGATCGGATCTCTGAATAAAACCTAACCTCCAAAAGCTTGACCACAACGGCAAGAGAATAATTAATCACATAAATAGAAGTTGTATAACGTATGTCACTCTGTACGTCAACGCTTCATCCTCTTAAATTATAGAATTGAAGTTAGGTGTGATGACATATAATATAATATGGAATCATTGCTACGTGCCCGGATTAAACCATTTTGATCAAAAGCCAACACTGCCGTCTAGGTGGAGGAAATGTCGTCACCAGAGGGTATCCCAGTTGATCCTTCATTTGAATTTGGAGGTTGTGGAAAGGAAAGAAGGTTCGCCTGACCAAAATTGTCATTTCTCAAACCCATTTCTTCCGTTCTATCTGTCCCTGCTCTGTCGAAAAGATGGAGCACATTCCTCTACGTTTCTGGACAGCGACGAAGCAAACTCCTTCCTAGTGTGGATTAATACGGATCCCAAACAACATTTCAAGAAATGCTTCACTGGGAAAACCCATTTTGATGAAGACATGTGAGCCGGCCAAAAACAACAACGCAAGAAAACAAAACAGAAGACTCTGTCTTGCCTTTGATCATTAGGGTTGCCTAGCAACAGCAGCAGCTCTTGCAAACTCGTTTCTTTCTTAACGAGTTTTCCATCAGCACAAACAAGAATCGCACAGTTCGGTTTGGAGGCCTTACGGGATTGCGTAAAGGATAATTGCGACTCAGGACATGTATTCAAAGTTTTCCAAATTCATCGATATGCTATAAATAAAGTTTTAAACAAAGTGCATCGCTGAATCCAGATCAAGGAAAAAAAATCAAGTTTCGAGAGCAAGTCTTCCTTTTCAATGCACATCAACTGGCATTTAGCAAAATCATAATCTTTAGCTACCAAGCGCATGGACAATTTGGACCTAAAATTTTCTCATCATCATTGCTAATCATTTGTGACTGTGCCTGCCAAAAGACAGATTTCAAGGGTGAACCACAGAGCACTCATATTGCATATCTCGTCAATTCATAATTGATCCTTCCAATTATGATAGCAGTTCGTCTTTCCTGTGGCATTGTGGCCACCTTGAACAAGAACATGCTACAAAAGTTTCAGCCCCCCAGTCACATCATCAACAACTTGAACTGGTCCTGCAAAAAGTTGCATGAGAATATGTCAACACTTGGCTGCGGCTCGAGGCCAAGATGTTGAAATTTCTTATCAGTGTGACATCCCGAGGGAAATCAGGGATTTCCAACATTCTGTTCAAAAAGCGAGCAGACCACATGTGACTGGAAGGAAAATCTTACCAAGAATAGCCATCACGGTCCTTGAATCTGCATTGAAAAGAACAAAACATCCAGAAAAGAGTGTAAGTCATCAGTTGGAACCAAGTCATCGAAGCAGGATTTGTACAATGTGTAGTAGGAAAAAGAAAGAACGATTACGCTTTATGATTGACTTCTTTGCGATTGCCAGTAGTGGTAATGTTCAACCCATGAAAGACTATAACAATGAGCCTTTTAAAAAACCATCTATAGGCCCCTATAGCAGGTTCATTAACATGGCCTCTAGGCAAACCCCTAAACTCCAATAGATTGACCATAAAGCTTAGATCCAATCACCGAAAGAAAGAATCACCAGAGACACAAGCAGGATTGGGCAAACCACCACAGCAAAACTCATCAAATTGATATATTTCTTAAAGTAGTTCAAGTTATTAAGCTTTCTTCCTGGAGTGACTACCGCGGACCCATCAGAACTACAATTGACTTCAAATTGCTGGTTCTTCCCATCATTAGCCTTTGTCATTTCACTTATCAAATTTTGATCCTCCATCCTCAATCTCCTTTCATCATGCTCATGCTGCCCTCACATAAGGGCTACTTCAAGGTCCAACACCCATTCTCCTATCTGAGGTACTACTCAATGTATCTGGATGAACCAATTACAGAAACTTGCTTCCATCAGTCACAACATAACATTCCTCCCAGTAATTCTTAACACTGCAGAAGAAATTTCCAAACTAATATCACCTGCTTGATAGCAGTGTATTACCCTAACTTATTTTAAAATTCTACAAAATTAATCCCATATAAAAATAAAAAATACAGTAAATATCATTTCAGAAATTACAAGGACAGGGTATTATTCCACATTGTCATGACAACAGAACTGTAAAACCATACAAGTCAAGAAATTTGACTGATCAACTCACTTGGTGCAATTTGTGTCCTCCCTGCATCAATGGTAATATGGGTTGGTAATTTAAGTATTTTCGCCCTTTCCTGTCAGTTTAATACAAGAGCAATCTAATTACAGCATGTGGGCAGATCGGGGGAGGGGATTGCGGCCATATGGCCAACCAGAAACATCCAACAAAGAAATTCTCCAAGAGCTGCTTATTTACGACAAATGCACAACAAACTAGAAACTTCTTATTGTGAGAAATCTATTACTCTAATTCCAAAGTTTTTTCAGCCAGTGAGCTGTGCTAGTAGAGCATAATACAGGTAATATCGACATGAGAATTTCTGAACCCAATCACTAGTTTGATCTTTGTGGTGAGTCTCTTCAATATTCAGGGAAAGAGAAGAAGTGCAGCTAGCTGCAGCTTTTTGCTTTCGCCGTATACTAGTATAACTAACTCAAATTCTTTTCGCATTCTACGGAAATAATAAACAAGCATGCACACAAGAATAATAAGTGCGGATAGAGTAAATATAGTCTGCACTAACTTGCAAAGCAAGCATATCTTCCTCACTCTCAATTTTGACAACCACCTTAGGCTGCGCACACATCTCCCACCTGCAAGTTTGGCAATATATCTTGATAACTTAGAGGATGACTGCTCTAATCAAATGATCGTAGAAATAGTAAGTTACTCAGAGGAAACAGCACCTGTCTAAAGCTTTTGGTGCACGTTGAAGGAGCTTCTTATAGAGACCCAAAGTTGCATGACTGTCAATGGACACAAAAGAATCACATTACAGAGAAGACGGTATGCCACGTCACATTAAGTAAGGCTTAGCAGTCTACCCAAGTAAATTGGTCACTCTTCAGGAAGCCTAGGAAACAAGTAATTACACGGAAAGCTCTCCAAAATCTCCACGTGAAGTCCAACTGCTTATGACAAAGCCAAAAAGGTGGATGCTGACCAGTTTTTACATACCTACACTGAGCAGCAATCTTCCCTTTTCCCATCTTTAGATCATTCCTCACAACCAAAACCTGGAGATAGACAGAAGGCAGACATGTTCATATATTATCTTGTACAAGCAAAAATCTTCAACTTTCTCTGCAAATGCAAAGGAGGGAGACAGAGAGAGAGGTAATACCATTTTAAAATCTTCTAAGATTTCGGCCAAATTTTCAATCTCTAGAGGCCCTTTTGACCTTTTCTTCTTGATCTCAGTAGCAGCAGATGAGGCTTTGGATGCTCTAGCAGGGATCAAGATGCGAGAAGGATGGTATGCACCAATACAGAATCCCAGAGCAAGGCATCCCGCCCCAACTATAATGGCACTCAGCCATGTCAAATCCATCGCGTGAGACTCCAAAGTGCAGGCCTTCTGTGCTATACTCAAGTTCCAACCAAAAGAGAAACCAAAAAGGCAAATCGAAATCCTCAGAAACAATATTGTAAACGAGAATAACTATGCAATCCCAAATTTGAAGAGGGAATAGATGACTACTGAAAGCGCCACTTCAAGCTAATTACACATATACGTGATTGGCTACAAGATTCTCGGGCATTGAACTCTTCCGATAGGAAAAGAAAACGACGACATTCGGTAACTAGGCTTCAAACCGCGAATCTGGATATGACTAAAGCTACGCGAATGTAATAAAGCCCCGATTTTTGGAATCTCGAGGAAAGGGGCGGTTGATTGTTAAAGACGAATTCAACAAACAAGTGCACACATGGGAAGCAGCGTGCGTAATCGTTGGCAGAAGGCCAGTGGAGCGGGGAGGGGAGCTTTGAAGTGACGGCGAATGGACAGTCGAAGTGATGAGCAAAGTCCATCCACGAGATTGATTAAAGCTATGAGGGGAGGAGAGCGGCACCTGGTGTCGGCGAGGAACCCTAGACCAGAAGGGCGCGAACCAGAGAAGACACCTGGACTCCCACTGACATCGAATGCCAAGGTCAAACCCTCGCTCGAAGATGGGAAGTTCACTTTCACTCCAGGGCGAGCTTGTCTCTACTTGTCAGGACTCAGGGGGAATGATGCGAGCAAAATGGAAACGCAGCAAGCATGGCGGAAGATCGGGTCGGCCCGGTTTCACATTTCGGGATTAGACGATGTAACATAAAAAAGCCCGCAAACGAAATCGGCCTTTCTACGATTGTCGGCGAGCTCTGTCGGCCCCTCAACGAGAGTCGTCGCACGACTTATTAAGGCCGCTAGCCCTCAATTGTCGATCGTCGGCGGTCTCGTTGGACCCAGTAGCTTCGCCGTGTTCTAGACCGTGATAGCCAACATTTTTATTTTGGCGACAATCAAATTTTGTTAATTATGTGCTCCACAAAGATGATTTTATACTTGGGACAATGCTGATGAATTCGATAGATGGAATGCATTTTAACGATTAGGAATGGTTCTGCCAAGGTCATGTGATTGCTTCTCTTTGACATTTAAATATAGTGCGCTCATAGTTATTATCGAATCACCTCAATGATATAATCTTTTGATTGTGGCACTAATGTCACATAGATGGGGCACATTGAATCGAACATATAAGAGCCCTAGTCCCCCCCCCCTCCTCTTAGAATCACTTCAATAATTAATTTGTGCATCATCGACCTTAGATGACATGAAAAATTACCTCGAGACATCAAAATCAAGATATTTGATTTCCTTTTTTTTCTATATTTGTTGGAACAAAGAAGGAGATCACCGGTTGAGATACAAATGATGCATTCGGGAGAACTTTTGAGAAAAAACCTTTAAGAAAATGCAAAGGCCTTTGATCTAAAGAGTTTTGATGAAATGCAAAAACTTTTTGGTAAATTATAATTGAAAAGCGCCTTGAGAAGCAACTTTGGGGAAATGCCGTTTGGTAAACACATATTTGGAAAGTCCTCTAACGCAACCAATTTAAATTTTTATTTTTTATTTTTTTAAATTGAAAACAAAAATAATGACTTTTTTTTATATATTTTTGTATTGAGATGTACATATAAAAGAGATATATTAACAAATTCCATGACTTTTTTTTATATATTTGCACTGAGATAAATATATAAAATAGATATATTAACAAATTCAATGACTTTTTATTTATATATTTGCACCGAGATGTATATATAAAAGAAATATATTAACAAATTCAATGACTTTTTTTTATATTTTTGCACTAAGATATATATAAAAGAGATATATTAACAAATTCAATGACTTTTTATTTTTATTTTTTTGCATTGAGATGTATATATAAAAGAGATATATTAACAAATTCAATAACTTTTATATCTCTTATATATATATATATATATTAATTAATAGCTCCAATACAATCCCAGCGATGATACCTACAAAAAGATCATATTCGTTTTATTGGTCGAAAAGGTAGATCAACTCAAAATATCTCAACAATGTGTCATTTTAATATGGAATTCACTTATATTTGGGCTGGTTGGGAGGACCAAGCCCATGATACTCGTATTTTCTATGAAGCTTTAGGGAGATGTGATGTGCAATTTTCTCATCCTCCTCAAGGTTTGTTAATTAATGGTTTTTGGACATTAATATGTATTAATGTGGTCTATGTTAATTAAGTTTTTATTATATTTGTGCAGGTAAATATTATTTAGTAGATGTTGGATATTTAAATCCAACGGGTTATTTGGGATCATACAAAAAAGTTAAATATCATTTACCAGAATTTCAATAAGGTCCTACCCCTACAAGCTATCAAGAGGTATTCAATCGTGCTTATTCCTTGTTGCGATCGGAAATTGAGCAAGCTTTTGGTGTGTTGAATAAGAAGTGGAAGATTCTAAAGCATATACTAAGTTTTTTGTTTGAAAAGCGAGTAAAATTGTTATAGCAAGAATGACTTTGCATAATTATATACGATGAAATACCGCCAATGATAGACATTTTACAAGAGCAAATTTAGATCTCAATTATGGATATTCAGTTGACCTTGATAATACAAATGAGGGGCGCGGTAGTTCAAATGACAATTTATCTTTTGACATAGCACATTTACGTGATCAAATAGCAATGAGTTTAGTCAATACTTAAGGATGTTTGTAATTTTCAATGAAAACTTATTTTTTTGGTCGATACATATGTAATCGTGTTTATTATAATGAAATTACTCTTTCTTTCTAATTGAGAAAAAGTCTACTTTGATGTATTTTTTAGCTTATGAATTTGTTAATATCTCTTTTATATATACATCTTAGTGCAAATACATAAAAAAAAAAGTTATTGAATTTGTTAATATATTTTTTTATATAAACATCTTAGTGCAAAAAAAAAAAGGTCATTGAATTTGTTAATATATCTATTCTATATATATACATCTAAGTGCAAAAATATATATAATAAAAAAAGTCATTGAATTTGTTAATATATCTCTTTTATATATACATCTCGGTGCATATATATATATATATAAGTCATTGAATTTGTTAAAAATTTAAAAATTAAAAACTTAAATTGGTCACGCTAAAAGACTTCCCAAATATGTGTTTATCAAACAACATTTCCCCAAAGTTGATTCTCAAGGCGCTTTTCAATTATAATTTACTAAACGATTTTTATATTTCATCAAAACCCTTTAGACCAAAGGCTTTTGCACTTCCTTAAAGCTTTTCCTAAAAGTTTTCCCAAAAGTACCCAAATAAGGTCAAAGCCAATATGCCAAATACTACAATAAGGGAGATGAAAGATATAGCCAGCACTTTCCAACCTCTTTTAATTAAACCCTTCCGTTATAATAGTCTCTCTCCCATTTATATCTACAGGATTCTTTAACGAATCTTGAAATTTTGCTCGATTTTCATCTCCTAGTCCTCTCTCACTCTTTCTCAAAAAGTTTCTATTACTCGAGCATCGATATATATACTCATCAGGCATGGCATCAAAAGTATCATTCACGAAATCACCACACACTTAACAATCACAACTAGAAAAAGCATCATAAGAAGGAATCGAATCAAAAGAACCTGGATTTAGGGCGAGATGGGCAAGTAAGTTCTCAACAAAGAGGGACGCGAACACGAGAGAGCCCAGCGACTTGATTCGGCGAAGAAAGTAAATACCAAGAGAGAGGTGAGCACTGGGAATTGATGAGCGAAGACAAAAGATAACCAAACGGTGACCAAATAGCCAATCAATAAAGAGCAGTGACACCAAAGGCACAACGAAACCAGAGGCGAATTCCGGAGGAGCGTAATGAGAATTGGCTTTCGGGTTGTATGGGGGAGCTCGGTTTGATGACAATTCTTGATGCGTGCTCGTGGATTCGAGAGAGAAGAAGAAGACAAGAACTTTGGGAGGGTGGGTCAAGAAGGGAAGAGGCGAAAGCAAGAGATTAGCGTGTGCAAATCATCTAGGGTTTTCAGCTAAAGGGTTAAACTTGAAATTTCATTAAGTTATGAGGGCAACAATGACAATTGAACAAAATTCATTAATGGCCAACCCAGCTTACCAAGAATGTTGAAATGTCTTGAGCTTTCGGCCTTCAAAAGGCAGACTTTCTTTCAAAGGTGTTTACAAAAAAAATTGCCAAACACTCATTTTGAGCCCAAAGGGCTTTGGAGGCCTAAAGTGGCTTGGAAATGCCACATCCAAACGCAGCCAAAGTTGGTGCAGTTACATTTGATGCTGAAAAAAAAAGTACATCTAGGTAAACAATTATTTCAAATTAACAAAAGAAAAAAAAAACACCACAATAAAAGAGGCCTACTCTCGAAGCTCAGACCGATGAAATCAGTCCAATTTATGCTAAAGTAGTCTCTATTTTGGGAAGCGATTAATGGAATTCCATGCAATGAAATCAGTCCAATTTAAACGTCTCATAGAAGCGACAACACTATTTAAAAACAATTCACAAACATTAAACTGGATCACGCAGGAGAAGAACGCAATCCCAACGATAAAACTTCCTCTCTTTAAAAAATTGCAATTTTTGGCAAGACAAAGGAATTAGTCAGGAAATTCAAATATAATAGATTGCAAATCGGCCATGTGGTTAGAGATGACAATAATCATCTTTAGACTTCTTCTCACCTTCAATCATCAGAACATATAATCAGCTAGTTGGCGATGAGCGACGGTCAAATATGATAATGATAGCGTGATGGTCGCCATTATTGGATGATACAAAATTTGTTAAGTTATATTCCTTTTTTTGTCCAATCTTAATTTATCTCACGCCGGATAGGTTTGTCTAATCCAAAGGACATTTTGAAATACCAAAGAGGATAATTTTTTATCATATTTGAACTCAAATCTGAACTACCAAATAAGGTTTAAAATTACCAAAAAAAAAAAAAAAAAAAAAAAAACAGGTTTAAAATTGTCATTCAAAATGGTAACCGCTACTCTTGCTCTTTCTTTTTTTCTTAACGTATCTAGATTACCAAACACGCCCTTGTAATTATCATCCAAGTTGATAACCGCTAGACTCACTCGTTTCTTTTTTTTTTTTTCTCCAAATTATCCCCGCAAACATTATTACCAAATAAAACCAAACTTTGCCTTTTTAGTCCATTCGTCCAGCCACCAAACGCATCCAAATAGGCGTGGGCAAGGGGGGTGAGGTGCGCATGGATCGGGATCCACGTGAATTGGATCAGTTACAGCTGACCCCCCAAGGAGCTCGTAGTCATGACTATCATTTATGGTGGTAACCATCGCTCTCGATCCTGCCCTCTTTCTCCAGTCCTCTCCGACCCCAATCGTGCCACTGGGTGTTCAATAAAAGCAATCTTCACATCGTGTAGTCCTCTTTCCGAACCACCGAATAGTACCGAAAGATGCACCTAGAAAGAGGATAGGATTATTGCTTGAACCGAAACCTTATGGACTTAGTCAATTATAATGTAAAACCCATAAAAATCAACTATCATGGCTGCACGTGATTCACGGACCCTATCCCGTACGATACATTTTCCATCCGCTAGTCAGAAGCAAGGGCAATTCTATCCCAACCCTGAGTCCCAAAGACCCAAGTACGTCCTTATTTTTGTGGGACCATTATATGGGACCCTCATGGAATCTACAAATACAAAAATAGTTGTGGCATTTATGAGTAAACACCACCCACATATGGCAATGATATCGTGTGATTACTTGGAATATTTCTTTTTTAGAGTTTGGTCATGTGCAACACATTGAATTGTTATAAATTGTATCTAGGTAGGCCCCTCGTCTAACAATTGTGATTGCTGACTTTCTAGGTAAAGGGATTTCAACAAAGTGTGGCTTTTGACACACTTCAAAAATAATGAAGGAGCAAAAAATGGATCAAACCATACATTAAATAAATGAGTTATTGCCTTAATGACAATGTCAATTGCTTGAATAAGGAAGTCTGTAAAATCGCAATTCAAATCTATCCATGAAAATCAATTGAATTAATCATCAATGCCAATCTCAAATGGTCATCACTTTATATGATTACTGAAATTACTATTTGGAGCTCGATCCATGTAGAACGGGCCGGGTCATAACAGTAACGAAGCACGGGATCGAGCGGGTTTAGATCGCGGCAAAAACCCGCGGAAAGCCAGGTTTTGTTCTCACTTTTCTAAGGCTCGACGCAATTGCGTGAGAGCGGGACAAAGAGGATGCACATCGGACGGTCGCTAACGAACGGAATCGGGGCCCCAACCACTTTGACTTTGACAAGTCCACAGCAGAAGAAATCCCCCGCGTCGACGCTCACATTTCTCGCGAGAGCATAAGATAATCAGGACCGTCGAGTGGGCGGAAGTCTGGATCGAAAGCGTCGATGAGCGGTCGGTGAATGTCCATGGTAAGGAAGCGCTGCCCGGTCGCACAGGAACTCTGCCTCTCGGTTTTAGTATCGTGTACTGTACACGGGCGAAACGAACGTATTAAAATAGAGCGGACGGAGGGGAGGAGAGAGAGGAGAGAGAGAGAGGAGTTTCAGGGAAGGAAAAGCGTCGTGGAAAAGAAGGGACTCGACTCGACCTCCCCACCTCCCCAGTCGGTCGCGCAGCTCCCCTTCGAATTGACCTGCCAATTCAGCTCCCTTCGTCCTCGAACTCGTTCTCTCGCAGGTAATAAAACCTTTGACTTCGATCTGATCCCCTTTCCTCGATCGTCTCGGTTGCAGCTCTCCGGCAGTGTGGAGGCACGGCCGGGGTTGCTGAATTGGAGGGTACGATTTCGTTCTCTTCGCGCAGTGCTATGGTTTTGGCCCAATCAGGATCAGTAGGGTTTTCGATGCTTTGAGTCTGTCTCTGGCCCTGGTTTCGCTGTTCGAAAGATCGTTCCTTTTGACTTTTCCCCCTTCGTTTGGTTGCTGACCCTCTGTTGTCTTGGGCGCTACGGATCGAACCCAGCCGGCCAGCCTTTTTCTGGTTCGCGATTGCCCGCAAAACATGAGCGACAATTTGATGGAGAAGGTGACTGCCCTCGGGGAGCGTCTCAAGATCGGTGGGGCTGAGGTCTCTCGGAAGATGAGTGCCGGCATGAGCTCCGTGAGCTTCAAGGTCAAGGAGCTCTTCCAAGGCCCCAACCAAGCCGACAAGTTTGTCGAAGAGGCCACCTCGGAAAATCTCGAGGAGCCTGACTGGGCCATGAATCTGGAAATTTGCGACATGATTAATCATGAGAGGATTACCAGCGTCGACTTGATTCGGGGCATAAAGAAGCGGATCATGATGAAGAGTCCCAGGATTCAGTTCTTGGCCTTGGTTTTGCTAGAAACTTGTGCCAAGAATTGTGAGAAAGCCTTCTCGGAGATTGCGGCTGAGAGGGTCCTTGATGAGATGGTGAAGCTTATTGATGATCCCCAGACTGTGGTTAACAATCGGAACAAGGCTTTGACCTTGATTGAAGCATGGGGAGAATCGACCAGCGAACTCCGGTATCTTCCTGTTTATGAGGAAACATACAAGGTATACGCCTCGTCTTTTTTGGAATATTTACTGCAGGCAGGCTAATGTCAATGGCTGATTACATTAGGAATTCTGCTAGTTTTCTGAGAATTACTAATTTTATTCTGCGAATCCTTGTTCTTCAGAAAGAGTAATAGCAAAAGAATGAATGAAAAGTTAAATGAGACTTTGTCGATCCTGATTACGAATTTTTTCTATTTATTTTCCATAAATTGCACTGTTTTGATATTGATTTCCTGGGTAATTGTAGATAGTATCATGATAATCCTATTATGTTCTTTAATCTGCAACACTTCACTCGGGTTGATTTCCTTACTCTGGGGTGGTGTTAATCTTCATGTTATTTTTGGGCGACATTGTGTCACAGTATGGTAGTTTTCGTCTCGTGACTTAATTTAAATCAGGCACAATTTACTTTGTACCAAGTCACTTGAGATGACTGAGAAGTTAAATTCATAACAAGTTGGGGATTGTTTTGTTCAGTCGAGGAAAGGATCTCGTGTAAATTGGAGACTGGATAAATTTAACAGCCTTTACAAATGAGTCTTGTAATTCAGTTTAAGGAACCATCCCTGATCATTCTCTTCTTTAGTTAAGTGAGAGGATGGAGAAAGTCGAAGCATGCGGATGCTGTGGAATTTGTGTTGTGGTTAAGCAAAAGTTAATCTGTTTATTCTTTTATTGTGGATTCATATTACCCATGATTGAATAGGGACGGGCTTGAATAAGTTATTTGACAGCATTTTGCCCAAGTGGCTGAGAGCTGGAGACAACTCTGCCTGTTTAGTTCAGTGTTTCTTCTCACTCTTTGCTCTTCTGTGTTGTTTCCTGTCCTTCAGCTTCATTGTTTCAGTCTGTGGAGCTGTATTTGCTCAGATAACTCATGGAGGTTTAGCTTGCCAATCATTAGCGTCCCTGGCCCATTTATTCTCCATTGTCTATTTTCACTTTACTTGTTGGCTTTGATCTGTTGTATTTGAGTCTCTTCACGCGTCAAGGAAAAAATTGTGGATTTGTTTACGTATCCCTATTGTTGTTGATGTGCATATCAGAGTCTGAAATCAAGGGGCATCCGTTTCCCCGGTCGTGACGATGAGAGTCTGGCACCTATCTTTACCCCTCCTCGGTCGGCCACAGCTCCAGAAGCAGATGTTAATTTTGCTCAACATGTGGAGTATGATGTCCCTGTCCAGATCTTTTCTGCAGAACAGACTAAGGAAGCATTTGATGTTGCAAGAAACAGCATAGAGCTTCTCATGACAGTTTTATCCTCTTCACCGGAACAAGATGCTTTGAAGGTACTATAGTTTTTCCTGGTTTCCTCTTTCTCATGAATGGGTTCAAACTTGGTAAAGAGTTTTTTAAGATCTTCATTTTCGTTGATTAAAGCGGATTTTGAATGACCATTTCACTGGCTTTCTCTTACATTGGCAAATTATTGTGTTAGAAGTCTCAAACTACATGCTGAATCTTTGTAAAAGTCCGCTTCACTGTTAAAGTTCTATGGCAAATTTTGTTGATGCAGGGGCATTTAGGATGCTTGTTGTTTTAGGCATCTTTAGTTCCAATTCACTAGTAAGTTTTATGGCAAACGTTGTTAATATGGGTTTGAATGCTTGTTGTGTTAGGCATTTTTAGTATGCTCATGCTTTTTTTTTTTAGAGGAGCACTAGTCTGCATTTAATGTTAAATTGGCTATGCTAAATTATGTGAGGTCGTATTTTATGGTGCACTGGTTGTTTATAGGAATAAATTGCACAAAAGAGGAAACTCAGGGGACAGAAAACTGTACTTAAGCCTTATCACAATTTGATATCACATTTTATATGTTATTCAAGAAATAGTAAACAATCAAAGGTCAGCTGGTCACTGAAACATAATCTTCTATAAGATAGAAGATATACCTGCCCCGAAAGTCTGAAGTTGCATCATACCTAAATTAATATGCCGTGGCACTATGAAGTTTACTATTTTCCTTTTCTGCCGACGTGGAAATTTGCTATTCCTTGACCTGCTAAGAAGTATTGGAGTTGATGAGCGATTCTTTCATCTTTCCTGGACCATAAACGTTTTTCTCATGCTTTTTGTCGCCAGCTGGGTTCATACTTGTTTTGATCATGAGCTGTCAATTTGCGATTGATCAAGTGCACAGTCCACTTCTACAGTGATAAATATTTTTCTTGATAAGGCAAAAACTTCCAAATAAATTAACTTTTGAGAGTGTGAATGTGATTAATCGATGAAGAGACAGGTAGGTAAGTACTGCTTTTGGCCACATGTGTTCGCCACCAGTTGCAGGTGTGGTGACGGTGGCGCTGATGCTGGCGGCGGAATAGCCATTGTGCCCGACGTCTCTCCACCACGTGAATAACTATCTGTGCTATGAAACAAGCTATTTGTTGTGGATGATTAACTTGAAAATAATGCCATTCGTTAAGTGATCATCTGTGGTTGTGCAGACAAAAAACTTCCAAATTTATCCAATAAAATCTATCACATTGACTCATGAATTCATTTTAGAAAATGATTCTATCACCTTTTCTGATTTTTTGAGGATCTATTGTCATATTGTTTGTTGATCCTTTCTCTCTGTTGTGCACCTCAAATTTCCTTCTATGTAATGTGACTTACGTTTCCCTCTTGGGTCACGTAGATGACAAAACTTTCTGACTGACTCTTGAGGAGTCATTTATTTCATTTTAACTGGCAAAGTTCATTTTGTATCTACGATCTACACCTTCAATATGTGAAACATGAATTGGCATCACTTGATTTGTATTTAGCCCAAATTCCAAAAGAAAGATTACGAATCCTGTTACTTGTTATTCGAGGTGGATATTGTGGTAGCCTCTTTGCAAGGGAAGTGCTGTGTGGACGTTTCATGTAGCCTACTCAACTTGCGAAAATATGTGCCCTCATCTTGATTTTATCGCATAACTCTATCTAGACCACCTGATGTCATCATTGTTGCACCTTGCAAATGAGGCTTTCACTTTCCAGATGGTGGTGCATCTTTAGAGAATATAGTTTTTTCAAGGAAGTTTTTGTTGTGTTGGCCATGCCTTCACACTTGTCTAGGGAAAATTCCATTGCAGTGGCTTTCTTTTGCGATAAGCTTTTTGCATAAGTTGGACAGATCTTTGGTAAATCCCCATGAGGTTGTACACAAGTGAGTTATAAAGTGAGCCTCACTTTTCAATATGTTGGCAGGACGACTTGACGATCACGCTCGTACAACAGTGTCGTCGATCACAATCTACTGTCCAGAGGATCATTGAGACTGCTGGAGATAATGAGGCTGTGCTTTTTGAGGCCTTGAATGTGAATGATGAGATCCAGAAAGTGCTCCTCAAGTATGAAGAGCTGCAGAAACCTGCATTTGCCGCAGCTGAACCTCAGCCTGCAATGATACCGGTTTCCGTTGAGCCTGAGGAGTCGCCTGCCCTTGCAAAAGAAGATGCCCTGATCAGAAAGCCAGCCGGATTTCGAGGCGGGGCCCATGGAGGGAGCAACGATGACATGATGGACGATCTTGATGAGATGATCTTTGGGAAGAAGACTGGCGGGTCATCAGAAGGAGGGCAAGACTCGAAGAAATCCCAATCGAAAAAGGATGACCTTATCACCTTTTGAGATGGTGTTAGGGTGATATTAGGCCTTTTGATTATTGTTCATATTTGTTTGTGTAGCTACGCTGGTGGGTGGGTGGGTGGGGGTGGGGGAGAGGAAGACCGAGTTTGCTTGGAACGGTCGTTACCTCTCGTATACAGAACGGTCGCATGTCTTTACAGTTGGATTACTTTTGCATGTTATTTTATGTGATGATTCATCTGTGTATCTGAGTACACGAAGTGTTTGCCTTTAGATTTCTGGACGATGTGAAGGTTGTTATGTTATGATATGGTTGAGAACGGGATCCATAAAATGAAACCTCGGGCAGATTTTCATTCCCCAAGTAGGGAGAAGCGACTGGCTGGCTCGCTTTTTCCCGGCCAGTGACCGGCCAATATGTGTCGTTGCATGTCTGAATAATCTTGATCTTCCAAATAAATGCCGCGGAACTGGGTGGCGGTGTGAGATGCGGCAACGGAAAGAGATTATATGGTCGGAAGGGATGTTGAATGTGCAATCCACCGTAAGTTTAGAACATTTTGATTCTCTCTAGTCAGGTCACTTTCTAGATCTCGCTTGTACATATACCTAAAAGTGAACCAAAATAATAAATAAAGAAAAGAGAAAAATTCAGGCTGCATATGCACATTTCCCTAATTCTACTTAAGACAGGGATCTACTTTTGTTCTTTCACCCAGCAATACGTGCAATTAAAATGTAATAGGAAATTTTTGGGCCAAATAATAAATTGCAAAATTTAGGGGCCAAAGTATTAAAAGTAAGGGAAAATATTCGGTTCAAAGGGACAAAACCGGTTCAGAGTTTTGTGAAGTTGGGGCGAACCGCCATTGGCATCGTGCGCGCAGTCGCGGTCGTCATCTCATACCAAAAACCCTACAAAACCCTCCTCTCTCTCTCTCTCTCTCTCTCCCTCTCTGCTTCTCTCTCTCTTCCTCAGGAGAAGGAGAAGAAGAAGAAGAAGAAGGAGAATGGGAGGGTGAGCATCGAGCTGCTTGCGCTTCCTTGCCCCTCAAGCCAAATACACAGCCCATGCCTCCCTCTCTTATAGGCTTCCCCTCTTCACTCCGGCGGCCATAAACCCGTCCCTTCTTCCCCCCCTCCTCCCAGACGGGATTGTTTCTTAGCTCGTCGCAAGAATGGCGAAAGCACGCGCAATTGGGCTAGTCTCAGCCCTAGCCGCCTCTGCTTCCGCCACCGCCAGCGTCGCCTACGCCGACGGCCCTTTCAGCTTCAACCCTTTCTCCACTCCCCCTGCCGGAGCTCCCCCTCCTGCTGCCCCTGCTGCTCCCACCTCTGCCGGTAAACAGCCTCCGCCCTCTGAAGTGGGATCGACGGCGCCCGGTGAGCCTCCCGTTAGGGTTAGGAATGATCAGCCGAGGACGTCATCCGCCGGCTTTGATCCCGAGGCACTCGAGCGGGGTGCCAAGGCTCTCAGGGAGATCAATAGCTCTGCTAATGCTAAAAAGGTTGGACCTTTGCTGGCTGGCTTTGTTGTATTGGGAAACTTCCCTGCTTTATAGTTTCTCTGCCGCGTGCTGCTGTGATGGATTCTTTAAACATTCAAATGAGCACATGACTTTTGAGAGGATGCTATTTGGATAGAGAGAGCATGTTTCGATTTTTGGGTCACATTGGTTCTTTGCGTCGGACTCTTTGTGGGTATTCTGATGGGTGGCTTTGCTTCTGTGACGTAGGCATTTGAATTAATGAAGAAGCAGGAGGAAACGAGGCAGACTGAGTGGTCTTCAAAGACTGCTGAGTTTAAGGCAATACAAGCTCAAGCTGAAACCGTAAGCGAGTTTCCTGATTCCATATATTTCATGACAATATATATATATATATATATATATATATATATAGTCTGTGGTTCTTCTCATTTGAGTGAAATCTGGAGTATGAAATGAACAAGCTGTCGCGTTTAAGTAGTATGCATTTTTTCAGTGCTTATAGAAAGCCCTAAATTAAAGGATTTCTTTTTTCTGGATTTCGGTCCTTATCTCAACAGTTTTTAATAAGCAGGTAAGAAGATTGTCTGCTGCTTTTCAATGAGCGTATCAATAAATGATATTGTGGGCAGCAATCATCTTTGTTTTGTGCTTCGGAATACTTCCTACTGGAAAATATCCATTGTTTCTTCAAGCGATATCTTTCCTGTTTCATTTGCAGGAGAGACAAAGGGTAGTGTATGATGAGCAGAAAAAGTTAGCACAATTTCAAGCACAAACAAAGTCTCAAATGGCCCGCTATGAGGACGAACTGGCAAGGAAGAGAATGCAGGCAAGTGAAGGGATTCTTGATGGTATTGTTGGAATAATTGTTACACGGAGTTTTGAGTGTTGATTCCAATTACAGGCTGAAAATGAGTACCATAGAGCTAGGAACCAGGAGCTTGTGAAGCTACAAGAAGAATCATCAGTTAGGCAGGAGCAAGCTCGACGAGCAACGGAAGAGCAGATTCAGGCACAACGACGCCAAACAGAGAGGGAAAAGGCTGAAATCGAGAGGGAAACAATCAGAGTGAGGGCCATGGCCGAAGCAGAAGGTAGAGCTCATGAGGCAAAGTTAGCTGAGGAGGTTAACAGGCGCATACTAGTAGATCGTGCCAATGCAGAAAGAGAGAAATGGGTTGCTGCTATAAATGCGACTTTTGACCATATTGGAGGTATGCATCAATGACTTGCCCCAAGTGTCAATTGGAATATGTCCATTTGTTTCAATACTGTCAAAGTTGCTGTTCTGCTTTCTGTATTTATATGGGGCAACATGGCTATCAAACCTGCAACTTTTATCACTGCTTTTCTTTGCTTATCCATCCTGTGTTACACCTATGATTCTTGTTTCTTGGGAAGTCTAGATTATTGGTGGCAACTTTTTCTTCCGTAGGTGGTTTGCGGGCCATTTTGACCGATCAAAATAAGTTGGTAGTAGCAGTTGGGGGAGTCACAGCTCTTGCAGCAGGGATCTATACAACAAGGTGCATATAGAATATCTCCCTGGCCTTTTCTCTTCTTCTTTATAGGATATGGTCATTACTTCTGTTCTTGGCTGGACCATGAAGTTTCTATCCAATCTGCTGGTCTACGGGCTTAAATCAATTATGCACTTTCTTCATCATAGATAATTTGTACATTTGTAGTCAGAAAAGAGCTTCTTTACTGTCTTGTCAGGATATCCTCTACTTTTTGCTGCTTTAAATTTGCAAGATATCTTAACAGAAGTTTGATTTATGTTTCGAACTAAGTTGTAAGGAGAATATGATTTAATCATAAATGCAATACTGTACTGTACATGACATTAGTCCTGCTTTACTGGTGTCTGGATAATGAAAATGCCTCACTCATCCATAAAAACAGTGAATGAGTTTGAGATACTAATGCTATACGCCGTGCTTCACGTGCATCATTCTTATGCGGTTTCTCTCTTCTTCTTTTGATTAAAAATCAGAGAAGGTGCAAGGGTTATATGGAGTTACGTGGATAGAATTTTGGGACAGCCATCACTAATCAGAGAATCCTCTCGAGGGAAGTACCCATGGTCGGGTGTGATTACTCGAAACATGAGCAGTCTGGCTCGTAAATCTGATAAAGGATCCTCATCAAATAAAGGGAAGGGTTTTGGCGATGTGATTCTGAACTCTTCACTTGACAAAAGAATTGGGCAGCTTGCCAGTGCTACTGCCAATACAAAATCCCATCAGGCCCCATTTCGCAACATGCTCTTTTATGGCCCTCCAGGAACTGGAAAAACAATGGCTGCCAGAGAATTGGCCCAGAAATCTGTATGAGATCTTCCACTTTAATTTAGTTGGTTGTGCTCTTTAATTACCAGGTTTAGTCGGTTGCCAAGGCATATGTACTTTTGTTTGCGCACTGCTGACACATTGAATTGAACTGCACTTGGAATGTTACCTTGACACTTGCAGATATACTCCGTAGCACCTCGTTTAACTGGCTTTATTTTCTAGCAGAGAGCTGTGTGATTAGTAAAGTTAAAGTTGGAAATGATGTTTGTTTACCATCATTAGGAAAGTTTTTCTAATTCCTTACTTTCATTGTCGTCTCACATTATACTAGTCATTGCCTACTTCTGCTCTCTGATGGTTTTTGAATTTGTCCCAGGGATTGGATTATGCCTTGATGACTGGTGGAGATGTTGCTCCATTGGGACCCCAGGCTGTGACAAAGATACATCAGTTGTTTGATTGGGCCAAGAAATCTAAGAGGGGCCTACTGCTTTTCATCGATGAAGCAGATGCATTTTTGTGCGAGTAAGTGACGGCTACTGATGACTTAAGTGCCTATAAATGTCTTCCACTGAGAACATGTTAAGTTTAATTAAAGTTGAAATTAGCATTTACGCCATCATCGAATAGTCAGATGTTGCCATAGCTGCAGTTAACTTTTGCCTTCCGTCTCTGTGGTTATATTTTGTATGGGGTGACTTAATGCTTTATGTGCTTTAGTATTCTCTGGAGCTTAGCAATTTGATTGAGGTCAATTTGTTGACAAGGGGTAATCGCACATTAGTGAGATGTGATTTTAGGGTTCACGACATTACTCGGCTAGATCTTATGAGCATTCAAATTGCAGTTAGCATTATTTCCCCGATCAGTCAGGATCTAGGACCTAGATTTCTTTAGGTTTGGTAGTATATTCTCTCTCTTTTTACTGAAGAATACTGGAAATTTGGATTCGTCTTTGTTGGTTGGTGTTTGTATTGGTGGACCTCATTTTTGGTGGTATAAATTATATTTATACATTGTTTGCTAGTGCCTTTCACGAGCGTAGCTATGCCTTCTTCTTTTCTTCCAAACTCAACCTATGCAATATTTACTCCTGCACCTTGAAGTATTCGCTCATGCCAAGAATCTGACATTTATTTGTCATGTCATTGTGTATGATGCAAACTTAAGTGATGATCTCAAAATTATAATTGCAGGAGGAATAAAACTTACATGAGTGAAGCACAAAGAAGTGCACTCAATGCAATGCTATTTCAAACAGGCGATCAGTCCAAGGACATTGTTCTTGTTCTTGCCACAAACCGTCCCGGCGATCTTGATTCAGCTGTAGCAGACCGGATTGATGAAGTCCTTGAATTCCCTCTACCAGGGGAGGAGGAACGGTTTAAGCTTCTAAAGCTATATCTGGATAAGTATATTGCTCAAGCTGGGTCGAGAAAATCTGGATGGTTTAAGAATTTGTTCAAGAAAGAACAGCAGAAGATAGAGATTAAAGGATTGACTGATGATGTGATAAGGGAAGCTGCAGCTAAAATGGAAGGATTTTCAGGTAGAGAAATAGCCAAGCTAATGGCTAGTGTCCAAGCTGCTGTTTATGGGAGCGAGCAATGTGTGCTTGACCCTGCCTTGTTCCGAGAAGTAGTGGATTATAAGGTAGCAGAACATCAACAGAGAAGGAAGCTAGCTGGTGAAGAGATGAATGGCGCATGATCCGCTTTGTCAAGTTTCAGGTCGGCAGTAACAGAGCTGCTGTCTAGACGAGAGTTGATTAGCACCATTCTGTGCTGGTTTCAATTCGAGTGGTTTTTGGGTCACTGCGAAAACTCAGGGATGGGTGCCCTTCAGTTAGTTTAGTACATGGCTAACTTATGAGGAGCCCTACTTTATGTAATTCTTTAAGGGGCTGAGATGTCGTCATTCATTTTTCCTCTCGTAAGTAGGGGAGTTTTGATATGGATATTAGTGTTTAGTGGTTTGGCACTCATTTATTTTGGCCATTGTTATTGGATCTGTCTTCATCTTTTTCGCCCCCTGGATTTCTCGTTTCATTTGAAATGTAAAAGATTCATGATGGAGGTGGTCCTCCTGTTGTATCTGAAGACTACTGATTTAATAAGAAAATAGCAAGACGATTCCGTTCAAAATGCAATTACAAAGTTGATCCCCGGGGTGTTAACCCTTATTGTCAATACAAATGCACTAGTTCGCCCCAAAAAAGGCATGTCATCCAAAGACAAATACCAGACATCCATCCAGGGACGTTGTTTTGGCTATCAAAAAACAAGAAAAGGAAGGGTTGCTAATGATGATGCTCCTGAATGTAGCGCAGACCACAATACTTGCAGACAGCAGGCTCATCCAAGTCAAGGCAGATAAACTCAATTGGGTGCCCCAGCGCAGGATTGCTGTCTGTGAAGGGAGAACAAACAAATCATGGATTTAGATGAATTGACTTCACATCATATGACAAACAACAAATAGGAAAGGCACTGTCCATGGCTAACCTCCTTCACAAGCAACTATCCTGCCTTCGACTTTGATGGGAGGGACCTCATTGATCAACTCCATTGGAGATTTCTTGCTAGTATCCTAAGAGAAAGCAAACTTCAAGATGACCACAGAGTTCCACCACAAAAGTTTCTCTATAGTTTAGCAATGCAGTATCAACGCTGCAGCAAGGAGCATGGGTGGGAGAAAAATGCGAGTCCATACACGTGTTTAAAAAACTAAAAACTTACATGTACAAAGAAAGCCAAATGATTATATGAAAACGGGATGTACACAAGGTCATTGGGGAATGGGGAGCTCAAACAGAGGTAGGTAACTTTTCTATCGTCCCACTTAACTACATCTTAACACCAGATTGCTCCACACCTCCATTGTCAGTCAGGCCTCATTTGCCCTCATAACAAGGTAATGGTCAAAGAAGACCAATGCCCTGTTAAGAATGATGAGGAATCCTATCTTCTCGCAGTAACCAGAAATATCAGAACCAAAGAAAAAACAGACTCCATTCTAATGAACCGCCACCACAATAACTAGAAAGGAGTTCAATATGAATCTCCCAGACATTCTGGTTCTGCAAAATTCCTTCAAAATTATTTAGTGTTTGAAGAAACTACCAGGATATTTAGATTAAATATTCCCAGGTCGAATCTTAACCACCCTTTGTCTAAGACAGAAAGGCGTAACCAAGCCAGCGAGGCAGAGGTTAGCACATTCCTGGAAAGCAAAGTTCAAGGTTAAAAGAATGGGCATATTAAATCGGCTGCACCTCTTTAGACTGATCATTTGGTTCGGAACCTGCAAAAGAACTCTCTCTAATGCATCCGGGCAGAATTTAACAATTCTAGCCTCTAATCTATGTAGTAGCTAACCAGCCTCCCTCTTCTCTTGCTCTTCAGTTTCTGAAGTCTGATGTGTTATGAAGAAGGTGGTCCCTAATGAGGGACGACGGACTGACCATATAAATATGCATTACCAAGCACTACCTCATGCTTCATAGGATGAATTATTCAGCTTACTCTAAAGAGCATCATGCTCATCTTATGTCATGTAAAGAACCAGAAAGTCGAGCTAAGGCACGACGAGGAAACCCTCCAAAAACGAGCCTCAGTAGTATTACCCAGGCCGGGAGATAACTCTGCTCATGTCATTCCAATGGCAAATGCCCCAATCGACCCAATCTTCTGAAGATCGAAGACAATAACACTAAACAAAAATGATAAACTACTAAGAAACAGAAGCTCGTATCAGATTCTAAATGCAAATTAGAAGATTTAGGCCACCCAGGGTTCCTATCGGAAGTGTGCCAAGCTGAAATTTTTATCGGTTTTGTGAAAGCCACGTACGGCATCCGAATGCTAAGACCGACCGGTGCTAATCCTCCCCATTGGGATACTAATTTTTTTTTCCGGTACTTTTTTTTTTCCTGTATACGCAACCAATATATCGAACAAATCCCAAGTAGAATAACACACCTTCGCTAAATGAAACCCTAATTACTGCAAGAGAAAGGAGTTATGTCGGTCACCACATCGTAAACATAGCGGCAGTTCATACAAAATAATGAAACAGGAGCAGAAAGAAGCTGGAAAAGCAATACACAGAAACGACCAACGGAAAAATGAGGAAGGAGGAGGAGGAGGAGGACCTGCATCCATTTGGCAGTGTGCTCGCTGATGAGAGGAAATTTGGAGGAGGGCTGGGCAACGTCGCTACTGAAGCTTCTGCCGACAGCGGCGGAGGCCAATCTCGACGATCTGATCACCGCTCGACACAGATGCGACGCCATCGATCGATTCGATTCCCTTTCTCGAGACCGACGCTGGGTAGATTCTCGCGCTCCGGAAGAACGAAGGCGACACCCGCGAGAGATAGAGAGAGAGAGAGATATATAGCGAATGACTAAAGGAGAAAAAGGCATTTGTTTGGGCCGTGGAGACGACACGGGGGCCCGTTCATAGATGGAATACACATCTGATCCTTCAGAGAGCCCAACAACGTAAACATGGCATGGGCCCTATTGGGTCGGCAAGTGGACAGGCAGCTAAACCCTCCATAACACACTGCTTAACAATTTGATCTGAGTTGAAGTCGATCAGTTCGACAATCCCTCTCTCCCCGAATTGGAAGGAAGGAATGGATCGCCACTTTCCCACATTGCTTTACTGGCCTCAGCGCATGCTTAATCACGAATATGGGAACGCGTGTGCGCGTTTGTGAGAGAGATGCGTTAGTACAGTATGGGGGGTAATATCGGTTTTGTCAAAAGGAGTCGATTGCCATGTCTTTCTTCTCTACATTGAATGGAATTTACGTGGAGAGTAGGAAGAGTGAGAGGAACATCTCCTCAGCACAAGGGAAGCAAAGCTCATCATCATCATCATCATCATCATCATCATCATCATCCATGGAGTATCATTCGGTGCCCAGTCCAATTCAGATCACCTCTTCGCCATCCAATAGGATAGCAGGAGCATTGCCATTGCTCTTGGACACTCGTTGCTCATCCTCTCCTAGTCAAGATTCCGCCTCGAAAGTGTTTTGAGTTCACTAGCCACTTCTCAGGCGACGGACGATGAATGGACGGTCAGAATATCCTAAATACACTGCGATCATGGCGGATTGCTGCCACCATTAGGCATGTCGCCAAATATACGCTCTCGCTCTCGCTCTCGCTCTCGCTCTCGCTATTATAGAATCTCTGTGTCCTCTCTCATACTTTCGACTGCGACCCAGCTTTAAGGTCTTCCAAGAATGCGATCCCCTTGCTTTTCATGGTGTTCAAGGCAGCTTCCGCTTTTTCCATCATTCCTGCAGACCGATAACAATGAACAGCTGCACTCCACATAAACCTGTCCGATCCGACATGCTCCCGCATCTTTTCAAAAAGAGCGATCGCTTTTTCGACGCACCCACAGTCCAAATAACCCCTCAACATGGTGCGATGACACGCAAGATCAGGGCTCAAACCAGTATTCTCCAGCATTTCTTCGTACACTCTTCCGGCTTCTCCAATCAGACCTGCCTTTGCAAACGCAGACACCAAATGGTTGTAATGAGCGCAAGAGGGGGAAATCCCTTCTTGCTGCATAGACTTTAGGGTTTCCTCTGCTTCGATGAACTTCGCACCCCCTGCATAGGCTCGAATAACAGACAGGTACGTGAAAGAATCCGGTAAAACACAATCTCTCCGCATGGCCTGGAAGTGTTCCTGTGCTTCTTCATTCCATCCAGCAGATGCACATGAGTTTATTAAGGCATTGTAGCTAGCCTGCATTATGTAATGACATGCCTGAGATACTTGTAAAGAAACAAAGTATATCATACAGTAATGAAGATCAGCTGCTTCACATAAATTGAGCTGGCTTTTAAATGTTCAGCACATTAATCATCTTACTTAATCATCTTACTCAGTTCAAAGAAAGAATCTGGACAGAATAGGAGGAATATCTCAATGCATTTGGAGCCAGGGATTCAAGAAGAAGTCCTCTCATGATTTAATGGAGATAATCCCCGAAACAATCTACTTCGATGACTACTAAGTGTTAAAATCTCCTTTAATAAGAATAAATAGCATACGCACCTTTCCTGGTTTAATACCTTCTTCCTTCATTTTGGCAAATAGAAGGGAAGCTTCTTGTTTTTCACCTGTAACATAAGATGATACACTGTACTTAAAGAACTTATTTTTCTTTACATTTTTAACAAAGAAGAATCAGCGGATACTGCTCCCAACAAGTGGGCCAAGAAAAGTAATTGTTTAGCAAAAAATATGCGGAGACTAGATAGAATGACATGCTTCCCCAGTTAATTAATTTTGCAAAACCATTGGATTTGTCTATAATGAAAACATATTTTTTTGAGCAGCTAACAAGCTCTTAAAGCTTTTCCAAATTCACAATTCCATCCATTGGAGTTGTGTAGCTTAATGGCAACACACTTTTTGGAACTATTCAAGTACTAGTGGTCTGAAAAACAGGGCCCAGATCCGTACCAGCCTTGCAGTAAAAGCCAATCAGATTCATATATGCCTTCTCATCCAGAGGCAAAGCCAAGCCATGTGCTGTGCCAAACATTTCTGCAGCCTTATTCAACTTGCCACCTCGTCCATAAACACTGCAACAATCATAACCACAACAGAATCTAGCATTTCTTAAATAGTTAAGGGAGAAGTGCACTAAAAGTCCTAAAACTTGTCATGAAAGTGTAATTGAGTCCTAAAACTTTCAAAAAGTACAATAGAGTCCTAAAACTTGTCATGAAAGTGCAATCGAGTCTTAAAACATCCAAAAAGTGCAATCGAGTCCTAAAACTTATCATGAAAGTGCAATTGAGTCCTAAAAATTAAAAAAAAAAAAATTTCAATCGAAGGACTTGATTTGACCAATTTGACAAATTTTAGGACTTAATTGCACTTTTTGAAAGTTTTAAGACTTTATTACACTTTTGTAACAAATTTTAGGACTTAAGCGCACTATTTGAAAGTTTTCGGACTAAATTGAACTTTCATGACAACTTTTAGGACTTCCGATACATTTATCCCAATAGTTAATTAGCAAAAGAATCACCCATCTTCAAGCCCTACCTGATCATGGTGTTAAAAGTTCGAATTGATGGAGCAACCCCGATAGAAAGCATTTGCTCATATATTCTTTCTGCAAAGTTCAGTTTTCCTGCCAAAAAAGTCTTTAGTTAACACATAATAGTTTAACTGTGAGCCTGCGTACATCTCAGAAGACAGTACCAGCTTCCAGCATTGCCTTGATAAATGTATTGAACACCACAGTATCAAGTTTCGAACTCTCCTGCAAACTCTTCCGAACTATATCCTCCGCTTCTTGGTGTTTTCCTGCAAATAACTCTCTTATACTCATCAACAGTGGAGCAAACAGCACACTAAAAGAAAGCACTCAGCACAAACAGCCTAATATATTATTATATTGTACTTGAAGAAGCCCTACAAGCAATTTCAATATTTCCCACTATGTCCATATAGCTCATCAAAGTCAGGAGTTATGTCGGTTAATTCCTACTTATCAATCTATATAGAATCCATATTCTGCCCTTAGTTTACCCTTGAGAACGATGACATGGTAAGACAACTTCACAGAAAAACATACCGCTATTAGTCAAAGCATTCACGATGATGCTGATTGTAACAGGACCAAGATCATGGCCTTTCTCAGTTGCTTTTCTGTATAGCGAATATGCATCCTCTGGTCTACCAGATTTGGCATATGCATCAACCATACACTTAGAGACTAGCTTCCCAGACAAAGGAGAATCCGCCTTCAAAAATATAGCTTCAGCCTTGTCCAGCTTTTCTCCTTTTGCATACCAGCTAATCAAAGAAGCAATTGCTTCTTCCTCCGCTCGACAACCAAGCCTTATCAAGTGACTGTTTAGGGCTTCTGCTTTAGAAATGTCACCTGCAATGGACATCCGGAAAGGCAAACTCAGTTTAAGTAAGCAAACACAAACCAAAATAGTCCAACCTCAACAGTCACAAGATAAAGAAGAATACTGTCTCATCCAACAGCATATCGCCATTCTCAGGTCGGAGGCACACAAACTAGGAGGCACCGTGCGTGCCATTGTTTTATATGCAAAGTTTTGCATACATTTGATTGCCTTGACTTGTAAGAAAGCAACACCAGTGAACATCCTAAATGATAGCTAGGCTAAGAAACAATGATGTGCTACTCAAATCAACTGAACTGTATTAATATCAGCACATGTAAGCTATCTAGCTAGCTTCAAGGATGAAGTATAATGCATTAATATCATGACTTGCCTTCTCTTACAAAGTATCCGATGAGTCTACTGGCTATTGACAGCCCATCAGCAGTTTCAAGCAACAGCTTCAAGATGTACTCCGTGTTCCTCGAACGACTATCAGCTAAGTACAGAGTAAGCATCAGCCCAAGAGCCATCGAGTCCAAAAGATCTGGAACCACAATATTTTTCTCATATTTTTCCTGTCCTTTATATTCTCCATGGATGATCCTGTAAAATGTCTGCACAAATTTATTATCTGCAAAAGATCCAACTCTGCCTATTTCTCGAGCAAACTGCTCAGCCTCACTTATCATTCCATTTTTGCAATAGAATCTAATAATGGTCTTGAAAAGTTCCTCGCCACATTCAACTAGGTCTTCTCTTATCCGTAAAGTGAACTCCTTGGCCTTTTCTGTCTGGTCCAAATTTATATACAAATTGAGCATGTCACTGAGAGAACCTACATCGGGTAGTCCAGTTTTCGACAAAGCTAGAAAGGCACCTTCTGCAGAACCTAAATCTCGTCTTCTGACATGACATTGCAATAAGACAATGTAAGCATATCTGGAGAACCGAATATCCTTAGACTTCATCAGTTCAATGACATCCAGGGCTTTATCAGCATTTCCCGAACTAAGATGGACCTGCGCCATAGCTAAGTACGTTTTCTCATCCGTAAGTAGGCCGAGATGCTCAATCTCTTTAAACGTATTCTCAGCATCCTCATAGAGTCCAAGTTTGCCATATATTCTAACGAGCAACCCATAGATGACTTCATCAGGAGCAACTTTATGCCTTCCCATTTCCGAGAAAAGAGCAAGCGCCTTGGAGTAGTCTCCTTTTCTATAACACAAAGTGAGAAGTGAAGCACGAGTATAATTACTTGGGATGATTTTCAGAGATCTCATGTCTTCATAAAGACCGATTGCTTCATCCCAGCTGCCATTTTTGGTACAAAGGTTTATGAGCAGGCTATAGGTTACTTCCTCAGGGAGAAAACCAGCTTTCTTCATCTCATAAAAAGTTTGCAAAGCTTCATCACCGCAACCTTCTTTGATGAGAGAACTGATTACGACCGTATAAGTGAAGCCGTTTGGAGCCACCCTTTTACCCACCATTTTCCTCCACAATTCTACGACATTTTGATGGAGCAACTTCTTCTGCAGAGAGGACAGCATAAAGTTGAAAACTGCAACAGAAGGCACGACCCCCCTCTCCTCCACGGCAGAATAAAATGACAGCATAGCCTTGTGGCGGCCCCATCGCGCATAAGTACATAGCAAAGTGCCGCAAGCAACTTCGTCGGGCTCACAACCTGCTTCAAGCATCTCCAGGAAGGTCTGCTCGGCGAGATTGATCTTCCCGACTTGTCCATACGCGCGCAAAACGATGGTGTAGACGATCACGCTGGGACGGTAACAGAACTGCCCACGCACAAGTCTATCACTAGACGCCATCAATTTTCTATCTTTCGAGGCAACAGCACGAAAGTAATGAAATTTAAGCATAAAAAGGAATGCCCATATTGCGGAACCAAACCAAGAGTTCACTTTGGCGCGGAAATAACTAGAGTGCGTTGGGTGAGGGTGTCTGAGACGATATTCACAGAAAGAACACTAGAACAACCAAACCACGCATCGGAAGTGAACACCTGGAAAGAGTAAGATAAGATAGGAGGAGACCCACCTGAAGCTTCATCCAAGCAAAGAAGTCCCTGACCTGCCTCCAACCCTTCTGCTCCTTCAAGACCACGCACATCTCCCTAAAACTGAGCTTGCCCACGAACCCGCTCATCACCATCCGCATGTCGTACTCCCCTTCTCGCTTCTCCGCCAAGGCCCTGACGGTCTTGATGGCGGCGACGACGTGCTTGCCGTGGAGGTGGCCGTTGCGGTCGTCGTGGAGGTACTGGACCATCTGCTCGGGGGAGCGCCTTATCCATCGAGGCGTCTGGACGCGGGGGCCCTGGTTGCGGCGGAGGGCGCTGAGGTAGCGAGCCTTGGCCTTGATGATGCGGCGGGCGTTGTCGTCGGAGAGGGGGTTCTTGGGGTTCTTGGATCGGGGCTTGGGCTTGTCGAGGCCGTCGCTGAGGGACCAGGGGTCCGGGCTGAGGGACAAGCGGAGGGGACGAGGTTTAGACCAGGACAAGGGCTTGGACTTGGAGTTGGACGTGGGGGTGGTCGCCGGAAGCGGAGGGAGGAGGGAAGTGCCGCCGGAGAAGAAGCTCGACCTCGCCCACTCCATCGCCGTTCATCCACTTCTCTCCTTCGCTTCCCCCTCCACTGGTGTGGGGTGGCCTCTTCAGGCGCCTTTCATTTTAGATTTTTACAGTTACATTTTCCGTCGATACTTATATCTAAAATATATTTTTTTTAAAAGTGTTTTTTTGGTATAAAAAAAGTTAATAGGTTTAAAACTATGTAAAACGGGCACGTTTACAAATCAATCGATAAGTTAAAAGTTACCCTTCTTTTATTAGTCAAAAGCAACTAAAATGCTAAAAGCCCAAAAAATAAAAATAAAAATCTCTTTGCATGTTGCAATCAAACAACGTGAATTAAATTCATGGTTTCGTGAAAACGATTGACCCATTTATTATTAAATCTGATAATTCAAGATAAGTAAAAGTTACTTTTAAAATAGAGAAAATCAATAATTAATACCTCATTATAACTTGCAATTTACTAGTATAGCTTTTTACACAATGTAAGGATAAATACACTGAAAATGGTAAAACTTATCACGAAAGTTTAATTAAATCATAAAATTTACAAAAAATGCAATTAAAATCTAAAAACTCGTCAAATTCGTATACTCGAGTCTTTCCATTAGCTCCTTCTAATTTGGCCAATGAAAAAAATGTTAACATGTCTCCTTTTATTATTTTATCTCTCATACACGAAGATAATGTGATCGTTTTAACTAAGTTATTGCCACACACAATAAAAAAAATTTAAAAAAAAAAAAAAAAGACCAAGACAGCATTTTTTATTACGGAATTAATAGAATAACTCGATTACACCAAGTTGACAAATTTTAGAAATTAATGGCACATTTTGTAATTTTTAAGACTAAATTATAGGTTCGTGACAAATTTCCATATTTCTAGTATACTTATCCCTTTTAAGTAAACAAATGAATACTATTGGTTTTGAAAATCCATTTAAATGGCCAAGGCGTGCTAGAATTGCCCCGCAGATCTAACAAATTAATGCATGCAATAATCGGAAAAAGAAGAAAAGAAGATGGATTCACGCATAGTCATGTCATGGGGAACCGACGATCCAGCAAGAAACTTAAATCAACAATACGGTACCATGATTCCAAAAGAGCGTGCACGCGTGCTAAAAAACGACCCAGTACAAAGCTACGTCCTGGCGAAGAAACAATTTGTCCTTTGATCCCGATTTAGCAGTCTGAGCTGTTAAATGATTTGGCGTTAGAAATGAGCAAAACGCATATCCACTTTTGTGAGAGATGACTGAAGCGTCATCTACTATCATCGTTAAACTTCCGCTCCACATCAGAGGTCGATGCATCATCTCGCCGCAATAACCAACTGTTTTTGAGTCAAATTACTGGACTTCATTACACTTGCGCTGCTAAAGTATGCAGCTACAATAAGTAAAGCCGAATATAAAATATCGTGCTGTACGCAATACGCACAGCGCATGCAAAACTTGGCCTATCATAGTATCACCCACTCAATTACACAACGACCCCGAAAGGTTTATTACAAATCTACTCTAGAAACGGGGACTCTGAATAATACCAGCTTAACATTGACTGTGACTGCATCCTAAAAAAGTGCAGACCGACTTTATAATGATCAACCACTTTCGGGTCTCCCCCTAACGCTTCTCGCATACACAATATCAGGTAGGAACACTAAGATAGATCGGCCAGAAAAATTCTACAAGCATTTTGCCTCGATTTCCTCGAGAGTGAGCCCCTTTGTCTCCGGCACAATGAAGAATATGAACAGTAGGGCCACCAAAGTTATCACTCCAAATCCATAGAACAAAAGTCCAGATCCCAGCAAATCCTGCAATACAGGTACAGGTCACAACTGAACACCAGCAACAATACTTTTCACGGGAGAAAGGAAGCAGAAGAGCACCTCCATAACTATAGGAAGTCAATGGAGCACAAAATGATTAAACAAAATAAAAGCACACAAAAAAGGGGCGAAATTTCAAATATTATTTACGAATTAGCCCTCATATCAATTTGCATCTTCATCTTTTCGAACCTACACTTGGCTCTGTACGTTTTTGCACTAAATTTCAAGTTGCATCTCCCACTGTTTACTTATTTACCAAATTGGCCAAGCTTGGAACAGAGCTTGCGCTAGCCCACGACCTCTGTTCAAAGCTTGGGCTCGCAAGGGAGAGGAATGGGGGGTCAGCCTGCAGGGTTTTGGTGGTCGGAAGGCAGCACACAGGGTTGGTGGCTGTAGGGTGTTGAGTTGGTCAGAGGTTGGAGGCTAGGGTTTTTCCTTGGCCTTCCTTTGAGAGGGGTAAATTAATCTTTAGAGCTTACAGATTTTATGTGAGACACAAAATGCAGATTATGAGATGTGAGGATGCAAATCGATATGGGGGCTAAACTTGGAAATGGTATTTAATGGATCCCAAAAGAAAATTCTACCTAAAAAGCACTTATCAGAAACATAACAGAACAGAGGAGTCATCATTAGCACCCAAAGTTTTAGAATCATGTCCAGGAGTCAGCTCCATCACATATGCCAAAAGTGGTATAAACCTAGATGGATAAGTGATGCGCACAGAAAGCAGAAGCTGGAAAGCAGACGCACCACTAAAGGAGAAAATGCAAGAGTCACCAATGCATTTGCACCAAAATTCACAAGCACGGCCATGCTGAGTCCTCGCCCCCGTAGGCGCAAAGGGAAAATCTCTGAAATCAACAGCCAGCCAATAGGTCCAAAAGATACCTGCAAAACCAATGTGATTCTTTTCTCAGCTTACAACAAATATGTATGAAAATGAAAGCTAACCAAGAGGTCATGCTCAAACTAAACTATCCAAGACATAGGAAAAGAGTTAGAACATCCCATGTTCTCTGCAAACAGGCTTGCAAGTTCACTAAAACAGTAACAAAAGTAACAAATGAAATATGTCAGATACTGTGAACAACTTAAACCAAGAGCAAGGCATCTCAGCTCATTGCCTCCCATGAAGACAAGTAATGAGGACTGTCTTACTTATTTTCATAAGGAGTCATCCAGAATTTTGGATTCTAGCCATCACAAGAAACTGCAGTATGTTTGGCTGGACACTACATTCACGTCTGCAGCATCTTATTGCTCCATTCTATCAAACTTCTCTCATTGACACTAAAGCTTAGAATAGATATCTCGAGTCATTACATCATGCCCATGGTGAAATGATGCCAATTGCACCACTTAGTACTTGAAGAAGAAACGAATCCAGTTTATTCTTTCTTCCTATAGGTCTACGATCTAATAAGCAACATGGATCTCGTTCAGAAATCACAGAACGAAACAAATGGCCATCACAATATATTCACTCCATCTTGCGTGGAGATTGTAGGAGAGACAAATTGGACAGTCAAGAAGTGGGCTTCTTGTAACATGATATTACACACTTCATCCATTAACCTACTTGATAAAGAAAATACTTCATATAAAAGGAAAAGCCTCATTGGGATACCTGATAGCAACCAACATATAACAGCAAACCAACAACAGCAGCAGCCGGTACATCATCCAGGAAAAGGTAGTATGATCCAAGAAGGAGTAAAGAGACAAACTGTTGCAGAAACCAATTAAGTAGATATATGTCATGAAATTTATGGTCGTGTATGTAAGAAACACAAATGAGTATGATTTAAGCAGGCTGGAAGAAGAAAGTTCAATGAAACCTAATTTAAAGTAAAACTCAGCCTGAAGAAGAAAGGTATATACAATTTTTGAAAGTGAAGTATTCTCCTATGGTCTGCATATCACCAGAAAGCCCATGCCCACTAGAGGAAGAATAGTGTCTTACCATCCCTGAAACGCCCCCAAGCAGTAAGGGCCTCCTTCCAACTCTATCAACAACAAGAACAGCTACACCCGTCATTATGAGCTACAATCACGAAAGACCATACCAGCAGTCAAACACAAGAGAGACATGTCATCCTTCACTTAAAAAGGACTTCCATTTCATCAAACTAGAGTCATGAGGGTATGCTACTTATGCCAAACTATTGCTTACTACACAAGGGGGGGAGAGGGAAATACCTTCAAGAGTCCTAAAAGAATGGACACCCGTGTTGCATCGGATGCAGCAGAGAACCCTGCACTCTATTATACCATATTAAGTCAAGTTACAAAGTCAGTGCATTTTTCTTCAACATATTAAATGTGAAATAGAAGTCAACAAGCAGATTCCACTATATATTATATCGTACTTCAGGCATGCAAGACCAGATATATGATAAAATTCACTCTGGAATTAAGCATTACCTCCTGAATTTTTTATTACAGTGATACTAAAGTGTTCCACTTTGAAGCCAGAAAACAGGCCATAGCAGCTCTAATTTTCATCTTCACAACTTAATTTGACTCGTACATTATACTAAGATTTATCAAGTCGGAAATACTTCAAACCCACAGGACTGGCAGCACATCGGAGGAAAACATACCTGAAGGATTGTTGCTGCATAATAAAGTACACTAGGTTGCCCTGTAATCTGAACCAAAAGATGACAAGTTTGAGCCTCAGTATTATGTATATGCTTATATCATATTATGAAGGCCAAAATAATATGATACCTGCTGGAACAAGACCACTCCACCACCAACTATAAGAGCTTTCAAGCATTTCCCCTGGAATATTTCACGGAATGAAACTTGTTTTTCTTCTCCAACGTAGGCAAGCTCTTCCAGGATCTCATTAACTAGCTCTGGGGCAGAATCACCAATAATTGGGCCCCTAAGCCGGTACAAACAATAAATGGCGTTATCTTTCAGTTCCTGCATGTTGCCTCTGCCCTGTATGGCGCGCAATAGTAGCCATCTAGGTGATGACGGCAGCCACCACATTCCTATTCCCATTATAACAGCGAAAGGCGTGCTGGCTCCATACATGTAACGCCACCCGGCAACAATATCAACCAAGAGGGAACCAATCCCATATCCTGCCTGCACAGAATTTAGACATTTGACCATAGTTGTACAGGACACTAGCTTAATAATAAAAGAAGAAAGTTTGGATTCCGCCATTAACCACAAATCCAAGTCAGAGTCATCAAGAAATTTTGGAGAACTTACAACCATCCCAAGAACAATAAAGAACTCCTTGAGAGATATAAGCTGACCACGTATCTTAGTTGGAGCTGTCTCAGCTATGTACATCGGAGCAGCGTGCATAGCCTGAAAGCAAAGGTTGAAGTTTAAGTATCCACAGAGTATATCTTCCAGATGTTAAGCACTAGGCAACAATAGCTATTTCAGCATCCATAGAACAGAGCCTGGTATTAGTCAAATAAGCAAAATAATTGAGCAACCAAAATAGAAAAAACTTAAAAGAGAAAATCGTAGGATATATTGAATCCAGTAAATATATAAAGTAAAGTTGTCTGATAGAGTGACACAATATTTGCTACGTTCCATCCTTTTTTTTGGAGGGGGGGCAATTGGGCAGGGTTGGTTCTGGGGTTATCTTCCCCATCCTGTGTTTGTAATACCCAGGATGCAACTAAAAGAATAGGTAGCTGCTAATTTCTTATAGCGGAATGTTCTACATATTAGGAAAAGTATAGGCAAGATTAGTTTGTTGCTTCGTAGAATGATGATATTTTTTCCCGTTACAAAGGAGTGTATTACTGATGAGGATCATGTTGATGCTTCTGGCTATTTGGCTTGCTAGCTAACAGGCAGGGTAGGGATCTTTAAACATGTCTCTTTCATGAGCATCTAGATTACCTAAGCCCAATGACTGACTTGCCACCGGTTTTGGCCCTGGCTTCCCACTTAGGGTGGGTTAAAACGGGTCAACCCTGGGGTGAGTCATTTTGATGGCATAATTATCAAAGAATGTGTAATCGGAACCAAGACAGGAGAGCATGTTTGCAAAGTCAAAGCAGACAGCACCAGTGTCTAATGATACGTAGCAAAAATTGTTACCAGTCCAATTCCTATACCGAACACAAAGCGCCCAACCACCATAACAGCAAAATCCGGTGCCAATGCTGTTATGAGAGCTCCAACAAGATACAGGACTGAAGCCAGCATAAGTTCCCTTCTTCTCCCTGGAATACAAATGCACCATCCGAACTTCACACCCAAGAACAGAAGAAGTAAAGCCTAAATTCAGAGCGAAATGTTTATGGAGAAAGATACTACCTATAAAGTCAGCAATACTAAATGCCAAGACAGAGCCAATCAAAGCCCCATATAGAGAGCCACTAGTCTGCAAAAGAATATTCACGAGGCACGGTCTACAAATTAAAGAACAATCTCTGAGGTGGAGAACTGAAAAGATAGACAAAAGTGCAGAGAAAAGCAGGAAGAAATGAATTTCCTGCTGTGCTAATCGGTGCAAACTTCAACCGCGAAAGTTGGCTAGAAACTTACGATGAGACCAATCTGTAAAGAAGACAAGTCATACCACGAAACCCCGCTCAATGTGGCCGACTGCAATGCAGAAAAAAAGATGTCAATATAAATGGGAAAGAAACATTAAAGTAAAGTCAACATCGCTGAGTGGTGCAGCCCTGATGTTTGCTTTTGCCAATCAAACGCCTTAACAAAACATATGGGTGCTAACAAAAAAGAAAGAAGAAGAAAACGGAAGATCTGCGCATCTCCCCGTGAGGATGAGATGATACCTCGACAGAAATGGTAGCACAAGAAGTGGCACCGATATCATAGCCATACAGCAGTCCTCCAAGAGCAGGGAACAGAAATCTACAGAGTAAGCAAGACGCCAACATTGTCAATGCAGCCTTTACAGGATAGAACAATGAGGGGGGAAATCTCTTAAAAAGTGCCAGTATTTACGGGAGAACTGCAGCCGCAACGGAGTAGCTGTCTGGAATCCCGCGATTGCCATTGAGCAGAGGCTCCTGATCGGCGTGACCAATCTCGCCCGACGACTTCCCCACCTAAACAAACAGAGGATCCACCACTATCAGCAACGGACTGACATGAGATCGACCGAGCAGTTAGCCGCCAAGGAATCAAGGGCTCGGGGGTAAAGTGGAAACATCCGGAAATTCCCGTTCGGCATGAAATAAACCTCAGGTAGGCGAATTTCATTTGACTGGGGATAAGACAGAGAAGCTCAAAAAGAAAAAGGACGAGAAAGAGGCGTGAGCATGCCCAAAGACGAAGACAAGCGAGAGAAGAGGTGTATCGTATCCACGTCGACAGCATGATGGTAAGGCAGAGAAATGAAGCGAGCAGCCACGAGAACAAAAAGAGAAGGAGGAGGCAAGCGAAGGACCTTGGCGAGAGAGGATCGCGTGGGGCGCTCAGGATCAGACGCCATCTTTGTAACTGCTCCGAAGCGAAGCAGAGGGAAGCAAACCTATTATCGCCTGACCCCCGGGGGTGTTGGGATCACAAAAGGGGACTTTCAGAGAGAGAGAGAGAGAGAGAGAGAGAGATGTTGGTGGAAGAAACGGGGGTTGAGGAGGAGGAGGAGATGTTGGTTGGAGTGTTGGGATTCGAATTTCAATCCCAACCCCCCCGGAATGGACGTTAGACGAGCTGACCGGTAAATCCGAAGTTCCTCGCGCCTCCTCCCTCCGACGGTCCTACCTGATTTTTTTCTTTTTCTTCTTCGACGCTGACATGTGCTCTCGACAAAAGCGAAAAATGACGTAGAAGTTAGCTAAATATATGGTCTTTCCACCCCTTAAAAAAAAAAAAAAAAAGAAGCTAGATGGATGGTCGCGCATGGGACGTGAATCGCGTTTGGCTTTCGTGTCGGAGACGGATGATGATGATGTATTGTTATTGTAGACTCGATCTCTTACGAAATAAGGAAAGGGCAGAGGATTCGGGAACGTGGGGGTGTACAGAAATACACTGACTTGGTCGATCTCCCCATCGCTAGATTCCCTCGGTTACCGTCAGCCTACTTGTCCCATCCATTCCTTTCTCCCCATCTTTTTGCCACGCCATCCTTCAATGGTAATCGGGGCCCTAAAAGATCCATCGAATTGCAAAATGGTCCCGGCGCGTGCCTCGTCCTCGCATCATTGATGACATTCGATGTGTCCGCCTACAAACCAGGGAGCTCCATCTTCATCCCTTCTCTCTCTCCAAATGATGTGGACTGTGGAGGCCACGTCTGCCACCACATCCTCTCTACTTGTGAGGGATCGTCGTTGGGTTTTTTCTTTCGTCCGCAGCGCGGCATCGTTCGTACCCCACCCAACCCCATTCCCCTTCTCTACCCTTTCTTCACTTTGAGACCGCTAGACGAGCCTGGGCCAACCCATTTCGAGAATCCAAATCCCACGAGGTCCGGAGTCCCTCGCGAAAACTAATCAATGCCTCGTGCTCTTGCGGGTCGAGTACACTTTACCTTTAAATTTCGATGGTTGCGTGAAGTGGTCCTCTAACTTTTATTATATTCAACGATAGCCCCCTACCCTTTGAATTTGAGCAACCCGGTCCTCTGAATTCTATTTTAAATGCTTCGGTCATCGAACGTGGCATTGCTTACGTGACGGAATATAACATGCGATGCTAATCTAACGCCAAATGACCAAAACACAAAAGTAAATAATGTATTTAATTGCGCAGATCAAGAAAGAGGATTCAGTTACACAAAACGGAACTTAGAGAATTGAGTTGCACGAATTCATAAAGTTAGGACTTGATTGCACAAAATGGAAACAATCCAACTGCACAAATGCTTAAACTTGGAAGATCCATGCTTAACTCTTCCATTTTTTTTCCTTTGTTTTGTTGCTTTTCGCCAGGCACGGGCAGTTTTCATATTTCATATTATTTATTTTTAAGATAACTCATTCCTTTCTTTGAGATCTTCAAATTAGTGATCAATCTTGAGACTTTCACGGCAAAACCATGCATAATGTTGTCTTTCACCCTAATCGACAAAGTCCCTTCTTTAGTTAATTTCTCATTTACCATTCTGATGCTCTCTCTCGGCTATGATCAACCGTCCAGAAAAGCTCTAAACGTGACTTTTGCCTCTCGTTCTTCTAATGTCCTCTTGGTAAATTAAAACGACCCAGGGTCAGTATAATCAGGAGGACTTGCAAATTTAAGTGATATCAAAAAAGAGCACCCGCCAAGTAGAATCAGTCACTAATAAAAAGCCTCATCAATGTTAGCCAGGAGGGACCCTGGGGATGACAACTAAGTTTAAGAGAAGCAGATATTTACATTGCTAGTCCTCCAAGTCGATAACTATGGCTAAAGACTAGTTAAACACATAATCAAGTTGAAGACCACAGCGCTCATCATCCATTTGAGCGATAAAAGTAGAGCCATTGTAAGAGAGAAAAGCCCATGTGTCCTGCTCAGCTTAAAATGCCTTGCCTCCGCAATTTGCATTTGCTTCCTCCCTACCCTCTGACCCAAGGACAGTGTGCTTCACGCCGGAAGCTTCAACCTCTCATGATTTTTCCAACTGAACACAGAGCAGAAAAATAATTTAAATGAGTGACCCGTGGAAAGCTGACTCAATAGGTTTTGACGGGCAAGTCCAAAGAGCGCTGTACCTTTTAATGTAATAGTAAAAGAAATCTGCATAAAGGGCCGTCTGAACAAGGCCTGATATCCAAGCTGTGTTTACAGTAAGAAGCAAACTCCCGTTAGCTTTCACACAAATCAAATGGACTGATACTCAACAGAAAAGCAGAAGAACATACGTATCCAGCGTATTTTGTGAGTCTCCGTGAAGAATCGATATACCCAGTTAACAATATACAAGGCTCGGTAGGCACTGCAATTGAACAAACAAGAAAAGTTTGTAAATGCCTTAATAAACCCAAAGCACAAAAATTTAATGGCATTGCTAGCCAGAGCAGACATCAGATCAGGCCTTGGAAACAACCAGACGAAATTTTACCCACTCCTGGCACAGGAAAACACAATAAGAGAGTTTGAAGAAAGGATTCCAATCTCCCATCGAAACAATCATTTCCTTTTCTATGCCAGGAGAACATTCTAGCGAACAGCAGAAAAAGGCTATGGTGGCAGTCATCTTGCAAAGTAGCCAATAAGTCATTGCTATGAGTCAATTCAACACGGATGACACAAGCACTTAGACAATGTGCCTCAGTCTCCATACCACATGACAGACCAGGCAAAACCACCTGGACGAGTGCCAACTTTGCTGCTAATTCTGAGAGAACGTGCACTTAAACAGGACGATCCAAATCAGCATTGAATGCCTCTGACTCACATAAAAGGAAGCAATGTTCTCTTTAGGGATGGAGGCTACAACTCGATGCAGAAGTCTTCATTTTCATTACAAAAATTTCTTATTGACAAGTCTCTTGATAGTAATTCTTTCTTCTAGAAAGTGGTTCTGCAAACTTGGCACATTGTCGAAAATGTAAATTCAGCACCAAGCATCAGCTCAACAGGTTAATTGAGAATGCGCCAGACAGTCAAAGCCAGATATGTTGAAAAGGTGCACTTTTGTCATCCCCAACTGGCCTCGATGAAATATACCCAGCCGAAAAGTCTTAATAGTTATTATAGAACTAAGTCATAATACCAGACATTTGAAACATATCATTCAGCTGATAATGCCAAAAGGCAAAAGTGGCATTCGTACTTATAATACGAATGGCTGCAGCAGAATTAGCTTTCCAGTTCAACCAAATTTCCAACATAATCCTAGGTTTTTAGGATTCAACTTGTATTTATGGCCATGTTATTAACATATTTATTGTATGTGATCTAGAAAATATACATTACATCAGGTTCGGCATATAAATTACTGTTGGATTAGGTATCTTAATAAGATAGTATATAGATTATAGGATTTGGGTTAACTCAAGGGGAGTATTCAACCTTCTAAATTAGCATATATCCTATGTAGGCAGATTCTGCTGACCTGCACATATCTCATACTTTTTGTTATTGTTTACCTTTCCTGTTAAGTCGGATCCTAAATTATTTCTTTTATGCTTCCACTACACAAAATGTTGAAAAGGTGCACTTTTGTCATCCCCACCTGGCTTCAACGAAATATATACAGCCGAAATGTCTTAATAGTAATTATAGAACTGGGTCATACTACCAGAGATTTGAAACATATCATTCAGCTGATAATGCTAAAAAGGTCAAAGTGGCAATTGTAATTTTAAAATGAATGGCTGCAGCAGAAATACCTTTCCGGTTCAACAAATTTCCAACATAATCCTCTGTCGCATTAGGTATCTCATCTCAATAAGATAGCATATAGATTCTAGGATTGGTGTTAACTCGAGGGGGAATATTCAAGCCTTGTAATTTAGCATATATCCCTATGTAGGCAGATTCTGCCGCCCCATGCATAGCTCCTACTTTTTGTTATTGTTTACCTTTCCTGTTAAGTCGGATCCTAAATTATCTCTTTAATGCTTCCCCTGCCCCGACACTAATGTTCACAAGCAACATAACAGTAACTTCAGGGGAAAGCCATCAAAACAAAGTTGCCTTTCTGCAATAATAGTTGCCTTGCTAAAAGATGCATTAAATTCAACCTTGGAAGGGAGTAGAATGACGGTATTCATATACGACTCTCATTTTTACTAAATGCCAAATTTGGACTGGTTTTTGGATTTTTTGGAGGTCACTGGTTTTTGGATTTTCTGGAGGTCACTGGCAACGTGTTTCATAAAAAGCTCTCCATTATCTGCTCCAAAGCTTGGCAGCATTGTGGTAGATGATTCTACAGAATCAAATGGGCATACAGATCGAAGAGAGAGCCCATGTTGTCAGGAGGTGATTAACGACCTTCATTACTCCAATCATCACGTAGTTCCCTCTTAAAGTTGATTGAAAGAAAGAGATTTGCCTGATTATCCTCTAATTGGACCAAACATTTCTGTTCCATTAAACCAATCTAGGTCTTACTTTGAACAAATTCACAAGACTTCTACTTCATACACCCTTCCCAAGACAAGACACATTCCACATGCTCAACCAAATTCACCGTGGTTTCAGAAGGTCATACCAACCAACTGTTTTCAAGAAGAGTCCTCAATTCTACTACCAATTAATAAGAGGAAAAGTCACGTGATGGAAACACCTAATTTCCTTTCAGCTTCCCTATATTTTTCTTGGAACCTAGAAATCAATTAAAATGTAACCGTTCTCTTTAGATATAAAAGCTTTACACCTAAGGAGAAGGCTTCACAGCACTAGCATTGCTTCGGGGTTAAATATTTTTCACTACCGTCATAGAACATGCCGACTAGTGCCACCTTACATGAAGATGAGTAAACCCGATACAAATCAACAGGTGGACTACATGTATTAAAATTGCAAGCACCATAGCGGCAGAGAAAGACAATTTGCTTGGCTAATAAATTGTAAGCAAATCAGGAAACATGGTCAATGATGCAATTGACTATAGCTTCCAAACAAAGAAAAGCAGCTACCTCCTCAGTTACAAAGCCCTGAGATTATAAATTTACCAGAAGGGAAAAGAATTTTATGGGAAAAAAATAAATTGGACATACCCAAGAAGAAAGACATAGCTTCCTGTCAAGTTGTCGATGTTGCTTGACCTCTGCAGTAACAACAGTTGCGGCAAGATTGCCACTGCTTCGAGATATATCGAAAATGACCAGAGAATCTGAAGGAAAAGGTGAGGTTCCCATCATATAGAACCCAAGGTTGATTCATAATAGGAAGGCAATGCCACAACACTGGTTTATTATCCAAAAACATGGTGTCAACATGAAAGGCCAATGTCAACCCCAACTCAATTCGAAACCGAATGGCAACGTGTGCAACAGAGTTCACACTGTTCAGCAGTTAGCTTGCAGGGTGTAACTCCATCATACGAGCAATTTGGCTACATGAAATGTGTCCATTCAAATCGCCGATTTTATAATAGCTACAGGTTCTGAGAGGTGGGATATGGGGATTGTAAGACTACTGAACGGAAAGCAATCTATTTGTAGACCGACTTATGTAGGAACATGTGAAGGAAAGTTAGCAATACAAACTAAAAACGAAACATAGCGTATGTTGGAATACTGTACCTCAGTCACGGTGAACTCAAGGGGAATCAAGAGTGCCAGAATGAAGCACGGGGGAATGAGAAGATAGTGTTTGAATGTATCTTCATCTCGGGAGTAAGTCTGCTTCACTACTTTATGGAGCCTCATGTACCAGACTATGGCAACCGAAGTCCCGATGAAGACGAGCTTCATTGCAGTGTTGTAGAAAGAGACGTACCTCGTGAACAAATCGAGGTAGCGCGTGATGAAGACGATGACATACAGTTCTTGAGTCTTGAGCGAAATACCTGTGCCAATAAGCGAACATGTGAAGACTACAAGACAAACGGTACTGGAAATGCATACATAGCGATCGTGCAATGGGAACTGACGAATGGTCCGTTTTCTGACTGGTGGGGGGGGATGACGTTCCTCGACAAGGGAATAAATTGCCCATGGAAAAGGCTACAGCAGAAGCGGCCAATCAAATTTTTAGCCAACTTTTTCTTAGCGAGAGTAACGAAAATCCCAGGACGCAGGCGAGCAGCAGCCGCTTCAGATTAATCGAGAGAGAGAGAGAGAGAGAGAGAGAGAATGGCGAGATTGGGTTTGGGAAAACATCACCCGATTTAAATAGAAGGAACTCGGCTCGATCGGGAGAGGGGGGGAAGAAACTGATGGCATGCGTTGAGACTGTTGGAGAAGCGAAGCGAAGCAAACGCAAGACGCTGTGCTTCCATTGTAGCTCGAACGAGAGGGAAGAACGCGGAACGGACGAATGGTGGGGGAGGGGAGAGGGGAGAGAAGGAACAGAGACGTACCGGCACAGGACTTGGTGGTGCGAATCTTGAGGAGGAGAACCACTATGCTGAGGAGGTGGGTCATGTCTCCTGCTAGCCTGAATATGTTCATGGCTGCTCGATTGATTTCACCCTCTCCCTCTCTCTCTCCCTCTCTCTCTCTCTCCCTAGATCGATCGATCGATGAATGGCAATTGCTCTTCTGAGTCTGAAGAGGAGAAGGAGAAGGAGAAGGAAGGAGACGAAGTTGACTGGAGTGAATTTAACGGCCGCCAAAAAATTCCTCCTCCACCGACCGCGCGACCGAGTCTTTGACCCGGCACTAGTGCCCCCCCTCTCTCTTTCCTTTCGCTCCTTTCAAACGAGCGTCATTTTCACAACCATTATCTTTAGGGCCTAATTTTTTTTTGTCGCCAAAAACTTCAAATTAGTACATATATAATAAGTTACTACAAAAAACCCCATACTATTATATTTGTTCATTCGTTAAGTTAGATTAATGCCACGAACAAACGTAGAGTAAAACTTCAAACCGATAAACTCGTTAGTTATCATCATGTCATATAACTCAATAATTTAATAATAAAACTTAATAAAAGGCAAATTTATTACACATGTACTAATTTGGAGTTTTATTCTATTTTCAAAACAATTTCTCCTTATAATTTTTTTTATTTTGTCCCCTACACAAATTTCTAGCATAAAACAATCCAAAAATTTTACTCCTACAATAAAAATACATTTAGTATGACTCTCAATTTTTTTGTGACTTATAATTTCTTTTAATTTTTTAAAAAATCTATTATGTTTTTCTCTTTTTCTGTTTTTTCTTTTTCTTTTTCCTATAGTTAATTGTCAGTCTTAAGGGAGCCTCACCAACCAAGGCAAGGCCGATCTCGCCACGGCTAGAGAAAGTCGTCCCTCACTAGGGACCGACAAGGGTCCAATGAGGCCACCAGACCTCGTCTAGTCGATCATTGGCCATCACAGTGGTTGGCGACTTGCTAGGGAAAGAATAAAAGGAAGAAAAAAATAAAAAAAAGGAAAACAAAAAGAGGGAAAAAAAAGGAAAATGGTTTAAGCTTGATTCTAAAGTTGTTCCCAGGAATAGATAGATAACTTTTTTAAAACTTATTGATTCTAATCAAATTTATTTTTGGGAATAAATTTATTCCGAGAAACAAAAATGTTACTAAGGGCCTGTTTGTTAATGTTCTTTATTTCTATTTATGAACAAAATTTTTGTTTTTTTGTTCAAAGGAATAAAAAAAAACAAAAACTCGTTTGTTTGCATTTTTGTTCCAAATCTATTTTTATGTTCCTAATAACATATTTGGAACAAAACAATAAAGAAGAAAAACATGTTTCTTGTTTCATGAACAATTTTTAAGAACAAATTTTCTTTCTCCTCTCTTTTTCTTCTCTTTTTTTTCTTATTTTCTTTGGCCAGTCGCTGGCCTCGACCATGGCCGGCGAATGCCCGTCGAGGGCCAACGACACCGTCGAGGGCCGGTGACCTCACCGGAGCGTCGCCGGCCTCGGGCAAGGCTCGGCCTTGCCTGGCTGGGCGAGCTCGGGCGAGGCCACTTGTGGCACCCCTCGACGGCCCTTGATCCGTTAGGGTCGCCATAACCTGCCAATCGCTTTCTTTCCAAAGATATCCGTTACTTTTCTTTTATAAAAAGGGATTTAAAGAAGGACCAAGGTCCTTAGGCATTTATTTATTTTTCTTTTTTGAAAACGGTCTCAATGTAACTCATTAGCGGAAGCATAATTGAGTCTCACCATCTCTCCCTCCAATAACCATAATGCAATACACTACGCATCATAAGAAAAGATAAGGCCGAACCACTTTTATTTATATATTTTCATGATGAATTTCTCGGGTCGGTACAATCAAAAAGAAAAGTCAAGACTTTTAACTACACTTGGCCATAACCCAAAAGGTATCTCGACCCCTATAACGATCACTTGTCATCCTCCATCTATCAATGTCGACTACTCTAAAAAAAAAACGTCAACTTTCTACCCTTCACACGGCCATCACACCCATCCTGGCGCGTCGGGCGGTGGTGGCGGCAACATCCCCCAAATCACTCCATCTCGGTGGATGTGGACCGACAAAAACTCTTGTATGACCGGGCCCCCAGCCAGGCCCACATCGTACATGACCAACACACGAACTCGCACAAACGTCAACCCAGGGATGGTAATGCAATCTATCTCCGAACACTCTACTTCTACGTCATATGGAAGGCCATAGAAGGTACCCCACGTGACTAGAGAGGGCAGCATCTTCCTAATTTGAAGTATTGGTCCTCGAAGGGTGAGTACAGCCATGCATACATGTCACTATACCATGTATGATTCAATTTCCATTTTTTATCTTTCAATTTGATCACCATATCTTTCTTTCCTGGGATCAGTGATTGCATCCCACATTTTATCACTTGCATCCTAATATGGCATCACGAGAAAACCTCCGACACACACCATCGGGCATCCGGCACCCCCACATTCTGGGTATCTCATATCCCAACTAGCATCACGAGGCATCTCCCCGGGCACAAACCTCCGAGGCTTCCGGCACCCAACCATTCCGGGCATCTCGAAACTCCCAAGGACATCCGAGCATATACCACAATACAACTAGGCATCTGGCACCTCCATCCCAGGCATCCTGACACTCCTAGGGCATTATCGACTTACCTCCAACAGTCTCCTTATTCATCATAATTCATATTCACCAATTTATGTCTCACAATCAACATGGCATGTGATGTCATGGCAACAAAGTCAAATTTAGCATTCGATTCTATATGCAATGCCAAATATCATCACGTGCTCAGCAAGATTCAATCACCTCAATCAATATAATTCATGGGGCTCATCCCAAAACAGAATAGTCATAAATTACAGCATTTGAAATTCGCACAATCCAGCTTACATAGTTTTAGAAAATATTTCCATTAAATATCCAAATGACCTTTAAAAATTATAAAATTATAACATGTGATAGTCAAGACATAATGACAGATATTTCATAAAGGACACTGCACCAAAAGACCCTCATACAATTTGATATAGATCATGCATCACAGCATTTCTATTCTATCAATACAGCTTGCACAGTTTTTGAAACATTTTTGGTTAAATAGGCAAATGAACTTCAAAAATTATGAAATTGGAATATGTTGCAGGGAAGACATAAAGAAAGATACTTCGTGAAGAACACTTTGCCGAAAGAGCTTCATACAAAGTGATATGACCCATGCATTGAAACTGACTAAATCCGAACGCGTCAGATTACATGGCTTTTGAAATATTTCCGATTAAATACCCTAAAGACCTTCAAAATTCATGAAATTCGACTATTTTGTAGTAAATATCCTAAGGTAGGTTTTTCATGAAGAAACAAAAGTCAAATTCGTTCTAGGTGATTAAATATAGGCGGATAAAACTTCTGTTTCAATACTGAAATTTCCAGATCTGACTACTTCCAAAAGACCACGATTTCACCTATCTATTCCTGTTATTTTTCTCTAAATTTTTTATATGTTAAACCTCAGGATGTCCTTTACATTTTTTGTTAAGAAATCAAAGTGAAATTTTAACAAAAAGATAGGCTTACAGACCATGCATTCATCAAAGGTAGTTACCAAAATCTCCAGATTCAGTCTCTCCGAAAAATAAGGATTTCACCCACTCATACTTGTTTGTTTTGTCCAAAATTTGAGTATGTTATATTTCAAGAAGTCCTTACAACTTTCAGTTAGAAGTCACGGCCAAAATCCAACTCAAACAATACATGCAAGCCAATAGAACATCCAAGGTCGAACTGTTTTCTCAAGAACAGTTTACTAGTCTCAAACATCCCTCTTAAAACTTCAACTTTTAACACCCTAAACATCCGAATTCTTTCACCATTCAAGCACACATACTAGACACAACATGCAGGAGTAGATTAAGGATCCCAACTTGCCTCTAAACCGAGCAAACAACGACCATGGACGCACGGCGGACGGTCGACGGACAGCTCTCCTCCTTTCCTCTCTTCTTCCGCACGCTCACTCTCACTTTGCATGGGGAACACTTAGCAGATAGGAGGGACAAATGGCCTTCTTCATGCAAGATGGACCTCCATCTTTCGGTTGGGCTTGGGCCAGCCATGGCCGACGGCAGCTCTTCCTTTCCTCGGGCTTCGTGGGCCGATCAAGAATGGGGTGAGGTCATGGGCTGGTTTGGGCTTTCAATTGTCCAGCCCATCCTCATCCTACTAATCCTCCTTAAACCTTAATTTTTAATTTTTATAAATACCTAATTGAAATTTATAAATCACAAAACTTTGCGACCTATCTTAATAAATTCCAATCCATAATCCCACATGGCCAAAAAAAGAATTTTTCTATCAATTAATTATTCACCGAAAGCTTGGCCAAAGTCTTAATGCAAGACATAAATTAAAACACCCTTAAAGATTGGCAAGGAATTCTAGGATGCCACATCGCTGGCCCTAGTCGACCGGTCGTCGGCCATGGCCGAGGCCGGCGACCAGCCAAAAGAAGAAAAAAATTAAAAGAAAAAAGAAAAAATAAAAAAATTAAAAAATTAAAAGAAACAAAAAAAAAAAAGAACACAAATTTACCAAACGTGTTTCTATTCATTTTTTATTCCTGAATAAGTTTATCAAACGCGTTTTTTATTCAAAAATTGTTCATCGGAACATAAACATTTTTTTCTATTTCTATTTCTGTAACAATTTTTAAATGAAATGTTACTAAACGCGCCATAAATGGATTTTTATTCTCTTTTTTGTTCCAATAAATAAAATAATAAAATTTGACATTGTTTGGCACATTACCAAATAGACCTCAAACAAGCTCTTATTAGTCAAACAATTAGTTTAGAATAAACCTCCCACAAGTGTATCGATTTATGATTTTTTGTAATAGACCCCTTTTCCATAGCATATCATACTCATACTTTCGCAATCTCCACATCATACAAAATAATTGAGATTTTTCTTTTTGAAATAATTGAGTTGGAAAACTTACTTACCACACTCATTTAAATTTATCGTTTATATGTGAAAAGTTACTAAGCGACGTTACTATTATTATTATTATTTTGCTTTGATATCTACTCATCATTGTAAAAACATTAAGGTTAGTACCACGAATAAACCCCAAACTAGTATGGTCATGACAAATTTATCTCAAATTAAATTTTTTTACCAATAAAAATCCAAATGGGTACATATGTGACAATTTTAACTCATATTAGTTTTCATTAAATTTTACCACAAAATTATCAAGTTGGGTGACATGTAGAAGTTGAAGGGTATTCCAATTTAGCAAATTATACCATCCATTCGTTATGAGTATACCGATTTGTGGTTTTTCATAGTATTAATTTGATTTAACAAAAAACTAATTGATAATAAATTTGTTACAAATGTACGAGTTTTGGATTTTCTTCTTACAAGAACTTCTCAATCACTATACGGCATTACATTTTTTTTTTTGTCTAGTCTGATCCTATATCTATTTTACAAACAACTACATGTACTATTCGTTGTGTGCAGAGTGCAACACCTTTCTTCTTCACTCGCACATTCCTACCCTAGTATGTACCCACCCCAATCTCTCGAGAAGGTGGGAAATCGAACTCCTTGTCTTCCCTTTCGGTTGACCATTGGGGCAACACAATATTACTTTGTTAGTCGATATATTGATTCTTGCTCATTTTGTATGAAAGCCCTTGAAATGTTCATTTGGTGTAATTATGGTTATATAGTAGCTCTATTGTGTTGTAATTACACTACAAAACGGTAACTACATATTTTTAAAAAGCAGCAATCGAAAGTTTGATACAGCGGCTTCTATTGCAATCGTGGAGGATTTGTCAGACACAAGGCTCCGTTTGTGTTTTGTATCGTGATCTAGGAAATTTCGTCCTAAAAACTATCGCTTAGTAATAAAATGAACAAAAAAAATCTTAATCGTTCACATAAATATTAAGATCTAAATTATTATCAATAACGAAAATATATTTTATTAACTAATTAGATGATAATGGCGGCATCCCTCTTCTTTTCTTTAGTTTGGTGGAGCTGAGGTCGTGAATTTGCGCCTACTCCTTTGAAAAATGCCCTCGAAACCGTCGGAGAAAATCCGTCCAGGGTTAAAAGATCAGGGGGCAGATCATCGTTTGCTTGAGATCCCCTAGAGGCTTTAAAGTCAAGTTTTAGCGGCAACGTAAATCCATAGGATGGTCGGTCGGGCACGTTAGCAGTACTTAGCAGGGACCAAAAACCTCTGTCGTTTCTGCATTTAACCTTTTGACCGGGTAGAGATTAGGAGAACGGGCGGAAAAGTATGCACGGAAGAATCAACCCCCCGCCCCGTACCTGGTCGGCTGCTTCCTCGAGAAGAAACTGATCGTCTACAGGAGGACTGAGGTGAGCAGAGACGCAGGGGGGCTTTTTCTGAAGTAACGTCTCCTCGTTCGATGCCACAGCTGGGAGCTAAAAAGGTTCCCGCTGTTCCTCCGCTGGAAGCGGAGAAGGGTCCAAAAATGCGGGAATTTATGGGAAAAGTTAAAGCTAATGAAAGTCCAATTAAAGTCGACGATGGTTTTTTCCAATCTCAGTTCTATTGGCCACGCGACGGTTCTCGTTATGGGCTCGTCGCTGTCATGGATCCCTCCTCTGTGAATGAAACTATAGTATGGAAAGTTAATTCAAGCTCCGTTTATTTTATGAAAAAATAATTGACTTGAAAAATATTTTCCAAAAGTTGATCATTTATATGTCTAGAAAAATTAATGAACAAATTGAAAATTTATTTGAAGCAATATAAATGATCTTTTTTTTTTTATAAATATTTTATAGATCATTCATCTTTAGCAAAATAAACTGAGTCTTAAGTCATCTAGGAGAAGTCTCCATCTAGTTTCCATGAGCTTGAAAACTCAATCCTCTCCAAATTTAGCCTTGCCTACCCTTACGGTTTGATTCAGGCTTTAAAATGCTTGTGCTCGAAATGACGCAATCGTTTATTACAGAAACACCATTATGAAGTCATAGATAGGTTAAATGATTCATTGAAAATCAAATGAACAAGAAAGTTAAATGACAGCTCTAAAAAACATGTCAAAAAAGTGATATTTGAGGCCGGAAAAGGGCTTCAAATGCCTTTGGCAATTGATCCCAAGGCATCGAGCTTTCAAATGAGTTGTTTTCAAGATTGTATTTACAGGCTTCGTGAGTCTACTTGGATCAAAAGTTATGGTCGTTTAAGTTGAGGTTTGCAAAATTAATTTACTTGGATGCAATTTGTAGATTTTAAAGTAATAATATATCAATAATGTTATAACTACAATGACTATTTCCGTATTCTTTATCTAGAGAATCGAGAAAGGATTTAAGCTTAAAAGGATTCAAGCTTAGGATTGAATTGACTCACACCGGACTAAATTATTTCAGTTTTGGCCTTTTTTTTCTGAATGCCTTATAGGGCTTGGAGACCATGGCCAAAAAATAAATATTTCGAGGCCCAACCCATTTGACTATGCTCACCTTGTTAATTAAAACTCAACGGTGTGAATCTCAGGAGAGAATTCGGTCGCACTCTTTTAAAGTATACGTGGCACAACAACCCTCCTCACAAACTAGTCTATATTTGTGATGGACAATTAGATACACGGTGATACAATGTAGGAAATTAGGTTGTTTAGCGTCACGTGTCTTTGTTGTAAAGGTATTTCCATATCAAGCTAATAATCTACATATAATAACTTTTCAAAGCTAAGTAATCAATAGAAATTACAGCAAATATTCCGATATGATCACTAGTTACTCCATAATAGAGGACAAGTTTAAATATATTTCGAATTATATGAAGGTTTTCATGTTTGAAAAACCGTTAAAGAGTTTTTACCGCCATCATCAGTATCTTCTCAAGACACGAGAGTTGAAATTTTTATAAGTCAGGGATTAGTAAAATTTTCCCCTAGAAAGCTTATTGATATGGAGAGGTCGAGGTGAATTCAAATTCGAACATGAGTAAGGAGGAGGGAAGTGGGGACGATCGCATGGGAGAACCAGCCAAAGTCAAGAGTCAAGAGAGAGAAAGAAAGGGAGGAAGGCGCCTGTAATTTGCAGAATATTCGACGCCCAAAGAAAAAAAAAGAAGAAAAAGAAGAATAGGCTGAATATTCAAAAAAGAAAAAAGGAATAATAATAGGAGGGCGGGGGGGGGGGATGTGATAAACAATGGCTCCCTCTCACTTTCTCTGTCCTACCTCTTTTCCCACCTCCTCCGGCTTGGCTGGGCTTTTTGGCTTTCCTTCCCCCCACTTCTCTTTCTGCTTCAATTTTAAGCTGTCTCTTTTGCTCCAACTCTCTCTCTAACTCTCTCTAACTCTTTCTCTCTATTATCCCTACTCCCTCTCGCACTTCTTTCGTATTTATACGTGCTGCTCCCTCTCTCTCTCTCGCCCCTCTCTCTTTCAGTCTCCGCTTCTCCATTCCTCCGCCTCCGCCTCCGCCTCCCTGCCTGCCGTGCTGTTCTAGGGTTTAACTATTACACAGTGACGACTGAGGTGGCCGGTCTCCCTTGGCCCCCCTCCCCCACCGCTACCCATGGCGGCCGAGAAGCTTCGGGATTTGAGTCAGCCGATCGACGTCGCATTGCTCGATGCCACCGTCTCCGCCTTCTACGGCACCGGATCTAAGGAAGAGGTTCGCTTCCTCCCCCTTTCCTCCCGCGTTTCGCTTCCGTCCCCTTAATGCTCCCTCCTTCCCTCGCTCCCTCCCTCGCCGTCGCGGGACCCACTCGCGTCGTCTCTCGTGTTCGCGCTGAGGTCTACCGAAATCGCCCCCCCGGAGACTTAGGTTTTTTTTCTCCTTTTAGGGTTTAAGGCTCCCGCGGAACTCTCTCCGTGTCTCTCTCTGTGCCTGTATACTAGACTGTGGGGGACGGGAGAGCGTTGAGCCTGCGGTCTTGAGGTGTGCGGTGGACGAGTATATTCTGTGATGGTATCGTTGATTTTCCAGGCGGGCATCAGGAATTAAGTGAAGCCACGGATTCGAGCCGAGTGCCCCACGGGTTCTTTATATTAGGAATTCCGTCTCCTATTAGGAATTAGGGTCCGCCTGCCCCTCCCTTTTGGGTCCTTGAACTCTGGACGTAGTCTGACTAGTACGTTCTACCGCTCATCGCGATAGGTTAGGCTGACGGTTTCCCTTGGCTCTCCGGCATGGAAATGATACTAAAGTGTGCAATTTCCCCCTCCCCCTCCCGCTTTCTGTTTATCTTTTAATCGGCTGGCATCTTCTTCCTTTGTAAGTTTTATCGATTAGGACTCGGCGACATGTCGGATGCCTGCAAAGTAATGGCGAATGTTCTTGCGTGCCATCTATCGAGTGTCATTAGATTATTTCCTCTGCTTTCCTGCATGGATCATTAAAATCCATGCTTTTAGTTTTTTTTACGTGAAACAGACGGGGCATTGCTACGACTGGGTTGTGAAAAGCACCACTTGTTTTGGAGGAGCAAAACTATTTACCTTGTTCAGCTCTTTTTGTTTACTTCTTCTTCTTCTTCTTCTTCTTCTTCTTCTTTGTTGTAATTGCTTTTTTGTTGTGATTGCAATAGAGAACAGCGGCAGACCAGATCCTGCGGGATTTGCAAAACAATCCAGATACATGGCTCCAAGTCGTGCACATTCTTCAAAATACAAAGAACTTAAATACTAAGTTCTTTGCCTTACAGGTCAGATGTGATTTTGGGCAGAATCTAAAATTTCCTCTGTTTTTTTTTTTTTTTTTCAAATTTTAGTTGCAAAGGGCATGTCCTATCTAGCTTGACTGGATTGGTACTACTGGGCAAGACCAAAATAGCCTCTACCTTATTTATGCTCTTGAAAATTTTGTAAGAATCTATTCCAGAAGTCTGGCTGTTACCACCAGCCCTTGTGTTCTGGATTACTAGCTCGGAGGTTGCTTTATGACAAAGTACAAAATGTATATTCTGATCTTCAGGAAGGGACATTGAGAACCAAACAAATATGTTATCCTGCATTACTTGTTGATCTAAAACCTTGCATAATGGATATAGTCTAGATGTAGTTGGGTTGTCGCATGGATTCGGTTTTGATGCTCATAGAATCCATGCACCTTCTAAGTAGTCTTTTCTGTCCTGAATAAAGTGGTTATATATGTAGAGTTTGTGGGCTAGATAGAATGAAATTGAGGTCCTCTGCAAGGTTAAGACTTAGACTGAGGCCGATCTCTTCGTATTCTTTGATGCTTTAATCCTCTCTTAAAAGATCAGTCTTGGTAGAGCTCGGTTAGATCTCTGTATATATAAGTTAAGACCCTTGTCCTGCTGACATTAATCTTCAGGTCTTAGAAGGTGTCATCAAGTACAGATGGAATGCATTGCCTGTTGAACAAAGAGATGGAATGAAGAATTACATTTCTGAAGTCATTGTGCTGGTATGAGTGTGTAAGTTTGTAGAACATCATTCTTTCCTTGCCTACAAACTTTTGATTCCATATCGGTCTGTTCTCTGTTTCTTGCCATAGCTCTCAAGTAATGAAGCCTCACTTCGACTGGAAAAGCTGTATATCAACAAGCTGAACATCATATTAGTACAGGTGGGATCTTTTATGTTTGGGTACTAGACTTAAATTATTCTCAAAGGCCTTGCAGCGTCTTCACCTGTTTGTCTATATTTGATGTTCAGATCTTGAAGCATGAGTGGCCTGGCAGATGGAGAAGCTTTATACCTGACCTTGTTTCAGCTGCCAAAACTAGTGAAACAATCTGTGAAAATTGCATGGCCATTTTGAAAGTAAGTCTTATCTTTGTAATCTTCTTCAGTTGAATTTGGCTTGGAGGGGTGTTGTTAACATGCTGTAATACTGCAGCTACTGAGTGAAGAGGTTTTTGATTTCTCGAGAGGTGAAATGACGCAGCAAAAGATCAAGGAACTTAAGCAGTCACTGAATAGGCAAGGCATCTGATGAGCTTTTCTTGCTGCCATTTGTCTTTTATCTTCTGTTTACATGCCTCTTAGTCATTGCTCAACACTGCTCTGAGTGCTGTGATGAGGATGCTCATAATTCCGATATGATGTCAGAAACATGTGATTAACTTCTTTTCTTAGGCGAATGTTTCAGCAATAAATTCAGCTCCTATGGATAATGATCTTGTTCTCTAATCACAGTGTACACTCATGACTATAAATTTTGGATCTCGTTGAGGGTTTAACATTCGACATCAGATTGCTAGAGGGTTCGGGAATGTTTATCTAATGATTTTTTATAGACAAAATGGTGGTTAGTTATCAAGGGAGTGTACTTTGGCTCATTGCTTTACTTGGTTTATTCTGTAACTATTTGCATTTTGAGGATAGTAAAATATGGAGGCCAAGAAAGGTACAGAGAAGAGAGATTGACGTTTGCTAAGCTGTGGACTTTACTTATGATCTGCTTCATTGTATTATTCCCCTTAGCTGTATTGTACATTGTAATTATGATAGTAGAGTTTTCTGGCACCACACATCAATCTTTTGCAGATATGGCTAGGTTTCGCTGCCTTACAATTTTTTTTTTCTTTTTCGACAATTTATTGTCATTTCAAGCATTATATCTTTATTTTTTGGTGTTATATTTTGCTGAAGATTACTTTTGGTTGTTGACAGTGAGTTCCAACTTATCCACGAGCTGTGTTTGTATGTACTATCCGCATCTCAAAGAACTGAGCTTATAAGGGCCACACTATCAACGTTGCATGCTTTCCTCTCATGGATTCCTTTGGGTTACATTTTTGAATCTCCGTTGGTATGTCAACCGTCAGTGATTTTGTTTCTCTGGAGGGTGATAGCCTGGAGTATGCCATTCTTTCAGTCACCAGACTTTAATATACAATTTGCCTAATCTTTTCTATTCACATGTTGTCCATCTGAAGCTGGAGACGCTCCTAAAGTTTTTCCCTGTGCCATCCTATCGGAATCTCACTATTCAGTGCCTTACAGAGGTATAGTATGCCTGTTGTGTCTAATTTTTCACTTTGCCTCGCTTTAAAATTAACATGTTTGCTTGTTTTATTGGTTTTATACAGGTGGCTGCCCTCAATTTTGGAGATTTCTATAATGTGCAATATGTGAATATGTACAACATATTCATGGTGCAATTGCAGGTGAGCATTCCATTGGTTGTTTGATCCATCTCATCCAAACATCTCATATACTTAGTCCTTAGCTTCTATGACTTGTGTATTCTTTTGGATCAATTCTACTTTTCGTCCCTGAAATTTCTTGCTTTTTTAACAAAGTCTGTGTACTTCTAATTTTTCTAATCATACCCCATTACTTTCGCAAGTAGCTAATTAAGTCCCTCCAATACTGATTTATACCAAATTTAGCTGATGTGGCCATCAGATGATGCCAAAGTATGATGCGGATAAAATATGCGGATGCCCACGTGGATGTTTGTTGGAAAGTTAGCCAATACATACAACATTGGAAAAAGATGTGGATTAAACGGTGTGGACATTGCACGTGGACGTCCACATCGGAAAAATTTCATCCATGTCACTACGACGTCATTGTATGGCCACATCAACTGGATTTGGCATTTAGCGTTGGGGCACTTGATTAGAAAATTCGTGAAAGTGGAAGGATTTAATTCGACAAATTAAAAGTACAAGGGCTCAATAAGAAAAAGCTTGAAAAAGTTCAGGGATAAAAAGTAGAACTTTCCTATTCTTTTTACTACTTGACCCGCAATGTTGATTTTTTATTTTTATTTTTTTTATGTTACCAGGCTATACTTCCTCCTACTACAAACATCCCAGAGGCTTATGCGCATGGTTCTAGTGAGGAGCAGGTGTGCATATTCTTTGTGTGAGGTTAAAAGGTTATCATTGATTGGCGGATTATGTTTTATTGCAACTTATTCAATTTTGATTTTTAATATCTCAGGCATTTATCCAAAACGTGGCTTTGTTTTTCACTTCATTCTATAAGGTGGGTTCTTCTCCCCATCCATGTAGAGATATCTAAATATTTAATTGCGGCAGTTATTTGCATGAGATGTGGTCAGCCCAGGCAACTGTTCTTCAGTTTATATCTTTATGGTCCTTTTTTAAAAAAAGTCTCTGTCTACTCCTCTAGGTCATGTGGAAACTTCTCAATTACGAATTATGACATATTTATGCCTTACTTTGCACTCCTGTCTTGCAGGTTCACATTAGAATATTGGAGTCTACTCAGGATAATATGGCATCCTTGCTATTGGGTCTAGAGTACCTTATAAACATCTCATATGTAGATGACACTGAAGTCTTCAAGGTGTGCTATTTATTGCATTGGGTAGCATTCTTGAAAATTTAATATTTTAAGTTAATTGTGTTTTTAGATGTTTGCCCACTATTTGATTTGACAGGTTTGCCTGGATTACTGGAACGCCTTGGTCTTGGAGCTTTTTGAGGCACACAATAATCTGGAAAATCCCGCTGTGACAGCAAATATGATGGGACTGCAGGTTTAATGTTTGAAATTTTGTGACTAGACATCAAGATAATGTCATTGGTGGTGATTTGATAAAAATTATAGTTTGTGGACTGAGGTTGCGAATTAGAATTGTTCAGCTTAATTTGCAAGGAGTGGTTAGTCTTGTCAGATGATGACTCTCATCTATATTTGGCAGATGCCTTTGATTCCTGGCATGGTTGATGGCCTGGGTTCCCAACTGCTGCAGCGGCGGCAGCTATATGCCGGCCCTATGTCCAAACTTAGAATGCTCATGATCTGTCGTATGGCCAAGCCTGAAGAAGTTCTTATTGTTGAAGATGAAAATGGCAACATTGTTCGTGAGACAATGAAGGACAATGATGTTCTCGTCCAGTACAAGGTGATGTATATTTAATTCACTACAGAAGCCAAGCTAGCGGCTACACTTCCAAATATTGTGCTCCTCTCAATTCCCTAGATCTTGGTTGATGCCTAGAATCTTTTAGGTGTTATGGGAGAAACTGATTCAACAGATTTTTGTTTGCATGGTATAAGTTTTCAGCTGTGGGATGTTGAGTATTACTCTAACTATGATTGTGCAAAATTACTGAATATTATCAATTTCTAATGAGTTGTTTGTTGCTTGTAGATAATGAGAGAGACCTTGATCTACTTGTCACACCTCGATCACGAGGACACAGAAAAGCAGGTATTTGTTTATGTGACTCATATGTGCAGTGGATAGCTCTTCAGGCAATGATGATATGCTTCCAACTTTAACCTTTGCTTATGGTGTGACTCATCCTTATCAACTCTTACTTTTCTGGTGGATGTAGATGCTGAAGAAATTAAGTAAACAGCTGAGCGGTGAGGATTGGTCATGGAATAACTTGAACACATTGTGCTGGGCAATCGGCTCTATTTCTGGGTCCATGATGGAAGAACAGGTATTACTTGAACTCTTTTTGAAGTGGGGAAAAACAATATATTCACTGCCTCCTCCTGGACATCTCTATCTTATGGTTTCTTAATGTAGCTTGACCTTTTTAGTTCAAAGATTTTCGCAGCATTGATATTGATGAGAATGCCAAATGCACTCTTAGTTGCTGTCTTGGAAGATTTTTCGTCTTCAGCTAGGTTGGGTTTCTTGAGTTTAGTGAATCATGGATCAGTCATCATATTGTTAAGAAAGCAGCAAAGAATAAAATAACTTGAAAGCTTGTAGTCTCATGTCTTACTTTCTCTTGTATGCTTTCATTTTTTCTTCCTCTTCTAAGGTATTAGATGACTCATCATTCAGGCATCATTATGCTTTTTCTTGTCAGTGCATAATTTCTGAGTCTGGATGTCAACTTGGATCTTTGGTGTCTTGCTTGAGCAAGTGTGCCAACTTGAGGATACAATGTAGAATAATGGAATTGTCTGTAAGGATCTTCAGTACAGAATCGGTTGCTTTTAAGTTCGATGCAATCTGGGGAAATTTTCGGACAAGGATATAACTATGAGAAGATGCTGGAAAGTTTAGATAGATAGAAGAGAGACTTGATTTTTGTTGGACCAATATCTATTTCACTTCTCTTAGTGTTTTTTTTTTTTTTTTTGGAGAAAGTTTGTTCAGAGAAGTATTCGTGAAAACTTTAATCTTTCTTGCAATTTTTAATCTTAAGTTCTAGTATTTGCTATGATGGACGGGCTACATTTTTTTTGTTTTAACTCCTTTTTTGGCTGTTGGCAGGAAAATAGATTCTTGGTGATGGTCATCCGTGATTTGCTGAATTTGTGTGAAATCACAAAAGGGAAGGACAACAAAGCTGTTATTGCCAGTAATATCATGTATGAGTTCATGAGATTAATTAATCTTTTTGGTCAAATAGCTGTACTTGTTATTCACTATATAACTTCTCCAATCACTAGTCAATATGTGCGAAGTAGGTTTTCATATGTTGAGAGAGACTTTTGTGTCCATCATTCGTGCAGATGCAAACTTTTTTTTTTTTTTTTTTTTTTTTTTTTTGAGGGGGTGTTCTAAAAAAAGCTGGGGATCCTCAATTGCCATATTTATGTTCTTTTTCGGGTTTCAGGTATGTTGTTGGACAATATCCCAGATTCCTAAGAGCCCACTGGAAGTTCTTGAAGACTGTTGTAAATAAGTTGTTTGAGTTCATGCATGAGACCCATCCTGGAGTGCAGGTTATGTTTTTGTTGATTATGATATGCCAATGTGCCATTGAAATGGGATAAAATGGTTCTAAGTTGTTTTGGAGATGTGTTGAAATTGTGAATCAACGATATATGCTGATAATGGATATTCTATGGCATCTTGCATATGCTAACAAATTATGTTCTTTGCTCAGGACATGGCCTGTGATACTTTCTTAAAGATTGTTCAGAAATGCAAGCGGAAATTTGTTATTGTACAGGTTAGAGGCTTTGATATTTTTGCGCAATACATCTCTTTCACATGGTAGAATGGTTTGATAGACATGATGTTTGCATTTCAGGTTGGAGAAAACGAACCCTTTGTATCTGAGCTTTTGACAGGCCTTGCAACGACTATTGCAGATCTTGAGCCCCACCAGATCCATTCATTTTATGAATCAGTAAACATTCCCCATCTCTGTGTTAATTGACCTTTTCAGTCAACTGCTTTTCTGTACTAATCTTACTAACTTCAGGTTGGAAATATGATTCAAGCCGAATCTGATCCCCAGAAGAGGGATGAGTATCTACAGAGGTTGATGGACCTCCCCAATCGGGTTTGTCTTAGGACTTTGATACAATTTTCTTCTTTCGTTATCTTTTGACATTCTGATAACTTAATACGGTTTGCATGCAGAAATGGAACGAGATTATAAGCCAGGCACGTCAAAGCGTAGACTATCTAAAGGATCAAGATGTGATAAGGACTGTTCTCAATATATTGCAGGTGCCTAGTCTTAGAGAAAGCTTTTATTTGAAATTGGAGAGTTCTAACCAATTGATGCATTCATGCATTTCACCACTGACCAGTGTACTTGATCAATATTTGATGACACTTATTTAACTAGTGCAGTGGGCACCTAGCTTGCCTTGCTGTTGTGGCAAGATTTGGCAATGAGAATTGGAGGATATGGGCTAGTGTCTCTTGTGGTGTTTTTCATTTGGCATACAAGCTATCTGGTGAAAGATATTAATGGGAAGTTACGTGGTTGGACAGAGCGTTTATAGTTTTCCAGAGCTATTGGACATTTATGGAGTTACTTTGGCTAGGACCGTGACTAAAATCCTTCATGGGATGCTTCCGTCTATTCATATGGCATTTTGTATTCACGCAGTTGATTTGTTTTCTCCATTGTAAATGTGCTCACTGTTCATTACACCATTGTTATCTAATTTCTCCTCTTCTGCAACTCTTTAGCTATAGAGTTTGAGGATTTCTGAAATACCTTAGCAACTTAAGTATCTTGTTATCAAGTACTTATATCATGTGCAATTTTGATCTGATGTGCCAGTTAAAGACTGTCAATTAAACACAATCAATGTTCTGTGAGATTGCGAGAAAACTATTTTCCGAAGTTTTTAGTTTGCAGAAGTTGGGTAAGCATGGGATTTAAAAATTAACTTTGCTGTCTTAGAGTAGAAGTTGGGCCCTTAGGATTTACTTGTGAATATTCGAGGTTAGAATGAAACATTCTTCTGGTCCTTTTCTGGAGTGCATTATTTTAAAAGTTAGATGCCCACTGTTTATTCTCAATTTTTTGCTAGAGTTTAATTATATTTTAAGCCACCCTTGCTTATCTTTTGTTTTATGGATTTGCAGACAAACACAAGTGTTGCAAGTTCTCTTGGAACATACTTCTTGTCACAGATCTCACTGATCTTTTTGGACATGCTTAATGTTTATAGGTATATCTCTTAACTTTGGGAAGAATAAAAGTTTGGCTTTATTTGCAGCATTCACTTTTGAAATTTGTGACTCATGCTTGGTACTCATCAATTGTTCACTGTTGCAACAGAATGTACAGTGAGCTTATATCGAGTACCATTGCAGGAGGAGGGCCCTTTGTTTCCAAATCATCTTTTGTCAAACTTCTACGGTAAGGTCATCTGTGCACCAGTTTTAAAGTTTCAACAGACATTTGGGGTTGGTTTGTTATATTTTGCTTCTGGAAATAGATCGGTCAAGAGGGAAACTCTAAAGCTGATCGAGACATTTCTGGACAAGGCTGAGGATCAACCACAAATAGGAAAGCAGTTTGTCCCTCCAATGATGGATCCTATTCTCGGGGACTACGCAAGGAATGTGCCTGATGCTAGAGAATCCGAAGTTTTGTCACTTTTTGCTACTATCATAAATAAGTACAGTTTCATTCTTCATCACTTTTTGTTATTAATAGCATCCAAGCAAAAATCTTTTCACTGCTTGAAACTGCATCACATGACACTTAATTGCGCATATAAGTACTTTTATATATTTGTAATTCTTTGGAAAGAAAGAGAACAAGCAGAGGTTTTAATGATATTTATCACACCTTATACAGTAAAAAGCAAATGGGGCGTAAGGATTGCGCATTTTGGGCTCTGTCCTTTTCTTGGGAAAAGCAAATAGTTTGTTTTTTGATGTTATTGAGTCACTTGACAAATAGTTCAGCGACAAAGAATGTCCAGGTTTTGAATAAGCATTCGCATGACTTGATTTCTCAAATTGGAGGCTATGCATATATTAACTATGTACCTTTGAGGTCTCAAAATTTTGGTTGACAGTTGATATGGACAGTTACATGGTAGAATTTATTTTTCTCGAAGAAAATGAGTATGCTTGGTTGATCTTTCTTTTGATTATTTGTTCCCTGATAGATTAATATTTCTGCTTGTTGTGTATTCAACTCCTGTTTCTGTCCATCTTTTGCTGTATTAAGTTTTCCATAGTTTCTGCTGTTTTAATGACTTAATTGATTGCCATGTGATTTCCTGCAATTTGTTATTCTCATCAACATCAGTGGTCATGCTTGTAGAATAGTCATGCTTTTTGTTGTTGAAATAATGGTGACGGTTTTGATAGATAAGTTCCCCACCTATGGTTTCGCAAGGTGCTTATCCTTTCGCCATTTCTGATGACCTTTTTTTGTTCATCTAGGTACAAGGGTGTAATGATAGAGGATGTGCCTCGCATTTTTGAGGCTGTTTTCCAATGCACTTTAGAGGTGGGATATGCTCCAATCTGGTGCTTGTATGCATGTTGTTGCCCTTATCATTCGTAATGAAGCTCACGCGAGGTGCAATTGAGAAGTAATTTGTTTTCTGTCAGTCATGTGCCATGGATTTGTGGTAACAGATGAACATTACCTGAGACTAAATAAAAGTTGGTTGATCTCCTTGAAGGATTAATGATGCAGCATACTATATATAGAAATTTTTGTTTTAGACCAATGTATGAGTTTGCATATTTGTCACTATGAAGCCATAAAGAATAGGACAAAAGCCATAGTGACCGCACCTTTAGCCAGGTAGAGGGCATGGCCCACTATCTATTGTGAGTTCCCAGCCATGTGGAGTTTTCTAAAGCAGGTCGATCTCTTTGAAGGATTAAATAATGCAGCAGATTATGTATGTTTAAATTGAAAATTTTGTAATTATGGTGAGTGCGTTTTGGAATTTTACCTAATGCTGTGGACTTCCATTTCTGCATTTCAAAGTCTAGCTTGCTTATTTGTTTGTTGATTACTTCCTTTTTGTTGTTGCAGATGATTACCAAAAATTTTGAAGATTACCCTGAGCATCGGCTGAAGTTCTTTTCTTTACTCCGTGCCATTGCTGCACACTGTTTTCCTGCATTGATTAGACTGTCAAGTCAGGTGGATCTATGAAACTAATCTATTTACAGTTCCTTTTTCTCAAGTGTTCTGAAAATAAACTGTTTGCCTTGTGCTTTACTGACGGATGATTGATGTGATTGCCTTTGGTTTGCTTTAGCAACTTAAGCTGGTGATGGATTCGATCATCTGGGCTTTTCGGCACACGGAGAGAAATATTGCTGAAACTGGGCTAAACCTTTTGTTGGAGATGCTGAAGAATTTTCAGGTTTGCTGGTCTTTTTTTTTTAATTATGAGATCTTACGAAGTGCCTGGATGCTTTGTCATGGGATGTCTGGACTTTTAATCTGTTGATGTTTGACTGTTTCATCATCTACTTAATAGTATACGTGATGTCATTTTGGTTACAATTTGGTCCATCCAAGTGACGTCCTTTATTTTGCAGTGTCTTTGCATCATGCAGACTGCTGAATTTTATATTTTATTTTTGGTGATATGGCAGGCCTCTGAGTTCTGTAACCAGTTCTACAGGACGTACTTTCTGACGATAGAGCAGGAAATTTTTGCTGTTTTAACAGACACTTTTCATAAACCAGGCTTCAAGTTGCACGTTTTAGTCCTGCAACACCTGTTTTGTCTGGTAAATGATGCTTTATTGCCTTGCCTGGATCAAAGATAAATGCAATATGCCTTGGCTAAGAGCAAAGGTTTTGCAGGTGGAGAGTGGTGCGTTGACAGAGCCTCTATGGGATGCCTCAACAGTCACTTATCCCTATCCAAATAATGCAGTCTTTGTTCGTGAATACACCATAAAGCTGTTGGGCACTTCCTTTCCTAACATGACCGTAGCAGAGGTATGAGGGCCTCGACTCTTCTTACTGCAATAAAGTATCGTGGATTGTGCAGTTATGAGGGAGTCATGATCTTTCTATCCATTCTATTATCATAAGTACGTAAACAAGGAATGTTGTTGATGACGTCAAAAAGTTCGGGGTTGCTATTGACAAGCGAGAGATTGGCTTTTTGTTGCTCGGCATTACCTTTTTAAGAAATAGTGGATGAGGGGGCTGATGTTGGAATGTTATGGATTGACCTTTGTAGTCAGTCTCCTGCTTCAGTGAATCTTGTCAGATATCAGGATATTGATGGAATTATCTTTCAGGTCACTCAATTTGTGAACGGTCTCCTGGAGTCAACAAATGACCTCTCCACATTTAAGAATCACATCAGAGACTTTCTGGTCCAGTCAAAAGAATTTTCAGCTCAGGTAGGCAGTACCTTCTATTGGCTTTGTTAAGAATCACATCAAAGACTTTCTGGTCCAGTCAAAATATATTCTTCCTGCTTCTAAAGCCTGCGCTTTCCACAGGATAACAAGGACCTCTATGCTGAAGAGGCTGCTGCTCAGAGAGAAAGAGAGCGACAAAGGATGCTTTCTATTCCAGGGCTCATTGCCCCAAATGAGATACAGGACGAGATGCTGGACTCATAGATTGCAAATGATCTTGAACATGATTTCAGATGCTTTGAATTTCGAGTATGGCTGAGGAACCTTCATCAACTTACCAAAACAGAGAGGCCAACGGATTTAGCAGTTTTTGCCCTTTGGATTGTTTCTCTTTTGTCCGCCCGAAGTTTTCCGCTGATTGAACTGGCAAGCGAAAGGTAGCGGGTGTGCAAATTTATAGGTGCTGGTGATGACATTGCATTGTTCACCTCGCGGCGGATGTGTAGATTAGTTAGGTACTGATTTAGGGGTTTTTAGTCCTGGACTAGATTGTGTCTCTGACTAGGAGGAGAGGCAGACCGTAAATTTCTCATTTTCAACTATAGTGATAATTCGTGGTAAGAGAACTGTGGTAACAGGTTGTGCAGCTATATCGGTTTTTTCTTTTCTTTTTGCTTTATAATTTGTAGAATGTTTGGGTTTCGAGGGTATTAACTTGGTCACCCTGTCAATTTTTGGGGAGTGGTTGTACCTTGACATTATTTAATACATAGACTTGGTATTTTCAATATCAGCTGCTTCTCTCGTTTATGCTTATGTTGGTTCATATTAGAGAATGGCTGCCCCGACTTACAAATGAAAAAAAATGATGCTGGAATCTCTCGATTTTCCTACAAGGAACTGAAGCGGGAGAAACTATTGGTTGCGGAAGCAAACGAAAATTTTAAATTGAGTTGCTATTGTTGCCAAATAGGTTGGGCCGGAAAACGTGTTAGGGGTTTGATACGATGTCCGAAAGGAGCTTGAAGTTGTGAGTGGAGGACCCATCCGGTCCAACCGCCTTCTCAGCTTGTTGTCGGAGGGTTCTCGTGTTGTCCCTCATGATTTTCCCTCTTTCTTGGGCCACAAGAAGCTGCAAGTAACTCAACACGCCCTTCTTGGTGAACACACCCCCCTCAATTCCCACTCCAAGCCCCCACACCTCCTCCATCATGCGCCCATTCAACCGCTGGTCCCCAAAGAATGGCCTACAAATCATGGCCACTCCTCCACCCCCAATGCTCTCTAGTAATGAGTTCCAACCGCAGTGCGTTATGAATGCGCCGACTGCATCATGCCTCAGTATCTCTTCCTGAGGTGCCCACGCCACCACCATCCCTCTTGTCTCGGTCCCCTTTAGAAAGCCCTCTGGAAGAGTTTCTCTTAAATGGTCCTTGAGAGACCATATGAATGGCACTCGGCTCGCTTCCAAGGCCTCTGCTAGTTCCAAAATCTCCTCACGAGGAGGCACCGTCACCGACCCAAAGCTAATGTAGGCAACGGAGGCCGGCCCTCGTCCGTCCAGCCACGACATGCACTTGCTTTCATCGGGAGCACGCGGTTGAGTGGCTATGAGGTTGAAGGGACCCACGTTGAGGAAGTTGTTGAGCTTGGACTTGAGATCAGCGGTTATGGTTGGGTCCAACTCCTCGAAGCTGTTCAGGAAAACTGCAGCTGCTCTGGGCAAGGCCCTGCCCATGTCGCAAAGCATGCGGGAGAAGAGTGAATCCAAGTTCCCGAACACGACTCCTTCTGGCAAGTCCCTGATGCGTATTTTTGACATTCCCGGGATGAATTGCAGGGTCTCATCTGTTCGCCCGTCCATTCCTGCAAATTCGAAAGGAATTTCACTTCACTAGCTAATTAAGTGGAATGAAACGAAGTGACAAGGACAACGGTATGTGACCGGATGATATCGCACATCATATCATGATATCACGTAAGAGTCAGCGAACTATATAACACAGTACTTGCCCCATAAATTACTTCAATACCTGGGCCGGCGCCAAGAGTCTGCCTGATATGCACGGTGTAGAGATGGACAGAGAGAGAGGCAGGGCCAGCAGTCCAGAAGGCCACCCACGGCAACTCCATCTCCGCGGCCATATCCGCGGCGAACCAGAAGAAGGCGTCGGTGACCAAGCAGGTCACCCTCCTGCCCGTCTTGCCCACCGCCTCTTCCATCCCCTTCCTGAAGCTGGCTGGGGCCGCCCTCAGGAACAACTCGATGTCCTCCTGTGGTTTCCCCACCCACACATATCCCTCTGGCACTCCATCTCCCACGTCGTACCCTATCACGTTGGGCAAGTTGTTGGAAGCCGAGAAGATGGAGGCTATGGACTTGGCAGTGCTGTAGAAAGAGTAGAGCGTGTCTGGGGTGGCGGCGGCCAGGCGGCGGATCACAGCAAGGAGGGGAGCCGCATGGGTCGAGAATGGGAACGCCAGGACGGCAACGTGGGGGCTGCCTCTGCCTGTGGTGCTCATTTTAATGAGTTTGTGTCGAAACTCTGAACGTGTCCGGAAGGCTGTGGGATGAGACGTGAACAAATGAAGGCCGATTATAAAGAGAAGGAGAGTAGAGAGATGGGGGTTAACACGTTGTCAAGTAACTACCGCAGCGCAGAGGCTTAGAACTGATGTTCTTTGAGAGCACACGCGTTTCATTTCAGGAATCAAATGTAATAAACTTAGGCGGAGATGGGTGAAAGAACGGTTGTTGGGAGAATCTACACGGAACGTGGTAACCCCCATTGCCATTTGCTTAGAGTGGAGGTTGGATACCCAGTCAAAGCTGCATGGGCATCACTGAGAGTCGGCTAATAAAAAATTTCTCAATCGCACACGTATCAGCGACAATCTTACGAGGCCCTACCATTTGATTTCGCGAATGTGCATTTCAGAAGACAAATGACTCTTGAATTATCTTCAACAATTTTCTTTTTTCTTTTTTTTTTTTTGGGTCGGAAGACTAAGTCCATTACATTACTTTTAAGCAGAAACATGAGAAACATAAAAGAAAGTCTCAGAACACAAGAAGTTCCAAAGAGCTTGTGGAAGATAAAGTGACCCAATTTCGGGATATGGCCTTTCATCTTTGGATTTGAGCAACCGATTCAGCTCTTCTGTCGAACTCTTTTAGACACTGGGCTAATTGAAGATGTGAAAACTCAAGTAACAGATCTTCTCGCTAGCCGGCTGATCTGAGCCTTTCCACGTGCTTATCAGTTCCAGATCATCTGCTTCAAAGAGAGGTGACTCTTTCTTGCTCAAACTGAAGTATTTTCAGGCTTTCCACGGAGGCCAGGGTTTCAGCTTGAAAGGGCAGACGCTACCATGACGGATCGGGCGAAGCCATAAATGAGTTTTCTAGAGTATTCACGGCAGATACATGAGATGGCACGCTCAGCGGTTGCTTCTATAAGCATCCGTCTCTGTTGATTTTCAGACATCGGGTGAGTCTCCAGTTTCTGTAGCTTTACTCCTGGCTTTTGAGTTCCTATCTCTGAAATTGTTGTTCACAGCACGGGCCGATTCCGTTATATTCCTCCAATCTGGTCCTTTGCTTTGTGAAGATAAAGTTTGTTTCTGGGTTTCCATATGTTCTAGAGAATTAGGACTTGAACCGAGATCTTTATGTCTAGTCGGCTAGTCCTGGGTCTGTCCACACTGCTTTCATCCAGTCGCAGATGTTCAACGGTTTTGTGTTGCTGACAAAGAGAGCAAGTTGGGCCAGGTACGATATTCCTTTACTAGAGATTTTCTTTGTTAGGCAACGCATTTTGGCGGACACTCCACAAGAAAAGTCATTCTTGGAATTGTCTTGAAGCTCCGCACTACGCTCCATAAAGCTCACAGTGTCTGGTAAGAAGACGAAGCCTGATTATGTTAAGGCTTATCTTCTTCCTCTTTGAGTCTATCGCCCCCAGTCTTCACAGTATAATGTCACGTCTTGGTACAAGTCCACCCGATGTTATCTTCTGCAGTTTGAGTCCTTGATGAAACATGAGGATTTCATTCTGTCTGTTCATCAAATAGACCCTGTAAGGTCTGCTCATCCTTGTTTATTAAGTCAGTAACTCTACGGTTCTCTCCAATTTGCTAGCCCCCAAAATCACTCCTCTTTTAAGCCACTTGTCCTCTCTAATACCGATGTTTTCCTCATTTTCCTAATGACCACATTACAGAATGAGAAATGGCTTTCCTACCCATAATTGCCAGCCCCAATATGGGCGAGGAACCCTCCCTCCATGCAAAAAAGCAATCAAGAGAAAAGTAAATATGGAGTCTTGTCCCATTCTCCTGTACTACATTATCTAAGTAATCGAATCCCTACAACCGAGCCCCCATTTCCTTCCCGTGCTTAGGTTAATCCCATCTCTTCCAGTACAATCCAGATTTCGAGTCATTGTTCTCCCATCAAAATGATGCAATTTTCTGCTCTATAGCCCAACAAATGGATATTGAAATTTTAAAGACGCACATCGCATATCGACGATAGTTGCAGGATGGCTCTAATGAAAATTTCCTTTCCTGCTTTTGACATCAGTTTTTTTCTTTCTAATCTTCCTATTTCATGTCATAATCGCCAGAATTCATACAAATATTTGATTTTTAAACGCACTCTAGTTTGACGAAAGACTCAGATATTTGTCTGTTTTCTCAACTTCAGGGACTCGCAATTCATGAGCCGTGATTCTTCTCAAATTCGATGGACGCCTCATACTGAAATAGATTTCATATTTGTTCAAATTAATTGTTTGACCCAATGCAAAACAATACTGATTTAGAGTAGCTGCTATATTCTTACATTCTCTAATTTTTCCATCAAGAAGGAAAGTAGAATGATCCGCTAACGAGGGACGGGCTAACGCTGGACAAAATCTGCTCGACTTTATCCCCCTGAAATCTCCATCCTCTACAGCTCTCCTCCTAAAAAAGGACAGAACATTATAGGAAGTGGGTCAACCATCCTATCGAATGCCTCTCAAGAGTTGGAAAGTATGGCAAAAGCTTCAATTAAGTTCGACCCGTCGTTCAACCAAAGCAATGAGCCAGAAATATAGGGAAGTTTCAAATTCAGTCGGTGTGTGCGCAAAGTAGGTTGGATGGGAGAACATGTTAGGCGTTTGATACGATGTCCAAAAGGAGTTCAAAGTTGCGAGTGGAGGACCCATCCGGTCCGACCGCCTTCTCAGCTTGTCGTCGGAGGGCTCTCATGTTGTCCCTCATGATTTCCCCTCTTTCTTGGGACAGAAGAAGCTGCAAGCAACTCGACACGCCCTCCTTGGTGAACACACCCCCCTCAACTCCCACTCCAAGCCCCCACGCCTCCTCCATCATCCGCCCATTCAACCGCTGGTCCCCGAAGAACGGCCTACACATCATGGCCACCCCTCCACCCCCAATGCTCTCTAGTAATGAGTTCCAACCGCAGTGCGTTATAAATGCGCCGACCGCAGCATGCTTCAGTATCTCTTCCTGGGGTGCCCATGCTACTATCATCCCTCTTGTCTCGTTCCTCTGAAGAAACCCCTCTGGAAGATTCTCTCTTAGATGGTCCTTGAGAGACCATATGAATGGCACTCGACTCGCTTCCAAGGCCTCTGCTAGTTCCACAATCTCCTCGCGAGGAGGCACCGTCACTGACCCAAAGCTAATGTAGGCAACGGAGGCCCGCCCTTGTCCGTCCAGCCACGACATGCACTCGCTTTCGTCGGGAGCACGTGGCTGAGTGGCTGTGAGGTTGAAGGGACCCACGTTGAGGACGTTGTTGAGCTTGGACTTGAGATCAGCGGTTATGGTTGGGTCCAACTCCTCGAAGCTGTTCAGGAACACCGCGGCTGCTCTCGGCAAGGCTCTGCCCATGTCGCAAAGCACGCGGGAAAAGAGAGAGTCCAAGTTTCCGAACGCGACTCCCTCTGGCAAGTCCCTGATGCGTACTTTCGACATTCCTGGGATGAATTGCAGGGTCTCATCTTCTCGCCCCTCCATTCCTGCCAATTCAAAAGTAATTTCACTTCGCTGTCTAGTTGAGTGGAATGAAACGAAGGGACAATGGTACGTGACTGGATGATATCGCACATCACATCATGATATCACGTAGGAGTTAGTGAACTATATAAATCAGTACTTGCCCCATAAATTACTTCAATACCTAGGCCGGCGCCGAGAGTTTGCCTGATAAGTTGGGTGTAGAGATGGGCAGAGAGAGAGGCAGGGCCAGCAGTCCAGAAGGCCACCCAAGGCAACTCCATCTCCGCGGCCATATCCGCGCCGAACCAGAAGAAGGCGTCGGTGACCAAGCAGCTCACCCTCCTCCCCGTCTCGGCCACTGCCCGCTCCATCCCCTTCCTGAAGTTGGCTGGGGCCGCCCTGAGGAACAGCTCGATGTCCGCCTCTGGCTTCCCCACCCGCACATGACCCTCCGGTATTCCGTCTCCCACTTGGTAAGCTCTCGAGTTGGGCAAGTGGCGGTAAGCCGAGAAGACGGAGGCGATGGAATCGGCGGTGCTGAAGAAAGAGTAGAGCGTGTCGGGGGTGGCGGAGGCCAGGCGCAGGATGGCGGCGAGGAGAGGAGCGGCGTGGGTCCCGAAGGGGAAGGCCAGGACGGCGACGTGGGCGCTGCCGCTGCCGCCGCTGCCTGGGGTCCTCATTTCACGAGGTGGGTCAAGGCACCGAACGCTGTCGGAAGGCGAAGATATCACGTCACGAGGGGGATGAACTAGCACCACCCAATGCCTTGAAAGCGACGGTTCTTCGTTACCCCCATGAATTATAAAGAAGGAGTGAGAACGTAAGAAAGTTAGGTGGGGATCAGTGAGAGAGGGTTTGGTTGGAAACATGTTAAACCCATTTACCATTGCCTAGATCAGTTAGGTAATAATAATCTTTTGGGGCTGTGCTTTTTGCATGACGGCACCATTGCTTTTCTATTAGGGACAGCGCAACTTGGACCATTCATCCCTATTTTCTTTCTATTCTCCTTCCTTGCGAGAAAAGGGGCAACCCGATTAGTTAAAAAAAATCAGTTGTTTTGCATGGGTGTTTTCACATTTAAAGAAACAAATTCAATGACATCGTCCAAGAAAAGGAAATCCATGGTCTACTTGGCTACAATTAGATGGTGGAGTACCGGTCCAAAATAATACAGATGACATTTAAGAAGTCGTGGACAAATAAGATTCTATATCCAACATGCAAATAATATAGATGGATTCAACTTCCATTTTTTTTTTCCAAAATTCTTTTTTCAACAAACGGTTGGCAATAGACTCAGTACCCTAATATGGTTGTATCTCTAAATGAGAAGCTTTTGGCCGGAGAGTCATCGAATCCCGTTTTCATTTCGTAATTTATTAATATGCGGCTACTGCCAAAGAGCCTATGCTTCTCAAACTTCATTGGCGAGATAGTTGATCCCAAAACCGATGTCACCAGAGATATAATGTTGTGGTCCCACAATGCTTGATGGGAATCGGACTGAATTTTGATCATTAATTAGTCTAGATTTTTTTCCCAGTAAACTTACCTTTGGTAATTTATTTATGGAATCAAATCCCAACAAGTGGGATTTTGAAATCTGATAATAAAGTCAACCGATTGGGAAATTGTGGGGTGCAGATTGCGGTGCAATCAGCTAAGTTTTTCCAAAAAAAAATTGTCAGCGACGACCTCTGTGAGATTATTTCCATTTAAGAAGAATAATTGAATGTGCTTATATTAAACTACAAAAACATAGTTTTAGTGCTCTGGATCCAACGTTCCAGACACCATCCCCCACTCCTTCTTAGGTTAATGGGCGGGCACGCAGTGAAGAGTAGTTGAAGGCCAGGGTCATGGGCACGCAGTGAAGAACAGTTGAAGGCCACTCCACTAGCCTGTCCTCCTCCAGGGGGGTTGCCACCTACAAGGGCTGCCTGTAGTTGTCCCTTCAGCGAGGCCACCCAGCTAAGCTACATTTCTTATTTTAACATTTTGGTGCTTGCACACCTTACATCTCTCATTGTTAAAAGAATATTTTTCTTTTCTTTTAACCTAAGAATACCCCTGAATTTTACATCATAAAGTTCTGACGATGTAGTTTAAGGACTTGCTCAGATTCAAAATGTGCTTATATTTAAATGACAAAAACATAGTTTTAGTGCTTTGGATCCAACGTTCCAAACACCATCTTCTGCTCCTTCTTAGGTTTATCTTTGGGAGGCATTTTCTCTGTCGATCACCTACATATATACTTTTCAAGTAGGAGTCTCCTTATTTTTATACAGGGATAAAATTTGTGCTTTCTTCTTACTTTGGTTATGTCATATTCGAATTCTCTGAAGTGTGGCTGCTAGACAGGTTAACTCCCGCTATAAACTTAGAATCGAAGCCAGATAGGGGATCCATTTTTCTGATCAGCAAAATAGATAAAGTACTGTCATTATTGAAAGTTGTTGATGCTGAAAATTATCCCCAAGTGTTACTCTGTTGTGTATAGGTTAAGTCATTATGTGGATTAATTATATTCAGTAAATGGATTATAAATAAGTTTAAAATGACTAAGCAAAAAAATATACCGTGTTGAATGGGTTCATGGATTAACTGGATCCAAGTCATTTTTGTGACTCTGTTTTCACTTTCTGTGAGAAAATAATGGACTCCTTGGACTGTTCCAAGTATAGAGAAGTTTTGGTGGGCTTTTAAGATAGACCCAATTTCACTTTTATTAAAAATATCAAGATGGCTTCCTTTTTGTCCCATTATTTTATTTTTATTTTTATTAATCTTGTAAGCTTCAATTTTTAGTTATTATAATATAGCTTTCATTGGTTGTTCGTCACTACAATCCATGGTTGGGAAAAATCATCTTCTTCGACATCTTAAATTCCATTCAATTAAAATTTCAATTCCTCCACGTTATTCATTGCGGTAATTTATAAATTCACTACCAAATACTAACTTTCTCTTGTTTTTATTGTGAATTGATACAAAACTTGAAATTATATGTAATATTAAAAGCCAACTTTTCAGCATCTTGCAGTCGAGATAGCAATTTTATCCAAATAACATATATACTAAATTGGGTTAACTAGGTTGATATAATTTTTCATAGGTTAGATTAAATATGGTAAGTATTTAAATAAATAGATTGGGCACAAGTCAAAATGGGAATGGGTCACTAAATTGGTACTATATATAAATTGGTCAAATGGATTAAACGGGTTAATTTGAGTCGACTATTCTTGACTCAACCTAAATTTGATCTGCCCACCTATTTGACGACCTATATGTCGGTAGTCAAAATGATGAGAACTTGTTAGACCAATGACAAAAGCAGAAATGACAAAGTCTTAAAGTTTTAAAGGCTAGTCAGTACAACGCAATCCGTAGATAAAGGGATCCAATTCTAATCGACAAAGATTGTAAATGGCAAGGCAAAGTGTTGAAAGCTAGAAGTTGACAAGCCTAGTTGACTACAACTGATATAATTGTCTAGGAAGTTGGAATGAGTTAATTGTGGAATCGTGAACCTAACTATTTCGGTTGTGGTTGCTAGAAGTGGAGCCTATTATTGTGGGTACAATTAGTGATGATAATTGCGAAGGAGCGGAAGGGATGTAACCTTCATGATGGTGCTAGGAATCTCAGAAGCAACTGTCATAAAGATAATTTATTGAAGAAGTGGAGGCGGCAGCCGTTAGGCAGTAAAGCCAGTGATTTCAGAGATTGTAAATAAGTAGTGCTAGATCATGGAAACCATACATTGCTTGTGCAGTTTAGTAAATGTCGTTACATGGTAGTACTAGGTGGAAATACCCAAATTGTTGAAAGGTATTTCAATGGCTCTTTTCAATGAAAAAAAATTGCAACACTATCACACGAATAAAAATATACAAAAAGTTATATGGTGGGTGGCTATAATAATCCACCCGGAATTGAAGAAATTAAAAGAGAATGATAAGAAGTATAAGGGCCTATTTGATAACTATTCTATTTCCGAGAACAGTTTATACTTAGAAATAGTTATTTCTGCTTCTGTTTCTTTAATGAGTTTGTTAACATTCGAAGGTATTTTGTAATTACATAAAATATATATTTATAGAATAAGAAAGAATATAAATGCATTTAATATGACTCTCAAAATTTTTTATAATCTATAATTTTCTAATAAACTCTTGAACCGTGATATGAAATGAGTCAATTTTTTTTTTTTTCTTCCTCCTCTCTCAAGGGAGCCTCACCTCACTTAGCCACACAAGGCTCCGATGAGATCGCCGGCCATTGCCGTATCAAGTGGTTGGCTAGAAGAGCTAGAAGAGGAAGAAGTAGAAAAGAAAGAGAAAAAAAAAAACTTGGCCTTAATTTTAGGATTGTTTTCAAGAATAAAGAAGTAATTTTTTTTGCATTTTGATTATATTCCAAATTTATTTCTAGGAATTATGTTATTGAGAATAGAATAATTAATCGACGTTACCAAACAAATTTATGTTCCTTTTTTGTTCCAAAAAATAAAAATAAAAAAATTAGTCCAGAATTAGACGATTACTAAACAGATCCTAAGCATGCTCAATAAGTTCTAAGTGAAGAGGAAAATGTGTAATTTCAGTTCAACAAAACAAAAACAAAAAGATATCATTTTATTGAAAAAATAATTCCCCGAAAAGAGCTCCTCTTTTTCCCGGAAAGAACTTAGAAAAGAAAAGGAAAAGAGAAAAAGAGAGAGAGAGAGAGAGAGAAAGAGGAGTCTGCGTCTGCGTCTGCGTGTGCGGGCTTCGGGTCGTGGTGGGCGGAATCGATCCATCAACGCGAATTCGGATTTCGCAAAAGCTGTTGCTGCTGCTGCTGTTCTTGAGAATCATCGACTCGTTGCTGGTCTCCGATCGCCGACCTGATCGACCTTGACCGGAGGAGGAGGAGGAGGAGGAGGAGGAGGAGGAGGCAAAAGACAAACATGGGTCAAGCCTTTCGCAAGCTCTTCGATACTTTCTTCGGCAACACCGAGATGCGGGTACTCTCTACTCTTCCCCGCCTCTTCTTCATTCGTCTTTTCTTCTGTGCTGCACTTGTCGTCGCGAATGATTTCTCTCTACCCGATTCTTTTCTCTGCTTATCAGAAAGAAGGGGAATTCGGACTTTGTTTTGCTACCCATAGATGTAGTCTACAAACCCGGAAACTCCAGAATCCCCCTGTTTTTCGCATCTCGACTTTACCTACAATGGACACGATTAGAGAAAAATTGTGCTTTAGTGGTGATAACAATTTTTTTACTTGCTCTAGTTTCAGTTTGGTCGAGCATCAGCTCAGGTTCTACAGATATCGTATCTGGAATCGGTTTGGTTATCGTATCTGAATGCATATTCCCGTTTGCTTGCCATCTGAGTTATATAGATTGATTTCGTGCTACTGGGTGGAGCAAGTCATGTTTTTTGTTTCTTTATCTGCATTTCCCGATTAAGTATGTTGGGTAATAGCCTTGTTCTTTGAGTTGGCTTAGGTTGTGATGCTTGGCCTGGATGCAGCTGGTAAAACAACCATTCTCTACAAATTGCACATTGGAGAAGTACTATCGACTGTCCCTACCATTGGTAGGTCCATCTTCTTTGTTCACACTTTTGGATGGCCGTTTCATTTGAAATTAGCCTCGGAACTACCCTTTACGATTTCCAGCAAGCGGTGCTCACTGTTGCTATGATATTCTATCCACGTGATTTGAACCGTGTGCTCTATTTCTTAAAGACTCATCCATCTCCCGGTGCATGAAAGAGCAGGAATTTTCTTCCATCTGATCAGTTTGTTGTGCTTGAGACCTCACTTTTGCTTGGTCAGAGGAGTGACCTTCTATTTTGAAAACCAGCGTTCACCATTCACAACAGGCTTTGATTGAACTGTTGCAACTTTTACCTCTTTCATCAATTGAATCTGAGTCTTCCACCTTGGCTTAGAAATGAAATTTTCCTGGACATGCACTAGTCCCTACACTTGGAAATTCGTCTTTATTGTCACGTTGCAAATGTTTGCACCTTTTTGGGTTTTTGCCAATTTAGTGTAGAAATCGTGTTCGTATTCAAGTCATATATGGATAAGTTTTAATGAAGGAAGAAAACCTGCTTAGCTTGCTCTCAAAATGGGATTAACTCTTTACCCCGGCGTCTCTGTTTTTAAGGATGTCATTATCACACCTCTGAATTAAAGAGAAAATCTCCTTCAAGTTGTTTCAGGGAATGAAAACTCTTATTTCTGTTGTTTTGGCACCTGAGATGTCTATAAAGTAGCAAATATGTCAACTGCTTTGTTGCCATCTAGATTCATTTATTGGGTTCATGGAGTATGCCCCTTAACTATTCCATTGAGATACTGTGTATCTGCTTCTTTGGAACTTTCATCTAGGCAAACTTGCCTGTTTTCTAGGTCTTACAAAAGTGCCCTCTGTCCTGGCTTGTTGAGGGTTTCTACCATGCCATGTTTACATCATTGACATATAAATGGTGTTCTGGATGGAACGGGATAAGTGCCGATTGTCTTTTCTATGTGTAGGTTTCAATGTGGAGAAAGTACAGTACAAGAATGTCATATTCACCGTTTGGGATGTTGGTGGGCAAGAGAAACTTAGACCTTTGTGGAGGCACTACTTTAATAATACTGATGGGCTGGTAATTCTGTGCTCTTTTAGCCGCATATTTGCTTGTTTACTTCCAAGGTTTTTTTTATAGATTGAGTGTCCTAACAATTTATTCTATAGCAGTTATTTTGCATTATCTAACCGAATTGTAGAGCTTAAGAGGGCTGAGTTTTGCAGTGTGCATGTGGATGAGGAATGTATGTGTGAGACAGTTGTTAAATGTTTTTTTGCAGATCTATGTTGTTGATTCACTGGATAGGGAGAGAATCGGAAGGGCCAAAGCAGAATTTCAGGTTTTATTGAGATGGCTGACATATTGACTGTGGCTTTACATGATTAATGCTTTTTTAAACTTCTGCTTTTCCCTCAGGCCATTATCAATGATCCATTCATGCTCAACAGTGCCATCCTGGTGTTTGCAAATAAACAAGACATGGTATGTTCTGCTAGTGTTTTTATATATCAAGCATTCATGGACCTCTTCATTGCAAGAGGCCAGGGTATCTTGTTCCAATTTCACTTTTTAGTTAGGGCAGTTTGATTATACTGCTATGTCTTCTCTCCAGTCTGTATTCATCTGTTGGTGGATTCATTAGAAGTTAATGTATAAACTAATGTATGCAAATCTATCTAAGTGAAAATGGGCTTAAAATTTGGCCCCGAAACTCAGAGAAGCACAGTTGCTAGGAGATAAATGTGTACCGTGTACATGCATGCATGAGAATTAGGATTTAGTTAGCTAATTATTGGGCTGTAACTTACTCGACTAGGAAAGAAAAGTCATCTTTGCTTAACATTTTCATGTACATTCTAATAAATGTCTTTTCATGCTTATACTCTAATTAGTTTCTCCTTGAGACTAATAATTATAAATCATGTATTCAGACTCTGGTTGGAACAATCTATTTGTGTATGTCAGGTAGATATGTGTCATCTGTAAAAAGAATCATGCGAATTTGTCTTCTTGGGTTTCATTTCAAATCAAGTAGCATTTCTTCTTTAGTAGGTGAAGCTACATGCAATGCCTTTTATCATTGCTTCTTACAGATATATCAATTGATGTTGTAATAATATCTGTACATTTTTGTTGAGGGGAATATTTTGAGGGGGATATGTGTGATTACCCTTGAGACTTACCTTATTTGGTACCATGTCCTCTGATTTCCATATTCAAGGTCCTTTTCCAGAGTGCTCGCCACTGACTTCTTAGACCTCTATCCTTTCTGGGAGACAACTGGGAAAAATCGGTGCATAAATGATGGATGCGGCATGTTTAAGCTGCAGAGATTTTTGGAAGAGATGCAGGGAATGAAGAGCCAGTGTTTAGACTGCAAGATTTCTGAGTGTCGGAGAAGGAACTTTGCTTTGCTAAATGAGATGTTAAATAACTGTTCAAGTTCCGTAATATATGCCTATTGCGAATTCCCTGGACTGATTTTACAACTTAAGGGAAGCAAGTTCACATTGGTCTATACATTACATAAATTGTTTACCAAATTAGCTGCTAGATTACACCCTTTTAGGAGATTGATCTGAACAGGCACACGATCAGATATGCTAATATGGTTTAGAACTAGGTTCTGTTACCACCTGGTGATTTTTTGTATAATTCTGGCAATCAGCAATCAGCTTTAGATTGTTCTAAAGTGGCTAAGACATGATATGAGGCTTATGATGTATCTTTTATTTCTAGAAAGGAGCCATGACACCAATGGAAGTTTGCGAAGGCTTGGGTCTCTTTGACCTTAAGAACAGAAAATGGCACATACAGGGGACTTGTGCACTCAAGGGAGACGGGCTTTATGAGGGCTTGGACTGGTTATCAGGAACCCTAAAGGAGATGAGAGCAGCTGGGTACTCTTCTGTTGGAACCTCATCCTTCTAGTGGTCAAGGTTGAAGTTCTAACCCACTTCCTGTGATTACCATTAATTCGAAGTCCTTATGTTGCTCCTAGATGATATTTTAAAGCTTTCTGCTGGTTTATCTCAGGTCTGCAAAATGATAATCTGACATTCCAGTAGTTACGCATTGGAAGTTGCTCGAGAGTTTCCTCTGAATTTTTTCAGGTCATTAAAAGGTGAATGAAATCGTCACCTCATGTACTATTGGAATTCAGTAGTCCCGTGTACTTTTCATATGCAACGCCGCTTTCAGGTTGCGGAATTGTATACCCTTGACCAATCAGGGATTCGGACATACCGAAGATGCTTTTTACTGTGTATATTTTGTATAAATCTCTCTCTCTCTCTCTCTCTCTCTAACCAAAAATGCTTGTGATGTGTCCGAGATATTCGAGAGTCTGAAATAGCCTGCAAAATATTACCTTCCTATGCTGGGAACTGCAGGTGGTCATGCTTGACCAAGTTGCCGTTCTCACGAGGGAGTGGCAACGTGTTGGATGGCGCCTCTTTTGTATAAATGAAATAGCTTATCTATCAGCGTGTAGGTAAGTACCTGCTCATGGCTTCTTCTTGATCTTTTAGGTTGATCCCATCAAGATAAATACTTGACAGTCTCATACGAATAGCAAGATTTCTCAAATGTTTTCCTTTCCTTCTTTTTTGTCTTTTAGTTTGAAGGAGGAATTGCTGAGTAAGTAATTGGTTCATGGCATCACGAGTTCCTCGCCATCAGAGTAAGATGACCAAGGAATTAGAAAGGCTAATTCGTTCCCATAAAGAATCATTTACAAACATTGCGATAACTTCTACACCGTGCTAGAATGTTAGAATGGAAGGTCAAGCTGAGAGCAAACAAGGTCTTGGTAGTTTAAGAGTCTCATACCAAGAGAAATTCTTTTATGCATGGTCATCAAAGGCTATATCGATTGGTTAATTTATATATAACTAGAATAGAAGTTTGGCTCTCATAGCTCACTTAGAGCATCCGAAGGGTAAGATGGGCAAAGCAGGATTTCTTGAGCTCAATTCTCAACAGAAGCAGATTTTAGACAGTGATATTTTGAGGAGCTCAACCATGAGACCCTGAGCCATTGCTATCAACACCTACTTCAAATTGCAAGCCAAAAACTATTGTGTAACCTAACAGACCGTAATTGACCTACATACTGTGAAATATCATTTTTTTTTTCTGTTTACAACTAATCCAAATCAGGTGATAATCAGCTACTCGCATTGCAAGCTAACATAGTATCTCCCGCCAAAATTCTCTAAAGTCCATCGTATAGACAAAAAGCCCCTTGATTAGATAACAAGATACGAAATGCCGAAAATGAACTTTAATAGTCCCGCATAACAAAATGTCAGATAAGCATAGAGCGTATCTTTATGTACCAACATTACCATTTTTAATAATCCATAAATTTAAAAAGATAACAAATTTGACTAATGTGAGCTAAAACATGGGGATCCTCCCTCGAATTAAATCACCAGCAGTGTCATCTACGATATCTAAGAACGCACTATGTGGTTTCCCTCACCGCTGCAACATGGAAGAAACGATGCCATCCATAATCAAAGCCCACTCTCACCAAGCCGTGATATTGGACAAGCCTCAGCACTTACCGTGCAGAAAGAAGAAATGAACCGGTTCAAACTAGAAAATCAACTAGGAGTAATGGGCGGGGGAGAACTTGTTTCTGATGGACCAACTATTTCTCCGAAGGTGTCCATATCGGCAGATATACCCTCTTCAACATCAGCCTCCTCCATCACAGCCACTGTTACATCTCTGTCCCCCATGACAACATCAATTCCATCTTGCTCTAAACTAGATTGCATCTTAACCTCTTCACCAGCCTTCTCTGGGTTCTCAGATTCCTGTATCATCATTTGCTGGTTGGAACAGCTTGTCAAAATAGACGTGACCAGCAGATTCTGCGAGCAAGAGCAGTAAGCACAGGTCAGTAATACCCAACAGATGATGAGATACAGACTAGAGATGTGAATGGAGGAGTATACTCATTCCTTGACTTAGCAAATACGAAAATGAAAACCAACTTGAGACTTGATAATATAAAGAACAAGCAAAACCAGCAAAAGGTAAAGTTCTAAGGGAAGTGGACATTCTGTCCATGTCTCTTATCCATAACCAATCAATCACCCAGGTGCTTTTGGAGTCTAAAAGGCAGAAAATAATGTATTTTTTTGTAAAAAAGCTCTATTGCTTTTCAAACAATGTCATAGTCAATTAAAAGATCTCAAAGATATCCTCCAATTTGATGTCTGTCGCACCACCATGGTGGAGGTGGCGATTTATTACTCTTATCTTGCAAATTAGCCAAATTGTTTAAGGAGATACAATAGGCTCTGCCACACCTCTTTAGGTGACTCATGCATTAAATTTTTAACAGAGAAGGGTTGAAGTAGAACCAGTATAAAAAAACAGCCCGATGAGAAAGCAAAGGCCAGAAAGTAGAACAGCTGGAACTTTAAGGAAGATGAATATACGAAATATCAAAATCAACCTCTAAAGCATCAAAGTATCAAATTATGAAGCAATTCGCTTTGCACCTAATGTTCTCGATACCAAAGCCATAATTTTAGCATCACAATAATTTCATTCCAGAGGCCAATCAAACAAGATATGGAGCACAGCCACAACAGATTAAGGGCACGTTTGGCAACTTGCCAAATAGTGTTTGATTATGTTCTTTTGTTCTTAGTAATAAATTTGGAATAGCAAATTTTTTGTTCCTATGAACAAATTTGTTCTAGGGAATAGGTTTGGAACAAAATCAAAGAGTTAAAAAAGGTTGCTTCTTTAATTCCAGGAACAATTTCAGAATCAAGCTAACCCAAATTTCTTTTTTCTCCTCTCTTCTTCCTATTATTCTTCCTTCTCTTTTCTTCTTCCACTGCCGCCACCATCAACCATTGCTAGTGACCAGTTGGGCGAGGTCTAGTGAGCTCGCCAAAGGCTCACTAGGCCAGCGCAAGATTGCCGGTGGCTAGGCGAGCCTCACTCGGGCCTCCCCCGACCATTGGTGAGCCTCGCCTGCCAAGCGAGGATCAGCCGAGCCATGGCTAGGCAAGGTTGAGCCTTGCCCAAATTTCTTTTTTCTCCTCTCTTCTTCCTATTATTCTTCCTTCTCTTTTCTTCTTCCACTGCCGCCACCGTCAACCATTGCTAGCGACCAGTTGGGCGAGGTCTAGTGAGCTCGCCAAAGGCTCACTAGGCTAGCACAAGATTGCCGGTGGCTAGGCGAGCCTCACTCGGGCCTCCCCCGACCATCGGCAAGCCTCGTCTGCCAAGCGAGGATCGGCCGAGCCATGGCTAGGCAAGGTTGAGCCTCGCCCAAATCCAGCGAGGCCGAGTTTGCCCAACTGTCCACGGGACTCAACCTTGCCGAGCCACCACAAGGTCAGCATTGCCTGGCCAAGGCGAGCCCGAGCCCCCCTGGCAACTGGGCGAGCTCGGCCAAGGAGGCGCGACCTCGCCAGGAGCTGGTGAGATAAACAGCCCTCGTCTGGCCGATTACCGAACATCCCAAGGCTAGCAACCTACCAAAGCTTGAAGAAGATGAGAAAGAAAAGAAAAAATTCATAAAATCACTAAATTTTTTTTTTTTAAATGGTTTGAATTAGAAATTCTGAAAACGGTATTAAACACAATTCAATTCCAAGAATAGAATTTTGGACAATTACCAAACGCCTTAAAATGTTTAGAAATTGTTCCCGAAAATAAAATCAAAAGGAATTATTTCTGGGAACAGAATGATTGCCAAACACACCCTAACTACACTTATTCCTGATAAGCAGTGAGGAATTCATTATTGGAAACAATCAAACTTTCATGGTTGAAAATCAGATAAAATATAACCAAAAATTTCATATCAGAGGCGGTGTCATCCCCAGAGGAAGAGCATTCGGGTTTGCACAACGGTTGGGCAAAATGAGATGATCTCATGGATAAGTATATACAAAAGTAGCCTCCAGCTTTTTAGCATGATTAACAACAAACCTTTTCAAGTGCTAAAGCAAGCTTTGAGAGTTTCGGATATATGCTTTGTGCAGATAGAAGTATCTGTTAAAAGGTGGGAATAAAAAAAAAAATTAGATGGATTTGAAATTAATCCCTGCAAGGCTAATTAGAGCACAAGAAACATGCAAAAAAATGATGACAGACACAGCCATTCACTTACTAACCCTCTGCCTTAAGCAAGAACCACAAAAGTTCCAAAAAAATCCAGCATGTACACCAAAGAATCAGAAGAATTACATATATACTTTGATTGCTAAAAATACAAACAAATAAGTAAAAACAAAAATAGGCGATACCTCACATAGCCTTTGAAGGGTGAATGGTGGACCCTCGTCGAAGCTGAGAAGAGCTGGAAAGTAAAACACATAATAGCATCAGATGAGTAAGTACACCCTAAATTGTAACCATACAAAAATCCAATCGAAGTCAGAGACTTGCTTCAAGCACTACAGGCAGAGCAAAAGAACAATGAAGGCTTGTTACCTAGCAAAAGTGTTATGATAAGCACCCAATAAGCTCTAGTTTCTTTACCTAAGAGACACATTGTTACAGAATAAAGTGTTTGATCTCAGATGCATGAGATATTCGAAGATGACATCATGACAACCTCTGATTTGAGAAATGATATCAAAAGATGATAGAGAAGCACTAAACCGAAAAAATTTTACCATTTAAGATTTTCAAGATATACAGAGTCGTATCAGTCTATTAAAGGATGTCCTACAACTCTCAAAACTAAATTTCTTACAGGCCAACAAGCTAAATTAACCACCTAACCCAGAAAAATAATAACAAATAATAATATTTCCCTTTAAAGAACAGCACTTCATCCTACCATTACAGAGTATTCTACCTACACAATCAGTTCAGAAGACCAGCAGGAAGAAAATATATTGTCAAATTATAAGAGAACAAAGGCAATTCCGAGCTAAAAAAGAAATTTCAGTACAACCTCAAGGGCAAGTGCAATAACACGGGATAACCACTGGGACTACCTTCGAGCTTTGAGAAAGAAAGTCCTAAGTATATTCTGCCTATATCAAAAGAACCATCAACTAATGCAATTGCAAGAGTAGCTGAGAATTCACAACAACAGCAGATGAAGAGCTGAAGGCGCATTTCAGTATTTGCCAAGTAAGTTATCAATGTTAAAAATTTACCTTCATCCAACCTTGTTACCAACTCTTGGTGGGTCTCGCCCAAAGAAGCGCTTTGCTCTTCGGTGGTCATTTTTGCTTCGGGATAATCTGACAGGACCTTCATAGTACATCAAAGTAATAATCATAAACTGATACTAGAAGCCTAAAAAATTCAAACCTAGGACGACAAATGCCGCAATCTTAGACGCTTACATACCTCCCCATACCTGCTTCAATTTAACAGATAGAATAGTCTTCACTTGATCCCATTCAATCCTGAGAGATTAATGAAAAGTTCCACCAAAGTCAAGGCAACATTCATTCTTCAAAAGCTAAACATTTACAAGTTTAATTAAATTTTGACATGTCGAAGGATGAAAGGACACGCAAACTTAACTATAAGGTTCACCAATCATAGTGAGTCTCATGATTGACTTCTTAAATGAATTATTCTGATTTTTTTTCTTTTTTTAAGCGGAGAATGCTACCATTGTTGAAGAAATTAAGAAGCTTTATCTGTTATCTCCTATCCTTTTGGTTAAGGACAAAAACCAACCCCCAGTGATGACAAAATTAGAAGGACATCAAAGAGGGAGCAAAACAAGAAACAAGAAGCGTCTATTCTGGATCATGAATGGAGGTGATGCGAAATATGCAAAACCAGAAGAATAACTACATTGATATAGTGAATGAGACAACCTTTTCTATCGTAATCCAAACACTAAGACAGGAATTTCATCCACAAGCAAATATCCCAAGATAAACATGCATCAGACAACCATAGTGACTCGATTAACAATTAAATAAAGTAGCATTGACAGCAGAGAGGTTAGAATGGTTACTGTGGTCAGTTATGCGAAAAAGTAGGATCATGTGTGCAATGAGAAACAGGATCATTCGAAGGAAAATTGCGCAAGGGTACTTGCATACCAGAATGTCCCAGAGGATGCAATTGTTTCTATAACTCTTCTAGCTTCTTCCTCGGGAAGATCAAGCCCGGGCACCATGCTTCTAAATGTCTACAAAGAAGACACATCAACAAACATCAGAGCCAAGCAAGCACCTTGGACACGAAATATCTAGCTTCATGCAAATCTCATAGGATATAATATATACTTGTAATAACATCGATGCAATTGATCACGTAACAAGCTGCTTAAAGTAGAGAGAATCCCAATGACGTCCATAAATTTTAAGAGCATACTGCATCTGTAAGATTTAGGACAAATAATCTAAATTCAACAGTGGTTAGTTAACAAAGAACATTAAAAATCTAGCATGTTGTGGTAATGCACTTGGCTATTATTTCTAAAGTATTAATGCTTGATGGTCGGTAGGTGTTTGCGGGGTCTAATGGGGATAACGCTATACAAGAACCTCCTTTGATCTCTGACTAAAAGACGAGGGCATCGGTGGCTATAAGTACTGACGTTCATGGTTTGATGAGAAGGTGAGAACATGAAATGCCTTGACACTACGGGTCGAGGTGCATACTAAAGATCCATCTCGACCGCTTCTGGCCGCCGAGACCAAAAAAGCACACGACCATGCTTGTCGGTGCATGACTCATTGTGCATCAATTACCCTCATCACGAAGCAGCATTCAATTTCAGATCGGTAAAATGGGATGCACAAGCAAGAAAGAATGTGAATGAGCAGACGGAAAGGGGGAAAAACAAGAGCACTCTTCTCGGCATCGTTTTGCTTCTTGGTTTGTTGGATTTCCATTTTACGCATGGAAAATCTGAACGGGAAAAGGCAAGAAACTCTGACAAAAGATGAAATACCCACGTCTAAAGCCTCAAGCCGGAGGAAAATCAGAGGACTCATAGGCGAGGGGGGAAAGAAGAGTATCGGAAACTGAAATCGAAGGTGGAAAAGAACGCGTCGATATCAGCGAAATGTAAGGTCTGCATCCCAAGAACAGTCTCGAACACACGAAAACCGAAGCCAGAGGAGCAACGGGGCTCCGGCGAGAGAGGTGGCGCTACCTCGTCGATATTCGGCGGTGGAAGAGGACCTTGCGCGGTGGCTGCCGGTGGAGGCGCGGTGGCTGGTCGGGGTGCGGTTGCCGATGGGAGAGGAGCCGAGGGATGGCTGATTTTGCCCTTTAGGGCGAATTAATGCCGGCGGACATATTCTGTAAAGCATTGGATATTTCTGGAAAGTACGCATTAATTTCTACGAGCCTTTCCATTTTGAAAAGGAAAATTCAAACGCAAACCAAACACCTCCTGATTCGGAACTTGTCCACTGTCTTTTCAAGCGCAGCGGATACCTTTCTTCTTTTCTTTTTTCTGGTAAAATCGATTTATTACGAGCAGAAAGATGAATTGCCTTGGCCAAACACCATCACTATTAGAAAATTAAAAATAAATAAAGAAATAAATTATAAATGCATCTCTTCTTTTTATTGCAATATCAATTTAAATCCTGAATTTCAAGAAATTTTCAGGCTGGTAATTCAAATGCAAAAATGACCAATCCACCCATGTCTTCTCCCTTCTCAGCCATGCCCTTCGACGACTCTATTGATAGCGGAGCACCACTAATCCGAGTTGAGCTCGATGCTGATGAAACTCGACCGGTCGCAATTTAGTCGGGTCGTTGATGGTGGTGGGAGGCTGAGTAGGTGGTGGTTGGTTTAATTGGATATTTTGTCAATTTTAAAATAATTATAAAAAATTATGATCGTCTTAAAAGTCATCGGCTTTCTAGCAGTTTTACGATGGTCATAAAACAATAATCTTCTTCAATAATTATTAACTTATTTATAATTGTTTCTTCATGAATCTCTCCTCTTTTTTTGCTTATAAATTGTTTCCCTAAAAATAATTGAAAAATGATATCAATATATCATAACAATAATATTCTTGCTTTCTTTAAGTATATTTCCTTTTCTAGGTTATACACATATACACTGACACTGTTTTTGTTTCCTTCTAATTGGGTGCGAAGTATATAAAAAGGTCTATTGTATATTGGAAGGATAACCATGATAGTTTTAAATGTCTCGGACAATTCATTTTATTTTTTAATTATTTTCAATAAATTTTTTAAAATTAGTATTATTTTCATGTCAACTAACATTTTTCCGATAGGTTTAAGGTTTCGAGCCAGTGGCTTTCATTGTGAGTGGATTTAAAATGACAAGAACTTGAAGGAAAATGGCAAATTTGTAAAATAACGCTTGATGTTAAATGCAATATGGAAATGGTAATGATAGGCTTTCGAAATTCAATATGCAAATGGAGATGAGAGGTTAAAATGTGAAAATGCATTTTCATGTTTTTTAAGAAATAATACTCTTCGGGTGAAAAATGGAAATTCATAAAAATCATTGGAAACACGTTGGAGTGGAAGACGTTTCAAATTTTGAAACAATTACGAAACTTAATTGGCCTTCTTTTATGTGTGATTATGGAATGGATTGTTCTCTAAATTCTAATTAACTACCAAAACTTAATTGACCTCCAGTCGATCATCGGCTGGCAACCAACCAAACAAGGGCCAGCAAGGTCGGCCTCGGGAGAGGCTCGTCGACCACCGGCAAAGTCACCTCGAGCCTTGTCGTGACTAGGCGAGGTGACCTCGCTTAGCCACCGGCAAGGTCGAGCCTTGTCGACTAAGTGAGCCTCAGCCTCATGGTGGCTAGGGGAGACATAGGGAGCCTCCCTAGCCACAGCAAGATTGCTAGGCCTCATCTGGCTAGCCGCCACCAAGGCCGACAACCGGCTAGGGGAAGAAGGAAGGAAGAGAAAGGAAATTATTTCTTATTTTTATTTCAAATCTACTCTCGAGAACAAAAAAAAACTTACCAAATGTATTTTTATTCTATTTTTACTATTGGGAACAAAATAACAGAAACGCCTATTCCCAATAGCATTACCAAACATAACCTAAATGCATTTAGCCTTTTTTTTCCTCATTCTCTATGCTCCCTCTAATCATTGTTTATGGTTAGTTCTCTTCCTTTTCCCTAGCATTCCATCAGTGAACAAGTCCCGTGGACCTATTACTTCAACACTGCCAATACTACTTGCAATTGGGGGTATAGGGTTAGCCTACGGTTGTGAGCAGTGCTGTAAGGCGCGCTAATCCTACAATGGGCCTTTCATCCACCCTCACTCACCTCAGGCGTAAGTGGCTATTATACTAGCCTACTTGGCAGTAGTTAGGGCTACCTTCCCCACCACGAAACCTCTTAATTCCCTATCTATCTTTGTTTTTCCTACAATGAGAGAGTACGGAGGACAACGCGGGATCTCTTTCCCTAGGTTGGATCTCCCACTTGTTTCCTCCTTAGGCCTTTTAGGGACCTGCCTAAGTCCAATCCACACCTACAATAGATTGACCAATAATGTTCATAATGTTTATTTTGTGGATTTGTAATTCTTTGACTCTCATCGTAAAGAAATAAACTAACCAATTGATAGGTTGCTTTAATTATTTTGGGACGAGTGCATTAGAAGTTTTAAAAACCGTTGCGAAAATATAATCGAGTCATAATGTTTGTAAAAAGTGCTGTCAAATTAGTGCAATTAAATTGTTTCGTTAATTTAGTGCAATTAAATCGTTTCGTTAATTCCGTTCAATGTTATTAATGGAAAATGTAAACATGATTTTTTTTAATACTATCTCTCTCTTATGTGTCTAAATATGAAACATAAGCCTAAAACAAATCGTGCTTGATCCTAATTTGATTTTAACACAAAATTTATTTTAAATAAATTAAGAATAAGCTAGATTCAATATAAAATGAAAGAACCCTGTTAAATTTACATTTTATTTAAATTGCTAGGGATGACAAGCCACCCTCGCCGCCTGGTCTCACCTCATTTTTATTTTATTATTATTTTATATTCAACTTATCTTCTAATTTAATTCATATAAAAATTGTATCAAAAATTAGATTTGAATCAAAACATCATTTAGGCCTTAAGTCATTTTGAAAATATATAATCAGATCGAGTAATTATTTATTGAGAGGTTGAAGATTGATCTTTTTACATGAAATGTTTTGATAAGTATATGTTTTCACTATTGCAAATAACTTTTCATTTTGAAAAGGTAGAGCTCGATATTAGTAATTGCACCGAGTGTTTTTTCTCCCATTAGATTGACTAGTGATTTTCATATTAGAAAAGTGAGCGCAGTTAAATAAGACTTCAATTTTGGTTCGTCAGCCCACTTCAAAGCTCAATACTTTATTTTGATCGTTTAAGGACTTTAAGTTAAAAAAAGTCCCAATAGTCTCAAGCTCATTACCAATGAATTTGTTTTTTTTTTGATTCGAAAAGAGATTGATGTTATTCACTTAAAAAGTATAGTGAATACAAATCTAAAGCTTCAAAGCATGATAAATCAAATAGGATAGGTGAGCGATTCATAACCCAATTATAATGTAGGCAATCATTCCATTGGACCTTTGCAATTTATTAATGGAATTCAAGTATTGAAAATTTGATGTCTCTTCTCGTGAAATATTTGATAGTTTGTCATACGATATTCTCAGCATCTGAATTTCAGCAACAACAGTGAGCTCAAAATTTGATTTGATTTTTTTTTTTTATAATTTTAAGTTCTTAATTGATCGAAGTAAGATCTTAAGTTTTTTAAATCTTACTTCATGAAGTAATTCACTCAACTGTCTCGAGTATTTTCCTACTCGATGACTCAATTTCGCCCACCAATTTCGGAAATTCAAATGGGCGGGAAAATTTGTAGGAGACGAGGCCCCTCATCGATTTTCAAAAACTCATATCTCTCTCTCTCTAACCCGACGAGTAACCGCAGTTTTCTCTCGCGTCATTTCAAAAGGAAATTAGCAAGAGATCGCCGAACGGAGCTTCGTCACCTGAGCTCTCTCGTTCAGGTATTTCTCTCTACCTCAATCTACCGCTTTACCAGGTTTTTGGATCCCCTGTCGAAGTCGTCTTCCGATTTCGCGCAGGATCCTACCAAATTAGGTAAATCCGAGTTCAAATTCCATCACGGCTTTTCATTGGTAGATTCTGCATCGAGGCGTATGACTGGAATACCGTCTGCTCAAGTCCGTCCTCAGTTTTTAAAAAGCGTCCTCCCAAGCTAGCGTTCTCTATTTTTGGCCCTGCTTAGATCCACTCGACGTAGTTGCAGCTTCTGCTGGTAAGCTCGATGCCGCATGCATCTTCTTTTTCGGCCTCTCCGATGTATAGATGTTAACACGCGACCGCATCTGATGATGCGGCAGGTACCGACGCCAGATGGGTATCGAAGACTACCACGTTATTGAGCTCGTGGGAGAAGGTTCTTTTGGGAAGGTTTACAAGGGAAGGAAGAAGTACACTAGCCAGGTACTGGTCAGATGTTCACCTCATCGTGCATCTTTCCTATTTTTTTTATTCTTTATTTTTTTCCCGATTAATTTACCCAACCGGAGTCCTCCTTGACATCTTGCGGTAACTGATTTGCAGACTGTTGCTATGAAATTCATCATGAAGCACGGGAAAAGCGAAAAGGATATCCACAATTTAAGGCAAGAAATTGAGGTAATGCATTTGCTAGGTCGATAATGAATCTGCATTTCACTATAGATGGAATTCGTGTTTAGAGTTAACGGACATTACATAGGTACTAATGTAAATGCTCTCGTTGCTGATGTCGTACCAAAGGGGATTAATAGGAAGTTTGGATCGGCAGTTTGAATCCCAGTCCAGATACACGTTACTGGAGTATTTCTCAATGCACTAAAGTGCTGAACACATATTTCCTTTTTTCTAGAACGTCCTTGACCATAGAAAGCTAGCGGACCATAAATACTACAACCGTCGTCCTTTTACGACATTATCAACACTCTTCCTATCATAAAGAAAATGTTCTCTACTTTGCGAGCAACCTGGATATTTGCCTTGGCCTACCAATTCATTCACAATGACTGGTTTTAGTATCTTTCTAGCAAGAGGTTTGAGCTAAAGCTTGCTACTACTAGTTCACCATACACCTACCATTCTCAAAGAGATACTAGACAGTGTGAACTGTTCCCATGGAAAATAATATGCATTTTGCAGTCTGTCCTTCTTGTCCTTGGGAGGTATTGTTGAAATTTTAAATAGTGGGCACACAGTTCAGATGTTAATCATAAGATACAACAGGCGAGTCCAATTTGGAGAACTGTTGTTCTCTCTCCTATATGCTGACCCAGGGGCCTTGATTTTAGTCCCCCTGCCCTGGATTCTTACTCATTCTCAAGATATGGCTTTTATGATGTCGTTCCAATGAATTTAAGTCCTGAAACTCTTGAAACTTCACTAATGTTGTGGAGTTTAAATAGGAATGATGGGACTTTTGGTTGGTTCGTTCTAGGGTCATGGTTCAAAAGAAGCAATGCTTTCTTATGGGAGGATGGAAATGCAGCTCTGGTCTTATAATTTCACATGAATTCAGAGATCTATTTAATCACATGGAACGCAATACAAACAAATGCAATAGCTTGTTACTTAATAGCAAACATTATCTCTCTAGACAAAGTTGAATTGCTCTCCCTCTTTCTCCCCTTTTTCTTCTATCTGTCAATTTATCTGTACATATTTTTGCACAACCTTGCAGATTCTGAGGAAGTTGAAGCATGAAAATATCATCGAAATGCTTGATGCTTTTGAGAGTCCACAAGAGTTTTGTGTTGTTACCGAATTTGCTCAGGCAAACATACATTCTTCCTCCTTCCTCACTCTCGTGTTCACATAATTCACCTCCACAGCAGTATCAACGAGAGATTGTATATCAATGTCAAAGACCTGATTGTGGAAATTACTTTACAGGGTGAATTATTTGAGATTCTCGAGGATGATAAATGTCTTCCGAAGAGCAAGTTCAAGCAATTGCAAAGCAGTTGGTACTTATCATTGGCTCCACTTATGTGGCTCTATACTATTGTACTTTTACCCTTATTGTGATGTAGGCTTTTTTATACCTTTGATTCAGGTTAGAGCCCTGCACTACTTGCATTCCAACCGTATCATCCATCGTGACATGAAGCCGCAAAATATATTGATTGGTGCTGGTTCTGTTGTTAAGGTTGATAAATCTCTTATTGCTGAAGCTTTTATCTGAAGTATTCCTTACTATGCCTTTTGTTATGCTAGCTGGTGCAAAGTGATTACCAGCCTCATTGTTTAAAACGATGCGAGCAAATGAGGAACATAATCTGATTCTCAATTCTGCAATTTTATATTGAGTTGGCCAGTTACACATATAACAGGCACAAATGATGTACAGATGCTGATATTAAAAGGGGCTTTGATGTAGCTTATCCTGCGGTTTTCTTGCCTCTCATTTTTAGAGTTCCCATCAGCTTTTAGTTTGTTTCCAGGCAAAGATTTAACTGGTAGTGATCTTATAACTGCCTACAAATCTATTGGTTTTGTAAAATGAATAAATTTTTATCAGCTCAAATACGTGCTCACATGGAGTTTCACACTATTCTTGAGGAAGGTGTATCAATTTGCTGATTCCATGCCTCTCATGTAATTTTTTTAATTGCCACAGCTCTGTGATTTTGGTTTTGCCCGAGCAATGTCTATGAATACTGTTGTCTTAAGGTCAATAAAAGGTTAGTTTATCCTCTCGTATGATATAACACAACTAGCTTGCCCATGTAATTGGTGCAGCAAGGCAAATTAAATAAGCAAGTTTCATTTCAGGTACTCCATTGTACATGGCTCCTGAACTAGTGCGGGAGCAGCCGTATAATCACACTGCAGATTTGTGGTCCCTTGGAGTTATACTGTACGTGTTCCTTGTCCTCAACTCCTTTAGCTTTCAGTTTTCAACAACTTTCATTTCTATTAACATGCTTACAGCAAATAGCTGTCTATTTTGTGATACGCATGTGTTTGATTTTCAAATCATCAAGAGAAAATAATGTCCTGTTTGGTGTCCACTGGGGCTCAGCCACATCTTACTTATTTGATGAGTTATTGTATATTTCTTAGGCTCAGGTTCTATCTATCTAATGTAGGGTTTCTTGTCATAAAGAAAGAAGAAATTAATATAATATAAATTAAATTATCTCAACTTTCCTATAACAGGTATGAGTTATTTGTTGGCCAACCTCCATTTTACACTAATTCAGTATATGCTCTCATTCGACACATTGTTAAGGTGACTCTCTTTTGTCCTATCAAATCATGTTACTATTTGTTAAAGACTTATGCTAATGCTTGAATCCATGTCACATGCCAGGATCCAGTAAAATATCCTGACAACATGGGTGTGAATTTCAAGAGCTTTCTGAAAGGTTTGCTCTGTAAGGTAGTCTACTGTTTGAAAATCAAAATGTCTCACCAATTATAATGTCATTTTTAATATCCACTCCCCAGAATCTTGAAAACTGTAACAGTACTATTGGGCCTTGGAATGTAGGCACCTCAGAATCGGTTGACTTGGCCTGCTCTCCTTGAGCATCCATTTGTCAAAGAAAACTCCATTGAAGACGAAGCCACGGTATTTTTCTATCTTTTTTGAAGTTAGAAGACTGGGATATTGTTATCTCACGAGAGAAATATTTATTGCCCTCTTCTATTCATAAAAATATCCTAAAATGTTAAAATTTTATGAAAATCCATATTTAATAGTTAGGTCCTATCCTCTCAAGAAGTGTATTCCATCATTTGCCCATGAAACCATTGTCATTCTTATCATCGATGATCGGCTGCTGAAATTTTTATAACCCATTATTCTAGGAGATGGATGCTCCTATTGCAGCAACGCGCACTTGCTCTCCCACAGAGGAGTTCCCTGGCTTTGCAAATCCCAACAATATTGAAAAGAAAGGTAAAGTACACTTTACCATAGTTGCTCTTGCGCCAGATAAGAGAAGCAACGAGATAATTTCATGTCTTCCTGCAATTTGTCTGCTCAATTTGAAATTCTAAGATAATAGGGAGATGAGTCTGAAATTTTGTTTACAACATGCATATCTAGATTACTCATCACATTGTGGAAGTTACCAAGACGATAAGTTGAGCGATTCTCAGTGAATGATAGTGACATATAACATGATGGTGGAGTATTGTTGTTGACAAAAAAGCAAAAAGAAAACAATAGGAAAAAAATTTAAATGGCTATGCTATACTTGCCCTAGAGAAGAGATACCTGAAATTGTACCATTTCTGTACATAAAAAACTCAATTGTAGTAGACCAATGAGTACTCAATGTATTTTGACATAATCGCTTGAAGGCTGAAGCTGAAGCAACAACCGCAGAGTTATAATTTGCTTGATAAATACTTGTTGCTCTCATTAGCAAATGCTCTTCAACTTTGCATGGTGTGTTCACTGTCAGCTATATGTCCTTTGTTTGAGGGTCCAGATAATCATCTAAGCCCATTATTCATTTATTTATTTATTTTTTTGCGACTTAGGCTCAGAATTTTGAGAAGCTAACTTTGTGATTTTTGTTAGTCAATCAGTGTCCTTTAAGTTTAGGCAACTTAATTTATATTTCCACTTCAGCCATCTGATTGCAACCATATTTTGATCTTCAGGTTGTCAAGCACTAGACAAGCTAGAGAACAACTCTCGTACAGTCAAGGGTGCAAAGTTAATTGGTCAAGATAGTGAAGCACTGGCAGTTATTTTGCTACCTCTAAAGAGATGGTCCAAAGAACTAAGTTCTCAGAGGTACTTCATCTGTAACCTTCTTGATATCCAAGTTTATTCATGCATCCAGTAGAACTTACTGATGCTTGATAGATTTGCATATTTTCTCGGAAATGTGCATGGATGATAACAGGGATTTTTTGCTGTAATTGTAGTCATGATTGTATAAATGTTAACATGCAAGAAAGTCAATCCATAAGTATTTTTATTTTTTGATATTACTTCTCTTGGTCCATATGAATTTGGCCAGAGCGTAAGTTTCCTACCCACGACAGTATGGCACAGGCATGTTGCCACAAAGAAGTGATCGCAATCACTGACAGTCCATGGATTGGTGTTGCTGGAATAGAGTTCCAGGTGAACTCATTGACAATGTCAAATCTACAAAACTGAAATTTGATTATTTCATGAAGGAACCTACAAGCATTTTCTGTGTCACTATGAAATTTCTAACATAGGATGTAGGAAAACGTCCTATCATACAAGATGCCAGTACTAACTTCTGTTCAAGTTTTTCCATCCTGGAGCTGATTTTTTCTTTTTATAGATGGCAGAGCTCCATGTTGATACTTATTATTTGATGTCAATGATGCTACCTAGAATCATCATCTCTGTAATAGAGCCTTTGTATGATTAAATGTGGAAACATCTTGCTAGTCTGGTTTTTGCGTATCTACTATATCTCGTGTTCTTTATTTAATGCTGCTTATGTATGTCCTTTTTTTTTGGGGGGGGGGGGGGTTAATGTGAACTTACCACCTGCACAATGAAAGAAAGGGATTGAATTGCTCATCTGCAGCTTGAGCAAGCTCACATTTACAATGCACTTGAGATCTGATTCTTTCATAATGAAAGTTTGGAGAATGGCTGAATATGTTTGTTGGCTTCTCTCTTGTGAAACTTTTAGTGTGATTACTGCTCTGGTATCCTGCTGCTCTGTCATGCAAGATTTTGCAGGTTAAGTCACTGCATAGCTTAAGGGGGAGTTTTTAATTTGATATTGTTGTTTGATAATGTTTCAGCATGTGATAAGTTTCATACAATATGCTGATTTAGTTGCCCAACTTTTGCAGTGATCGAGACATCCTAAGGTCCAACCAGGCACTGAGGATTATCTCTAACTTAGTTGCAGCTGGAGCCATTCATTCCAAGGGGCTAAATGATGAACTACTTGCTGAAGTTCTTGAATTCACAGCAACTTTAGTTAGCTTGACATCAGTTGATCTTAATGATTTAGTAGCAAAGGTTGATCAGTGCTCAAATTTATATGGATTTTGTGCCACACTTAATTCAACACATGCTTTGTCTCTTGATGAAAACAGTTACCATAATCGACGTGATGACAAAAGTTGTCTCTCCATTTTGACTGAACCTCAAACATCCGCCCAACAAACCCCTTTATGATTTTTTCTTCTTAGCTCTTGGAATGAGTGCAATTTTCCTTTGGATGATCCATGCAGTGAAATGTGCAAAATGTGTACTTCCATTCTTCATCTTTTATTTCTTTTCCTGCATTCCTACTTAATTATACTGATGGTTTGGTCAAATTCTTCAACAATTAATTTTAGTCCTTTTGTTTCGATCCTGAGTGAGCAGCAATGCTTTTGTTACTTTTTTGTTTTGCTAAGTTCATCAATTACACGTGAGTATCCACTTTTATGTCTGTCAATGGTTTTTTTCTGAGTGATTTAGTCAAATGTAGAGTATTCACTTCTATGTCTTACCTTTCAGGGTTTGGCAATTATCAAAGTATTGGTTGACCAATCTGGAAATACGGTTACAAATTCATACTTTAAGCACTGGGTCACCTTAGTTAATATCTTCTCACAGGTACTTTTTTTATTGGCATTTCTGAATTGTAACCAGAGTGCAGACTGCAAGCTGCCATATTATGGTGTTGAATATGTAGGTTGTTCGACGCAATGAAGATGCATCTGGAAAAATTTTGAATGAGGCCATCGGTTGCATTTCAGTCGAGTTATCTAAAGTGGCTTATTCTCTTAAAGCATCTTCAGATATCAACAATGATGCAGAATATGTGCCCTCTGTTGTGTTTGAAACTGTGAAAGATATAGTGGATCATGCCAAAGCTTCTGGACTAGTGGAAAAGCTCTGTCTCTGCTTAGAAATTGCCGGTTCAAGTCTATCCTCAGGGTCCCCAAATTTGTTGCGAGCTGTCTCTGAAGGATGCAAGGCCCTGTGGTCATTGATTGATGCCCTCGAAACCCTCTTTACAAAGGAACATGCTTATTTGTATCCTTTGGATGCTGTACGGAGTCCTTCTTTGCTCCGGCTTGACATCAAAGAGAGTGAACAAGGTTTGTTGGTTGGAAAGGAATCTACAAGAATCATCGATACAGTGACAAGGGCATTCCTCAAGTCAAAGTCTGTACAGATTTCGATATATCATTCACTTCATCAGCGTCTTGAGACTGCAGCTTTGGCTGTTATTCAGGTGCTTGTCTCCTGATCTAAACTATATTTTCTTAAATAGTGGTATACATGCCCTTCTGTCATTTTTTATTCACAATGATTAATTGAGGAAAGTTGCTTATATGAGGTTTTTAGGCCTTAATGAATTGTTGCAAACTTTTAGCTCATACTCTCTCTCAAAGATTATATAGGTAAAAGGTCATTTTGTGTTAAATGTGTTTCAGCTGTTATCAAGGTGTTGCCTGCAGAACAGAATCATTCCAAATCTTCTATGTGGCTTGCCCAGTTCCTTACCAGTCACCACTGTTGTTAGTGGTGGTGAAGACGGTACTATTATTTCGGAGATATTCTCTCTCTTAGGCCTTTGTGCTTCGTGTTCAAGCAAAAATGACCAAACAGGGGAAACAAAGAATTTGAAGAACAAATTAAATAATCCTACTGCTATGGTTCAGCAGGCATGCCTTGTCTTGGCCATGGTAGCACAATGTTTGAAGATGTCTGGAAGAAATTCTGCAGTGTCTATTCTGACATCATCTTCCAAAAAGCAAGCTTCTCGACTCACAGTTCTTGCAAGTTATTTTTCTTCTGACGAAGGGGTGAGAAGTAAATGCCAAATGCATTCTGCATCAGCCATGTTGGCTTTTGCTTCCATCCTATCTCTTGAAACTGCAAATTCTGACCCCTCGGTCTCCACGATTGCTGCACCTTTGATCCCCCAGACATCTGTACTCTGTGACTATCTCAACACATCCCAGGTGAATAAACACGGAGGGGTTGATGAAATGCTTTCATATTGGCATTGCATCAAAGATGGATTTGTTGGTCTGCTGGAAATGACGTTAAAGTGGAGAGAACAGTTATCTACTCGCCATTTGTGTTCAGATGGTATTCATATGCTTCTTCTGAATTTGTTAGGTAACAAATATTCAAATGCACCTGATGGAAAAGTTGATAATGCAAACAATGGAGTTGGGTTGTCCCCAATCGGAGTTTTATGGACGATCTCCTCAATATTTCACTGTCTTTGGAGTGGAGCTCCAATATTTCGCCAGATTTTGCTTAGATCTGAGTTCGTCAATGTCATCTTGAATTTAGTATCTGATGCTCATGTTCAACTTGTGAGGTGCTGGAGTGGGCCTGGGGGAGGGAAGGATGGTGTGAGAGATTTAATTAATGCGGTAATTGATCTATTGGCCTTTCCTTTTGTTGTTGTTCAATATACTCCCACATTGGCATCAGCCACTGCTTCCATAAACAGTGGATCCCTCCTCAATATGGGGTTACCTGGAGGGAGAAAATACACAGAAGACAAAGAAATGGCAAAGGCAATAGAAGAGGACATGGGAAAGTATATTAAGATCCTTCTAGAGGTCTCTCTCTCTCTCTCTCTCTCTCTCTCTTCAACACATGCATGCACTAAGGAAATATTTTATCCTTGACATTGTGTAAAATACGACGAATTTGTTCTTATGAAATTAGATTCTCTATACAAGGAGAGTTGTATACACTTGAGTAATTTTGTTCTGAAGTACAGAGCAGCATTTTCTACAACATTGCCTATTACACCTGGATAGCTATATAATTATGAGAAATTATAGTTCCTAGTGGTGTTTGTGGAATACTGAAAGTATGAGAAAGACCTGTGACAATACACATTCTTCTGTGTCGCAGGTTGGTGTGCCTGGTATCATCCTGCGTTGCTTGGAGCATCTTGGGCTGAAAGATTCTGGAAAACCAGTTGCCTTTATTGCTAAAATGATAGGTCATAGACCACTTGCTATCCAGTTTGTGAGCAAGGGCTTGCTAAATCCAAACAGGATGAGAATATTACTCAGTGCCTCAAGTCCAAAAGAGGTCGTACTGGATGTTTTGATGATATTATCTGATTTGGCACGGATGGATAAGGTCAGGTTCCGATTCCTAATCGTTTAATTGCTGCAAGTTCACTTGGAATCTGAACATGTATTTCATCATTGTGGTTATCTTGTTGTAGCACACAAAAATAATGCTAAGGGTTGGCTCTGCTGCCACTAGGAAATCTTGATGCCCACTTTTGCACCTAAATCATAACGTGCTAGAATTCGTTGCTCTGCGCAAGTACACAGAATGGCCGTTGTCTCTGCAGAGTACATAAGCATGTCATTTCATGATACATCTCTGCACGCTTAGGGATCAATTCGCTGTGGAAATGCCTGATGCCTGCTTGGTTCTTCCACCAGTCCCAGCATAAAAAGTTCTTCACGTATCTCTTGGTTGGCTGTTTTAATTTATTCTGCTTTCTGTCTCTCTGTGATGGACATTATTTTAGTCCTGATTTAAAGATGTGTAGTTGTGCCCCTTTCATTTTCTGGCCTAGCAAATGTTTGTATGAGTCCTTTGGGCTGGGAATATCTCCAGATATGTGTTAATTGGCAGAAGTTTAAGGAAAGTATATTATTTGGGGTAACCTATGCCAGTGGATTAGGTTGGTGCTGAGTTGGATCATTCAGGAGGGTGAAGACAGTATAGAAATTCAAAGATTGAATTAAACTTGACCTGGTAATTGCAAGAGCACAACAAACTGAAACTCTTTATATATGATCATTATTTGGACTCTAGTGTGGAGAGTTGTCATTGTCATCCTGAAGGATGTCAATCGATTGCCGTTCTGTCTCAAGTCATGCTCATTCTTCCTTATGTCTTCTAGGACACTTCCATCTATGTCATATGCTCAAATATTATTGCTTTTGTAGATTTAACTGCAGTTTTGTATACTCTAATTTTCTTCCTACGCAAATACTTGTTGGTAATATATAGCCATAACGAAAGTGCAAATCTGTATTCATGATGGAATAGGCTTGGATTGGGGTACCCTTCTGTGTCTGATTCCTTTTGCTTGGCATCACCACCAGAAGTGAAGCATGGGCAGTAACCAATAGAATAGGAGTAAATATTTTATTTCTAATTCCATTTGTTTTGTGGAAAATGAATGATTTGGAAAATATTTTTCTAAAAAAGATTGCTTGTATTTTTGAATCAATTAACTAATGAAAAATATTTTCGTAATTTTTTGTCTAAACATATTTGTGGACGATGACTAGGTTCTTTGTTCATTTACTTTGGTAATTAATACAATCGATCATTTTTAAGAAAATATTTTTCAAATCATTCATTTTTTGTGAAAGAAGAACGGAACCTAAGCATAGTCCTATTTTTCACTTAATTATAATTTATTGTGAGGACATCTTTGACTTATCAATACTATTTTCACTCTATTCAAAATTTTAATTTGTCTAACATAACATAAGAAAGAAGAGCGATCAATTCGTTACTATATGGTTCTTTTCTCACAAATATGGGGCTCTAGTGTACAAGCTTAAGCATATTGATCTTATTCGCCTTTTCACAACTGAAACTTTGCAGGCTTTCTATGAGTACATCAATGGAGCTGCTATCCTGGAAAATATGAAGGAATTTCTTAACCATGAAGATTCAAATATTCGTGCAAAGGCTTGTTGTGCTCTCGGTAACCTGTGTCGTCACAGCGCCTACTTTTATAATGTGCTAGTAAGTAGTGTCTTTTGGGTGGTTTATGATGAACTAACAAATGAGATCTAGTTTTCTCTGACTTCTGTACAAGTTTTTCTCTGTGAGCTCTTAAAGCAATGTCAACTGAATCACTGCTCCGTACTTTTGAGTAGGCAAGACACCATATAGTTGATCCCCTCATTGACCGCTGCTCTGATCCAGACAGACGAACAAGAAAATTTGCTTGCTTTGCTGTAAGAGAATTTGCTTGCTTTGTGAAACACTTAATCTGCTCGCCCCACTGATTGTCTTTGAATGTTCTCCTTCTAGATTGGGAATGCAGCATATCACAATGATATGTTGTATGAAGAGCTCAGGAGGTCCATACCTCAGCTAGCTGCCATATTGCTTTCCACAGATGAGGACAAGACCAAAGCAAATGCTGCCGGTGCCTTAAGCAACCTTGTTCGCAACTCAAATAAACTGTGTGAAGACATAGTGGATAAGGGAGCCATGCAGGTATGCGCATCCTTTGCTTCTATTGGCATGAATATTGACGAAACAATGTGGCAGAAGATATCTTCCAGTACTGAAGTTGTCAACTAGTCATTGCAGAAATGTTTTGAAAAAAAACCTACTTCTCTATTATTTGGCTTTGTTCTATCTGCTATGGCCTGACGTGGATAGAAATAACAGAAGCATTGGTTTGCTTAAGTAGCCAGAATCACGATCTGGTACCATTATCAGAAAGCTGTTCTCTGCTGCCCAGCTAAATTTGTTCGTTTATTTTGATATAATGTAATGAAGTGAAGAAATTAGCATAGAACCGTAATATAGTTCTTTGCTACTGTTGTACGGCAATGTTTGTTTCCTGAGCAAACAGAACTCTTAATACTGTTTCCCGTGCTGTAGGCTTTGCTGAAGTTGGTGGTCGACTGCTCAGCTGTGGCCCTGAATCCAAGTCGAAGAGATGCTGCCAATGAGTCGCCTTTGAAAATAGCTCTTTTCTCACTAGGGAAGATGTGTGCGCACCAGCCGTGCAGACAGTATCTCGTTTCTTCGGAGCTTTTCCCAGTAATTGGGAGGCTACGCCAATCCCCAGAATCCACGATTGCCACTTATGCATCTAACATCATGAGCAAAGTTGCCAACGGTTGAAACTTCAAGCTGCAATGATAATAGCCGAGAGATGCCAACCTCTGATTATAACGATTTCGTCTTTCTTTCTCAGAAAGTTATTTTGGCAGTTTTGATGGCGGGTGGGATTGGGGTGTTTTGCTATGTCAGCAACGCCAGCCTGTTACATGTAACGTGTTTGCGACATTATTCCTCATGTATATAAGCTATAAGCTTCTTAGTTCGTATCCAATATCCTCCACATTGTCTTTGCTTCAGTAATTTTTTTTTTCCTTTTCTTCAAGGACGATATGGAGGAGATATATTTGGATTGAAAAGTCAGTCAATTTGCAAATGAATTTATTTGGGAACACCCTAAATCTCCGATGACTTTTTGATTGCTTCAAATCAGATTCGCCCGAAGCAAGTCTAATTGTATATTTGATTATGTAGAGATCGAACAATTACATTTGATTTGGTCATTGCTTAAATTGACTTATTATCGGGTGATTTTATACTGCAACTTTATAACTCTTTGACGGAACAATAGAGCATGACTTTATAGAATTGTGCTTGGATTGGGGGAACTAGAATTCTTTGTTCGAGTCATATAGCATCCTCCTTATTAAGGTAGCGAAGAGCAACATTTTTCTCTTTCTAGAAGAATTATATATCTTGATAGCAAGTGCTTTTCGAAAAAAAAGGGTTATGAAAGATGATATTTAGTCAAAGCATTTAGAATATTTAGGAGGGCACTGAAATGAAACTTTTGATATTAATTTGAAATAAAAAGGTTTTCTAAAAAAGTTCATATATTTATTATAATGGTACGCTCATAATTTTACTAATTTTTTGTGGTATTAATCGTAAATAATCAATTGGCATTATTGAATCAACTTCTAATTATCTTTGCTAGTATTTAAACAAAAAAAATAATTTCTAATCGTAAAGAATACAAAAAACTTAAAAGAAAACAACTCTAAAAGAACAACTTTAAATAGAAGATTCTTATTTTCGTTTTTGACATGTTCCGCTGGGATTATTTGTAGAGTAACTAGACTCGAGTGAACCGACCAAAAAAAAAAAAAAAGAAAGAAGAAAAAAGAAAAAAGACTTGAGGGATAATAAATAAAAGCATAGCGAACCAGGGACAAATACAGTATAGTGAAGGGAGGGCCTTTTCGTCAAATGAACTATTCAACGGCTATTTGAAAACATAGCCGTTGGAAGCGTCCCAAAGGCCTCGACACGCCGCCTGGATTTTGGACGAGGATCGGGAAGAAAAACCCTAGTTCGTTCCTCTTCACCGATCAATTGGTATATAGACCCCCCCTTCATCTGCCCCACAATTCACCCAATCTCATCTCTCTCTCTCTCTCTCTCTTTCTGTGATTGCCTGCGGATCGGCTCTCTGCAGGCGCTTGAATTGTGAAGCGCAGTCTCTTGATCGCATTTTGCCAGGGCTCTTGCAAAGATCTCGCGTCTCCGTGCCTGCTCTTTACTTAAAGATCTGATTTTTGTCTCGAATCACCTTGTTTGTGTTGCAGGGTTCCTTCTTTTATTTTATCTTTTTTGCGAGGTTTCTATCTCTCGCTCCATTCGCAAGAACTTTCCCTCTGCCACCGTTACGTAACTCGAATAGCCGGATTTTCGTTTTCGTTTTTATTTCCCCGTTAATTTTCTGCATATCGCCTTTCTTGTGCTTCCCTTTTTTTTTGGTGTTTGTGTAGTATGGATGCAGGATCTGCGCACTCTTCATCGAATATGAAGACGCTATCCCGTTCCCCGCTTCAAGAACAGTTTCTGCAGAGGAGGAATTCTCGCGAAAACGTAAGGAAGATACATTCATCTTCATGTGCAAATCATAATCATACGTTCGAATGATATTTTGGAGGTTTTTGTGTGTCGGTATTGGATGGGCGTCGGAGTAATCAATTTCAAGAATGAGCCCTGATCTTTTTCGTTATTAGTCTACCTATTTGATCAGGAATCGTTGATAAAGTTTTGTTCTTTAATTGTGACACCAGCTGGACAGATTTATACCCAATCGCTCAGCCATGGATTTCGATTATGCGCACTACATGCTGACCGAAGGGAGGAAGGGGAAGGAGAATCCGGCGGTGAGTTCCCCGTCAAGAGAAGCCTACCGGAAGCAACTGGCGGAAACGCTCAACATGAACCGGACTCGAATCCTCGCTTTCAAGAACAAACCCCCAACCCCCGTGGAGTTGATTCCGCATGAACTCACTTCTGCTCAGCCAGCCAAGCCAACAAAAACCCGCCGATACATTCCTCAGGTGAGAATACTTTTTGAATTTTCGGTATCTTTGTCATCTGTTTCTCATGAGGTGGCCCTCAAGCTTAACATCGTTGATCTCATTAACAGACCTCGGAGAGGACACTGGATGCTCCTGACCTTTTGGACGACTACTACCTCAACTTGTTGGACTGGGGAAGCAGCAATGTACTTTCAATTGCTTTGGGGAATACAGTTTATCTCTGGAATGCTTCGGATGGCTCTACCTCAGAACTTGTCACGATCGACGACGAAACTGGCCCTGTAACCAGTGTCAGCTGGGCCCCAGATGGTCGCCACATTGCCGTCGGCTTGAACAATTCTGATGTACAGCTATGGGATTCTGCTGATAATAGACTGGTCAGTGTTCTTCTCACCACGAAATTTTGTATGTGTAATCATCTCATGAAACCTGCCTGATTAGTTGTTGTCCCAATTTGGTTGAAATTTATTGCAGCTAAGGACTTTGAGAGGTGGCCACAGATCTCGGGTTGGGTCTCTGGCATGGAACAATCACATCCTTACAACGGGAGGAATGGATGGACTGATCGTCAATAATGATGTGAGAGTGAGATCTCACATTGTCGACACCTACAGGGGTCACACCCAGGAGGTTTGTGGGTTGAAATGGTCAGCATCAGGGCAACAATTAGCTAGTGGAGGGAACGATAACATCCTCCACATCTGGGACAGGTCCACGGCATCTTCCAATTCACCAACTCAGTGGCTTCACCGCCTTGAAGAGCACACTGCCGCCGTTAAAGCCCTTGCCTGGTGTCCTTTCCAGGGGAATTTGCTGGCTTCCGGTGGAGGTGGAGGTGATCGGACCATTAAGTTTTGGAACACCCACACTGGTGCGTGCTTGAACTCTGTGGATACAGGTTCCCAGGTCTGTTCTCTGCTATGGAACAAGAACGAGAGAGAGTTGCTTAGCTCTCATGGATTCACTCAGAATCAGCTCACCCTTTGGAAGTACCCTTCAATGGTAAAGATTGCAGAGCTGACTGGTCATACTTCCAGAGTGCTTTTCATGGCCCAGGTACCTTGCAAATTCTACTTTCTGGCTCTTAGAAGTTCCATTTCTGCATTCGCTACTTTCTGATAAGATTATAGATCCTCAAGTAGTAACATTTTCTCTTTCCTGTCAGAGTCCGGATGGTTGCACTGTAGCATCAGCGGCAGGGGATGAAACACTGAGGTTTTGGAATGTGTTTGGTGTTCCGGAAGTGGCTAAACCAGCTCCAAAAGCTAATCCGGAGCCTTTTGCTCACTTGAATCGCATTCGCTAAATGAGAAGTCATCTTTGCTGGTTATGTCTATCGTTTTGATCTTCAAGAATGCCAAACAACGGGATTCACAAGTCAAGAAGACCGCCACATTGAACAAGTATTGCGAATAGTTGAAGACAAAATATGCGCCTATACAAAACCATAGTAGCAGTTGCCGTGAGTGTTCCCGAGTGTATATTTGTACATTTTATATAGTCAAACTAATGTCAACCATATTTTTTTTTGCCAATGGATGTAGTCACTGATGCGTGACCTGCCATGTATATTTTTTGTGAACTAAAATTTTGACTATTGTCACTCCTCTTTTAGAGCAAACAATCAGACATACATACTCGTCATGTTTGATCTTTTTTTGTTCCCTATACCAAACCATTGTACATACTCGTCATGTTCGATCTTTTTTTGTTCCCTATACCAAACCATAGTAGCAGTTGCCGTGAGTGTTCCCGAGTATTTGTACATTTTATATAGTCAAACTAATGTCAACCATAATTTTTTTTCCGATGGATGTAGTCACTGATTCGTGACCTGCCATGTATATTTTTTGTGAACTTAAAATTTTGACTATTGTCACTCTTCCTCTTTTAGAGCAAACAGCCAGACATACTCGTCATGTTCAATCTTTTTTGGTTCCCTAACAATTGATTGCTAGCCACCAAACACAGAACCAGCAAAATTTATACATAGTACCTACCACCCCAATATTTACAGTAAGTAACTAGTGAATAACGTTGCCCAGCAGAGAATATAAGGTTCTTTCTATTTGGAAATAGATGGGAAATACAAATCTGCCTTCAGTATAATTTTGAGAAGATTGGCCTAAATTCTAATTGCGGATCAAGTGAATTGCCGTCTATGTATCTTCGTGTACGAAAACAGGTCCCTGAGTGCTCTGTGGTGGAATCTGGGGTTGTCCCATAGCAATGATGCGTGACCTGCCATGTATATTTTTTGTGAACTAAAATTTTGACTATTGTCACTCTTCCTCTTTTAGAGCAAACAATCAGACATACTCGTCATGTTCAATCTTTTTTTGTTCCCTAAGAATTGATCGCTAGTCACCAAACACAGAAACCAGCAAAATTATACATAGTACCATCCCAATATTTACAGTAAGTAACTAGTGAATAACGTTGCCCAGCAGAGAATATAAAGTTTTATGGGGAAGAAATAGATGGGAAATGCAAATCTGCCTTCAGTATAATTTTGAGAAGATTGCCCTAAATTCTAAAGCAAACCCCCCAAGTGTCCATCAAGTCAAAGCTAATAATTGCGGATCAAGTGAATTGCCGTCGCATGTATGTATCTTCGTGTACGAAAACAGGTCCCTCAGTGCTCTGTGGTGGAATCTGGGGTTGTCCCATAGCAATGCCTCCAACACCTTGATTAGGAGCAGAGGCACCCCATAGCCGCCCATTATCATCCTTTGCCCGAACTAGGGAGAGATAGTATAAAATCCCTAGGGAAACACTAGCAAGTGATAGGACAGCACCTCCGGCAAAGACACCTGGTTTGACAACATAGCAGTAGTAGTTACCAAAATATATGCTATCTTCACCATGTTGATCATTGAGTGCAGCACCCGTAAGTAACAGAAGAAACGCTATGATAAATGTGAACCTGCATTACACAGGACATAAAATATATCTATCAGCCCTTAAGTCAATGTGATTTGTATACTGTGAATGCAAACACCCGAAGACCAACAGCAGCATTTCCAAACACTCCACCTTTCAAATTTGCAAGATATGTCCAAACTTCAATTAAAGTTGACCAGTAGATGCATGGCGTCATTAGTCATTTACCACGAGAAAAAAGACCTGTGGGAGTGGGCATTCAATTCCATTCCTCTGGGAGGAGTGTGGTCTGTTTAGCCTTTACTTCAATATAAATCTGGACATGACTATCAAATCTACTAGACCATCTAATTTATGCATAAAATTATTATCTTCCCCACATCTAGTTTATGCATTGAAGTCGACTGGTAGATGCATGGTGTCATTAGTCATTTACCGTGAGAAAAAGACCTGTGGGAGCGGCATCCAATTCCACTCCTCTGGGAGGAGTGTGGTCTGTTTAGCCTTTCAAAATAAATCTGGACATGAACATGAAATCTACTAGACTTTATCTAATTTATGCATAAAATTATTATCTTCCCCACATCTATCCAGTGATTATCTACAGTAGACTCATAAAGGAAATCTACTCTGCCCTCCTTTCCCTCAATGGAGAAATAGGAACAGAAAAATATCTATGTTTGATCCAGGATTTTGAAGGATAGAGAGGTGAAAAATAAAAGCATGCTTAATAACCTAATAACCTAACAACATTCTTCAGAACCCTGTATCCTCACACTTCTTATATACACCTCTGACCTATTTTTACAGCTAATAGCTGAGCCATACCAAGGATTATCAAGCCAGCTTAAACCTCTGAGAAATTTTGTCAAGGAATTAGTTTCAATACCTTCTAAGCATGTTTACTGTCATCAAAGAGTCCAGGCATTTGTAGTCATACCGCTACTTAGGGATATCCATTAGTCTTCCTGATTGCTAATAGACTGAAGGAAAAAGTAGAACATAGCAAGCCACGGCAAAAATCACATGAAGTTATTGCTTTCCAGAGACATATGAAATAGACTGTAGAACACTTCAATACTACACAAAGTGAGAAGCCAATCAAATCAATGACATAATGTTTCGAATTCCACATATCAATATTGTAAGTAAACTCATGCAAAGGCAATAAAGGAGTACTACATGGATTTGGTTCCCTGGATTTTCCAGTGAGTACCAGCAAATAATGAAGAAGACCAGTGCCTGGTCCAGTGAGCTGAGCCACAGAAAGGATTATCTAGTCAGCTTAAAGCTCTGAGATGTCGAGGAATTGGTTTCATTACCTTCTAAGCATTTTTAATGTCATTAAACTATTAATTAGCCAGGCAATTGCAGTTATGCCACACTCAGGGAATCCATCTAGTGCAATTGAATAGACAGACTGGAGGAAAAAGTAGAATGTCGCAAGCCGCACCAAAAATCACGTGAAGTCATTGTTTTCACAGCATATAAGATCAAATAGACTGTAAAACACTTCAATACTCCACAAGGTGAGAAGCCAATCTATGACATCATGTTTTGAATTTCCCATACAGCTCTTGTAAGGAAACTCATGCAAAGGCAATAAAGGAGGACTGAGCGGATTTGAATCCCTGAATTTCCAGTGAAAATTACCAGGAAACAACGAAGAAGACCAGTGCCATGGTCCAGTTAGAATTTGATGGGTTCGGGTTCTTTCTGCAGCAAATGCAACCGGTTGCCACGTTGATAATTACTTGAGCTATCATAAGAGCCACGGCGGAAGTTAACCCAAGAGGCAGAGCTGGACTCCAGGGATAGGCACATTGCGTAGGAGTTGTGACATGCACTTCCGAACCCTGATTAATGGAATAACTATTGATCATTTTCTCAGTTTTGGTAAGCAACTATCAATTATTTGAGAAATAAGAATAAAGACAACGTTTTGCATGCATGTGTATGCACACAGTAAAGTTTCATACTCGGGTATGCAATATACAGACCAAATTCCACATGCATGGAAATTGCAACACTGGAACTTCATTAATTTGCAGACTTTATATGCACAAGACTCACCCTCTGGTGATAAGTCATGAGGATTCTGATCTGTGTTAAAGCATAGGATGGACAAAGACTCACAGAGAACGATGGCGTAGAAGATCCATTGATCAATCCATTTTGGTTGCAAAAAAGGTTAAACATTACTGTACAGGTGGCACTTCGCATTCCAATACTCAATATACTTTATATCAAGTGTGCTCTTGCCAATCACAATTGATAGAAGCTAGGGTAAATTGCAATACATGGTCCAAACTTGTCCAGGACTCATGCCCACGGTTGGACCTAGATTATAGTTGCCACCCTTTAGTTATGAAGTTGCACCATGAGCACCTAAAATCTCATCGTCTGTCTATGTTAACAATTGTGCAATAAGATAATCTCTGAACTCCTCTATAAAAAATGGGAACACTCTTTGAAGATCCTTCAACTTGTGTTTTTCCATCAATTGCAAACTTCAGCATTGAAGACAAAAATCGGAATTCTGTTATGGCTCCACGCCTAATACCAAGCAAGAGAAGCACAAATTTCATTTAATCCAAACCATAAGGCATGTTCTTCCTTCATTGCCAAAGGTAAAGGCTACTTGTAGGTGATTCTTTGTTGTTATCTTTTGACACTAATCTAGGCTTCTCATCTTGTTTTAGCAAGTAGTAATGTTTGGCTTAGATGTGCTTAATGTTTGGCCTAGGAAGTTCATCTAACAGCTATACTAAAAAATGCATGGAATTCCAATTATCAGATCTTCAATAACTAACAAACTACAGTTTCGATTCTTGTGAAGATGAAGGTCGCAAGGTCTTAAAATATGCCAATTTCATGTCTCTCCAACTTCTAGAGCTCACAAGATCAACTTAAAAAGTACCATAAATTTCTTATGATAGTTGTTGCTATAAGATATAGGCGGAGAGTGTGCAACTTTTAAATTTACAAGTTAGCAAGTAGAACTTTCTTTTACCGGATAAATCCGACCACATAGCACTAATAAAAACAGCCTAAGATAGTCATGCTGTATTTAGCTGCTGTATTTTCTTGAAAGGTTGTAGGACTTGTTTCGTATTTAGCAGCTGAAGCATTCCCTTTGCCCCAATTAACCTCCTTTGATTACACTAAAGCATTTGCTGTTTCACGGATTACTGCCTTTTGCTCAGCGAGTGAGCAAATTCTCAATGTACTGTCATATATACAGAAACATTGGGGAAAATTGTGCTTCCAGAAAGGCATTTTCTTGACAGCAGAAATTTTGTTTCACAATAAAAGAAGGCTCTGCAAATTAAAGCAGAACTACCGAGGTATTCCAGCAGATAGGCTCATTATTTATTTGCAAAGCACTGCTGAAAAATTAATCCAGGCCAAATGTGACCTAAACCTAAACTTACGGGGATCAAAAGAGTGAAGAGACTCCAGCAATCGATTGAAGAGACTGAACAAGACAACAGTGCTTAAGAGACTGAAATTGCTGGGATCAAAAGAGTTAAGAGACTCCAGTAATTGATTGAAGAGACGAACAGGGCGACAGTGCTTAAGAGACTGCAATTACTGGGATCGAAGAGTTAAAAGGCTACAGTAATCGATTGAAGAGACTGAACAGTAAAACAGTGCTTTCATCTGCATTTTACTTTTTGAGAACTTCAGGAAGATCAAAACCAAGAAATTGCAATCTGAAGTGAAATAGTACATTCATAGCACTAATCGATTACACAATATTCCGCACGCTTTTCTCAAGTTGTTCCTAATCATTAGGAACAGAATTAAAAAACAAACCCAGAAAGGAGTCCTATTAAATGGCAAAGGGGTAAAGCCAAGGAAAAAAACCCAACGAAACAAAGAAATCAGGAAAAATTGAAGTAATGACAAAGAAAAGGATCAGGTAAATCAAAAGAACACATGGGCAAACAAATAGAATTCCCAAGCTGTAATCTTTAAGCACTCAAAGCGTGTGTGAGCACGAAAGATCAGAAAAACTGTTGTAGAAACAACAATCGCTTGATGATCTCAAAATTCTCGAGTGCATCAGGCTCGTTCCTGACATTTTCTACAAAGGACCAGAAATACCTTGCTTACCCATCACTGAGAAACGCATTACCATAATGATCACGACGATGCGGAGGACGAAAACTATCTAGGCATCCAGAACAGAACCCTGTTGGAAAAAAGAGAGAGAAAAGCTCAGAGCAATGAGCGACGGATCAGTACCTTAATCCGAGTGGCTTCTGCACCAAAACCCGTAGCAGCTGAGAGAAGCCCCAGCAAACCCACGACGCCACATATCAGCACCACCTTCATCTCCATCTCTCTCTCTCTCTCTCTCTCTCTCTCTCTAATGCTTCAAACACGCAAAGCACAATCTGACGCTCTCTCTCTCTCTCTCTCTCTCGTTGGTCTCTTTTTCACGAGGGGAATTGTAAAGTTGGTGAAAGTGGCAGCGGGAATCTCGTCACAGTGAAGTCTTGAGAGCTATCCACGAGTGTACAGAGAATCCAGTGACACTAAACTGGTATTGGCTTCTTCGGTAAAGGTCTCGTCCAGCACTCCCGGTCGTCCCCAGTCGCAGGTCGCGCATTTTCTTCGTCCTTAGGCTTGACTTGACAAGTGGGACCGCACACACCTTAGCTTAGCTATTAGGTTCTCACGATTAATAAAAGAAAAAAAGCAATAAAAAATCCCAAACTTCATCTATATGGCACATCCATCTCCAACTTTTTTATCATATAAAAAACTTCAAATTTATACCCGCACGACACATTTATTCTAAACTTATACAGCGTAATATATTTATCTCAAATTTATTTTTTGTGACAATTAAAAATTCAAACTTTTATCTATGTGGCACGGTTGTCTCAAAATTGCGTCACAGAAAAAAGTTTAGGATTTTTGATATTGCAAAAAAAAGTTTGGAATGAATGCGTCACGATGAGCAAAGTGTAGGATCTTTGATGTCATAAAAAATAAAGATAGGGTAAATATATCACTTTAAGTAAAATTTGAGATTTTCTGACTTTTTCCTTACATAAAAAAAGTTCGTGATAGTATCATAAAAATTCTTTCTTTTAGCTACTAATAGTACCATAATAAATGTTGTGCATTTTGTCGCGAATTGCGATATGGTATGTTGACAAATTTTCATCTTGAATGCGACAGCACTTCTTGTCTTTCATCTACTTCAAAATGCAAAACATGATTGTCAATTGCCATGACAAGCTCGATTATCTATGATTGCTAAGAGATAATTAGATGATGACAAAATGACATAGTAGCATCATCTTTCGTAAAATAAATTTGAGTCGAGATTGTCTTAATTGCCTGATTAAATTCACTACTCGTCTCAAAATTTCATTTTGAATAAATAAGTTTGCTTTTTTCACGTGTTTTATAATATCAACAGAGATAAATTGTATCGATTTACTATTTTTGAGTTAAGAATTTTCTTTTCTTCCTTCGGACGTTCAAAGCTAGATCGTAGCGTAGACTAGAATCATAAATTTCTGAAGAACGGCCTAGAATAGCATTTGCAAGGAGTTAAATGGTTGAGATTCTATAGTGTCAGGTACAGTTTTCCTGATTATGAGCCAAAAAAAAATAAAAATAAAAATTAGATAGGGGTTCAGGAGAGTATGCTGACTGTGTCCATGTCAGGGCGTTTTTTAGCTGTTTGATCGAATCACGACCTTATCACATGGAAGATTTATAAAGTTGATAAATAAGCTCTTAGTGAGTTAATTCATTCGGAGGATGATTGAATGACTTGAAACGAACAGTATGGTCAAGGTCGAAATACAATCTTCCATGCGTCCAAATATCTCATTAGGACTCCAGCAGTTGCAAAGCACCGCTGAAAAATTAGTCCCGGACGAATGGGAACCTAAACCTGAAATTACTTGGATCAAAAGAGTTAAAAAGACTCCACTGATCGATTGGGGACGTTAGTATTTTCATTTGCATTTTCCTTATTGAGAACTCTAGGATGATAAATCGGAAATTGCAAGCCGAAGTGAAATAGTACATCAGCAGCAGGAATCGATAACAAGATCTCCTACATGCTTCTCTTGAATCGTTCCTAATCGTGGAGAACAGAATTGAGAAGCAAGCCCAGAAAGGAGTCCTATTAAATGACAAAAGGGTAAAGCAAAAGGTAGAAAAACCCCAAAGAAACAAAGAAAATCAGGACAAAAGATAAGTAACGACAAAGAAAAGGATCAGGTAAATGGAAAGAACATATGAGCAAGCATAAAGAATTCCAAACATGTAATCTTCAGACGATCGAAATTTGTGCGAGCATAAAAGATCACCTAAACTGTTGTAGAAACTATAATCGCTTCATAATTTCATAATTCTCAAGTCCACCACACTTTTTCCTATGATTTTTTTATTTTATTTTATCAAGGGCCAAAAATATACAAACCTTGCGTCTATATCATCAGGAAATGGATCAAGATGGTGATCGTAACGATGCCGGGGAAGAAGAGCACTTAAGCATTTGATAATAAAACCCTTCTGAAGAAAAGGTGAAGAAGCTCAGAGCAGTGAGCAGCAGATTAATATCTTAATCCGAATGGCTTCTGCCCCAAAACCTGCAACAGCTGCAAGGACCCCCAAGAAATCCACGATACCACATATCACCACCACCTTCTTCCGCATCTCTCTCTCTCTCTCCCCTTCTCTTTGCCTCTCCCTCTCCCTCTGTGACGCTTCATACACGCAAGCAGAATCTCTCTCTCTCTCTCTAGCCTATTTTTCTCCGAGGAAATTGGAAAGTTGGTGAAAAGTGTTGATATAATAGTTATTTTCTTTTGCACGTGTTGCTGATTTGATTTTTCAGTTATTAGAGTTAGTTGAGTCATGTGTGTTGGTTATCCTAGTTTTTAGGTGTTAGTGGGGCAACTGCTTTATGTAGAATATGGGTAGTTATGGTGTGTTTTACGTAACGTATTTTGCCTTTTGTAAAAGACTTGGTTGTTTTGTACGTAAGATGGAGTTTTAGCCCAATCTCTCCTCCTTTTAGCAATTTAACAGTGATATCAGAGCTAGAGAGAAGCGTGGATTTTTCTTTTTTTTTTTTAAAAAAAAAAGGTTTAGAGGTGTAAGATACTTTCGTGAGAAAATTGCAGTAGCAATATTTTCAATGGCCACCGACAATTTTGTTCAACCAGCAATTCCATGCTTTGATGGTTACTATGACCATTGGAGTATGCTGATGGAGAATTTTTTATGATCAAAGGAGTATTGGTCGGTTGTCGAATATGGAAATTCCAGAGCCACTAGTAGGCAGGGCTTTGATAGATCCCCATAAAGCAGAATTGGAAGTTAGAAAGTTGAAGGACCCGAAGGCAAAAAATTATTTTTTTCAGGCTATCGATCGTTCCATCTTGGAGACTATTCTTTGCAAAGAAACTTCCAAAGATATTTGAGATTCTATGAATAAGAAATATCAATGTTTTGTTAGAGTGAAGCATATACAGCTTCAAGCCTTGAGAAAAGATTTTGAGACACTAGCGATGAAAGATGGAGAATCTGTCACTAGTTATTGTGCTAGAACAATGGAGATCAGCAATAGGATGCGATTCCATGGTGAGAAGATGAATGATGTCACCATTGTGGAGAAGATTTTACGTTCCTTGACACCAAAGTTTAACTATGTTGTTTGCTTAATTGAAGAGTCGAAAGACATAGATGCGCTCTCTCTTGATGAATTGCAAAGCTCCTTATTGGTCCATGAATAGAAGATGAACATAAGTTCAACAATAGAGGAGCAAGCGTTGAAGGCTTCTACCAATACTTATTCCAACAATTTCAGAGGAAGGGGTAGAGGTAGAGGTAGAGGAAGGGGAGATCGAGGAAATAGATTTGGTAGGAATTTCAAAGCCAATAGTGACCAATTTCAAGGCAAAGGCAGAGGATGGGATCCTAACAAATCCAAGGTAGAGTGTTTTAGATGTCATAAATTTGGTCATTATGCATCTAAATGTTATACTAGGCTGTCTAGGCTGTCTAATAATAAAGAAAAGGCAGAGAGTTCAAATTTTGTTGAAGAAAAGGAAGCAGAAACGTTGTTGATGGCTGTTCAAGATGAAAATAAGCGCAAGTCAGATATTTGGTATGTGGATACAGGCTGCAGTAACCACATGGGTGGAAGTAAGTCTTCTTTTTCTCATATAAATGAAGATTTTCATTCCACTGTGAGTTTTGAGGATCATTCTACTGTGAAAGTGATGGGAAAATGTGATATTAAGATAAGAACCAAGAATGGTTTTATGGAAACGATCTCTAATGTGTTGTATGTTCATAATTTAAAAAGTAACCTATTGAGTGTTGGCCAATTACAAGAAAATGATTATGTAATCACCATTCAGAGGGGTGCCTATGAAATTTATGATTCTATTAGAGGTGCTATTGCACTTGTTCCTATGAGTTCAAATAGATTGTTTCCATTAAAGATTGAAAATATTCAGTCTTGTTTGATGGCTGAAAAGAAAGATCCCTCATGGTTGTGGCATTTTCGCTATGGTCACTTGAGTTTTGGTGGATTGAAGACCCTACAATAGAAAAACATGGTGATTGGTCTTCCTCAAATTACTATTCCTTCCCAAGTCTGCGAAGAATGTTTTGTTAGCAAACAGCATCGTTCTCAATTTTCAAAAGAAAAGTCATGGAGAACAAATGATGTTTTGCAGCTGGTGCATTCGGACATTTGTGGTCCCATAAACTCATTTGCTAATGGAGGTAAAAGATACTTAATTACCTTCATTGATGATTTTTCTAGAAAAACTTGGGTTTATTTTTTACAGGAAAAATTAGAAGCTTTCTCTATATTTAAAAGCTTCAAAACTCATGTTGAAAATGAAGCAAGAAATACCATTAAGACTCTTTGAACAAATTATGGAGGTGAATATTACTAAAAAGAATTTGAAGTTTTTTGTGCAGAGTATGGCATTCGAAGAGAGCTAACTGTTGCGTATACACCACAACATAATGGTGTATCTAAGAGGAAGAATAGAACCATTCTCAACATGGTGAGAAGCTTATTGGCAAGAAGAAGAGTTCCAAAGACTTTCTGGCCAGAAGTAGTAAATTGGAGTATTCATGTTTTGAACAGAAGTCCAACTTTTGTTGTTCAGAATATGACACCTGAAGAGGCTTGGAGTGGAAGAAGACCAGCTGTAGATCACTTCAGAATCTTTGGATGCATCGCATATGCCCATGTCCCGTATGTGAAAAGGAAAAAACTTGATGACAAGACTGAAAAATGTATCTTTCTTAATGTAAGTGAAGCATTCAAAGCATATCAATTATTCAATCCACTAACAAAGAAGATTGTGACTAGCAGGGATGTTGTTTTCAATGAAGAGAACATTTGGGATTGGAATAGGCAGCAGCCTACCCAAGTTCTTTATGACAATGATGCTGAACATGAGCAAATTTCAGCACTTTGTATGCCCAAAAATTCATCAAATACGACTTCTACAGCTGCTGGAATTTCATTAATAAGCTCTGAAGTCAATGAAGAAGAAGCCCAATCTCTTTGCCGTGTTAGAAGAAAGCCTACTTGGATGGAAGATTATGAGGTAACTGGAATTGGAGATTCAATTACTCACTTTGCCTTATTTTCAGACTATGACCCTACAACTTTTGAGAGTGCTGTCAAAGAAGAAAAATGGCGAAAAGCGATGGATGATGAAATTAATGCCATCGAAAGAAAAGATACTTGGGAGCTATCCGATCTTCCGGATGAAAAAAAAATCATTGGTGTAAAGTGGGTCTTTAAAATAAAACTGAAAGAAAATGGTGAAGTTGACAAATATAAAGCACGTTTGGTAGCCAAGGGCTACAAGTAGCAATATGGGATCGATTATACAGAGATTTTTTCTCCAATTACGAGACATGACACGATTAGATTGGTGGTTGCATTGGCGGCACAGAATTCTTGGCCTATTTTCCAACTAGATGTCAAATTGGTATTCTTGCACGGGTACTTGGAGGAATAGGTATTTGTCGAGCAATCTCCTGGTTATGTCAAGATTGGAAATGAGCATAAAGTTTATAGATTGAAGAAAGTTCTTTATGGGCTAAAACAAGCCCCTCGGGCTTGGTATAATCGCTTTGAAACTTATTTTCTTAAAGTTGGTTTTTCAAAATGTCCTTATGAGCATACGCTTGTATGTTGACGATCTTATATTTACTGGAAGTTGTGATGGCATGTTTAAAGAATTCAAGAAATCTATAATGGATGAGTTTGAAATGTCTGATTTTAGTATGATGCATTACTTCATTGGCATAGAAGTGGTACAATCGGATGATGAGATCTTTATTTTTCAAAAGAAATATGTGAGAGAAATTTTAGACATGTTTCAGATGAAAGATTGTAATCCTGTAAACACTCCAGTTGAGTTTGGCTTAAAGTTATACAAAGATCGTGAAGGGAGGAAGGTTGACATCACACTTTATAAACAAATTGTGGGCTGTTTGATGTATCTAACTACAATGAGACCATACATAATGTATTCTGTGAGTTTAATCAGTAGATATATGGAGAATCATACACAAATGTATTTGTTAGCTGCCAAGAGAATCCTTCGTTACTTGCAAGGAACTAGAGACTTTGGGCTATTTTACAAGAAGGGTGAAAAGTCCGATTTGTTGGGATTTACTGATAGTGACTATGCAGGAGATCAAGATGATAGGAGCACCTTATCGAGTTCACCTACAATAATAGCTACTAGCAGAGCTTTCAGATGGCTCCGTTTGAAGCATTGTATGATAGAGCATGTAGAACACTGGTATGTTCGGATGAAGTCGGAGAGTAAAAAATCACAAGCCTAAAGTTGGTTCAGTAGTTAGTGGATGCAGTTGCCATCGTTAGGGACAAATTAAAGACTGCTCAAAGTTGCTAGAAAAGCTACGCAGATAAGCACTGAAGACCATTGGAATTCCAAGTTGGTGATCACGTCATTCTGAAGGTATCACTAATGAGAGGTATTTCGTGCTTTAGCAAGAAAGGAAAATTGAGTCCGAGATACATAGGTCCATTTGAGATTCTTGAAAGAATCGGGATCATAGTGTATCATCTTGCATTGCCACCAAGGTTGGCGCAAGTACATGACGTCTTTCACATGTCGATGTAAAGGAAATATGAGCCTGACTTGACCCACGTATGCAATTTTGAAGAATTGGATGTGGACGACAGAGTGTCGTACATTGAAAACCCGGTTCGGATTGTGGACCGCAAAAGCAGATCCTTCGCACCAAGACCATCTCATTGGTCAAAGTGGTCTAACAACACCATGGCACGGAAGGAGCAACTTGGAAAACTGAGCAACCGATGAGACGACTGTATCCCCACCTTTTTGGTAAAAGATTGTAATAGTTTTAAATTTTGAGGACAAAATTTTTATAAGAGGGGAAGAGTTGTGACAGCTTGAATTTTCAAATTTCATTTTCGATTAAATAAATCGGGTATTTCATCGATGCGCCAATAATGCTATTCCCTAAGTCGATCACTCACGAGATAACTGGACTATCTGGGGAAGCAATTAAGGAATCTAAATGCAATTAGACTTGAGAATTCGACCAGGAATCGACTGCTCGACCATGTTCATCTGCCAAGATTATTACGGCACTGTTGAAATTGATCAGAGATCAAAGATAGGTCGACTCAACTGACATATGTGATTAAAGTGTGGGTGATTTCACTTAATTGTAAAATACTCGTCGAACAGCACTTGACCGATTTTTCTATCATTTTGGTATCAGGTGCCCGTAATTGAAACATCGAAATTTTCACGACAATCGAGATTCGTCAATATGTCGAAGATGTAAATTGAAACTCGAGATAAATCGATCACAGGTCAATTGCATCAAATTTTTTTAAAAGTTACCCGGTAGATCGTGTCACGCTAAAGGTGCGCCGGAGTAAAATTAACCATGAATTGGAACTCGATGTCAAAAATTGAAAGTTCGCTTCATCACAATCTATTTTAGGAACGTTGACTCATCCTTTGAAGATTTTTCGGAGATTCTGAGATTTTTGCGGAAAATCATTTCGATGTTACGAAAAATTAGCAAAGCAGTTCGGATGAACCAAATTAAAGGAAATTTGGACTTTCAAGCCGAGCCTTTAAGTGTCAGGGACTTACAGAAAATTTTTCGAGATTTTTCTTCAGCGAAATCGGACCTCAATTTGGACAATCGGAAAAGAAATTAAAGCTTATATAGTGAAATTCGATATTAAACATAAGGCTGAAAATTGGGACTTCAATTTGGAATAATTATGGAAATTCTATAAGCAAGAAAGAAATGGGGGACATTAGGATATGTATGAAGGCTTAGGGGGGAACCATGCATTTATTCTTAGATATTTTCTCTCGACCTTAAGCCCTCCTTTCTGGCCAATCTTCTAGTCCACGCTTCAGCCCTTCTCTTTCTTCGCACGAGCTCAACCTTCACCGAAGACTCAGCTATTCGGCCTCTTCTTCTTTCATTTGGCTTTTTCACAAAAAAAAAAAAAAAAAAAAAAAAAAACCATTGAACACCTCTCTTTGCTTCTGGTTTTGGTATCTTTCATTTCCTTGAAGCTTAGGATTCTCCATCCCTCACCGAGACTTCCTTAGGCCACCCACAACCCACTAAGATTTCAATCAACTCCAGCAAGAAATTTGACCACAAATCTCCACCGATCTAGCCATGTTATTGTGTCATCTCCTGCCCCATTTGCTGCCATGAAGACCAACCCACCGAAGTCACGATCCTTGCCCCGAAGCTATCAACGCTGCTTGCTCTCATTCCATCGCTTGATGCTAGCAAGCTACTCCCATCGTCTGTGTCTTCGATGCCAGCAAGCTACTCCTATCGTCTATGTCTTCGACGCTAGTCCACACTCGAGCAAGCAGCCCATGCCAGCGAGACCAACGTGACTTCGGCCCACCAGATTTTCAATGGTCCAGCAAAATGTTTTCTTCAGCCCATTTGAAGCCTATTAAGTCCATCTTCAGCAGAATTTCAGCCCACTTGAAGTCAGGCCCAAGTCCTATTTTTCTCAACAGCAGGCCCAGCTCAAATCCAGAATAAATCTCAGCCCAAGCTAAGATTTGTTGGGCCAATTCTAGGCTCGGTCCAAGCTTGTCGACGCCGCCACAATTCAAGTTTCGGCAACCGTCGTGCCGTTGTCGCGGTGAACCGGTTTCAGCAATTAACCGGTGAGTTTATACTCCAAACTCTTTTTAGTAGGCTAATGATGTTTAAGAGGTGTTTAGATTTTATTAATTAGGAATTAGGTGGTTAGTTAGGTTAAATTAGTAATTTAATTATGCAATTTTGCATGTTAGGTGGTTAGATTAAATTAATTGAGGCTTAGATGAATTGTATTATTTATCTAGAAGTGTTCAGGAATTTCCGGGCCCGTATCCGTATTTAATTTAGTGAGTTTAACCTAAGTTAGTATTTTTAGAAATTAAATTGAATTGTTTAATTAATTTTTGAAATTAATTAATTTTCCGGAAATTAGGTCGGGATATTCGGCGACCGGAATTTTGTGCTGATTGCAATGATGCGGTTAAATTTTGCAATTGAGTGATAATTTCTGCAAATTGAGTGCTGATTGGATTTTTTATAATTAATTCCAAAAATTGTGAATTTTCAATATTTATTCAGAAAATGGCGGGTGTTGGATTTTGACTTCGAAAATAGTTTTAATTAATAATAAACTAGTGGAAATTTAAAAATGAAGAATATCAATTTTTCTGGGTCGAGTTGACCGCGTATCCACACACGAATATTTTCATGTGTATTTCTAATATAAAGAAAAATGTTAGGCTCACCATTTTAATTGAAGCATTTGAGTGCAATGCACGGTGCCCTGGGCCATAATTGAGTCATCGTGTGATGGTTAAGAGAAATCATCATGGGCTGTTAAGTTGGACATTACCCCTATTTGGGATGCCCCCTCGACAACGGGAAGCTGGTCGCACTAGATTCTAGACCCTATGCTCTTTCGAGAAAGCCGTTTGATAAAGAAACGTGTCTTGCTCAATGGGGTGAGATGATGTGTGGCAATGCCAAAAGATTGCCGAGCAAAGAGTAGGCCGTGTTATATGCCGAGATCAAAACTAGGAATGCATGTTTAATTGAGTTAAATGTACCGAATTATGAAACAAAATTGTGTGGCACAATATGAGACGTGCCATAATGATTTGGCCCTATAATCAAGACTCATGTGCTTACTTAATAATTTCAATACGACGTTCCAATTAATTGAGCTTAGTTGTTGCTCATGCTTTCATGCTATCTGAATTAGAAACTGTACTGACCTGCAGGGTGGATCTAAGGCCAAGGCAAGCCTCTGTGATTGTATGATTGTGTGATCAGGACGCTTCTAGGTGTATTTCCCTCATAATAAGGGTTTAGAGCGTAAACTTGCTGAGATTTATATCTCACCTCGTCGTAAATTAAATTTTCAGGATCGTCGAGTGGAATACCCAGAGCCGAGAGGAGGTGAACTAAAGTGTAGGTCAGTAAGAATTGGGAAAAGCGTTTGAACTACTGAAGTGTATTGAAGAAGAGAAAATCACCCTTGCATCTTTAATTGCTTGGCACAACTAGAGAAATACTTGTCATTGAATGCTCTAACAAAGATGTTCCACAATGGGACTACGCCTTCCAGGAATACTTCTCCTTTAGTGGCTCTCCACCAAGTATTTGCAACTCCCTGTAGCTAATATACTGCAAGGGTGACTTTCTCTTATTCAGTACACTTCAGTAGTTCAAACGCTTTTCCCAAAAAGGGTGGAATAGGAAAATTAGCGCAAAGACAGAATGGTGTGTGTCGTTTCTGCGGAAGACGACATGGGTCGGCCCCATGCCACTCTAGGCTGAGTGCTTGTTTTGAATGTGGCTAGCATGGTCACATGGCCAGAAATGATCCCAGGAGACTGATGGGACCGCCATAGTTGTCGCCATCGCCACAGATGAATCAGAATCGAGAACTCCCACCACCGATTGCACAGCAGGGTAGACAACTCAGGCCTCCAGCTCAAGGAAGGACATATGTGATCACAAGAGGACAAGCAGAGAATGCGCCTAATGTAATTACAAGTACTGTTTCACTGAACAACCACACTGCTTATACTTTATTTGACCCTAGTGCAACTCATTCATTTATAGCTGAGCGGTATGTTAAGTTGGTAGGATTAATTCCTGAGTTGTTGAAATCAGTGATTAGTATATCGACACCATTAAAGGATAAGGTGTTAGTTACAATGGGTTGTCCTAGTTGCACGTTAGCGATTGGTGAGCGAGAGGGGAAGATAGACTTGATAATTCTAGCCATGTATGATTTTGACTTGATAATTGTCATGGATTGTCTCACCAAGCAAAGAGCTAAGCTAGACCGTTATCGTGAAGCGATTCAGTTTAACTCGTTATAGGGTGAAAGTTTCGATTTTATTGTGAGTTGAGGATGACCCTCGATTTCCCTAATCTTATCACTAGAGGCAACCTAGTTATTAGACGAGGGTTGTTAAGGTTACCTAGCAACTGTCGTGGATACGAGAGTTGAGGAGCTAAAAAGATAAGACATCAGAGTGGTTCAAGAATTTCTAGATGTGTTCCCGAAAGAATTGCCAGGTCTGCCACCAGAAAGAGAGATAGAGTTTGTGATTGAGTTAGCCCCCGGGACAAAGTCAGTCTCTAAGGCTCCTTACCGAATGGCTTTATCTGAATTGAAAGACGTGAAGGTGGAGATGCAGGAATTATTGGATAAGGATTTATACGTCCCAGTGCATCACCTTGGGGAGCACTAGTTTTGTTCGTGAAAAAGAAAGATGGTTCGTTGCGCATGTGCATCGACTATCGTCAACTCAATCAGGTGACGGTCAAGAACAAGTATCCATTGCCAAGAATTGATGACTTGTTTGATCAATTACAAGGAGCAACGATATTTTCAGAGATCAACTTGAGGACAGGATATCATCAGTAGAGAATTAGGAAGGAAGACATTCCTAAGTCAGTGTTTCGTACCCGATACGGCCATTATGAGTTCATTGTACTGCCGTTTGGATTAACGAATGCTCCAGCTGCTTTTATGGATATGATAAATCAAGTTTTCAAAGAATACCTGGATCAATTCGTGATCGTGTTCATCGATGATATCCTGGTGTACTTTAGAAGTCCAGAAGAGCATGAAGAACATTCGAGATTGATACTGCAGAGAATCTAAGGACACATGAGCTGTATGCCAAGTTCAGCAAGTGTGTTGACACCTAAATTTTTGCATAAAAATGGGTTAATTTTTACCCAAAAAAATAAAAATAAATTGCATAACATATAGTTTAGAATCATTTATTTTATTCCATTTTATTCCTTTTTTGCATTAGACGACGTGAGTGTTGATACAACGTGATATTTTTCACATATTCATGTAATATATACCGAGGGGCATATTCTTGGGTAGAAAGGAAATTTTCGAATGGAATATTTGAAAAATACAAAAGAGAATATTACGCCGGTGCACATATTTCAATGATATATTTAGGGGGATTATGCACAAGCAAAATTGGAAAAAATATGCCACAAAGATTTAAAATTTTCCCCTATAAAAGGTATTGTGCGCGTACGGACAAAGGGGGGAGGAAATTCGAAAAAAAAAAAATTGAGAGCAAAATTGAGGGGCCTTCTTTGGTTTTAGGAGAGAAAGAGAGGAAAAGAAAAAAAAAAGAAAAGAAGTGACCGAAAAGCAGGAGAGAGAGAGAGAGAGAGAGAGAGAGAGAGAGAGAGAGAGAGAGAGTGTGTGTGTATGTGTACGGCGAGTGACGTGAGAGGGGGGTTCGGGGGAAAAAAAAAAAGAAACCCTAGCAGGTACTGTTCATCTTATTCGCAGAGGCAACCTTGCCCGCACTGGCCCCACGCCCGCACCAGCCACTGCGCCGGTAGCCCTCGACCGCACCAGCACTGTGACATCCCGATTTTTCCTATTCTATTTTCAATAAATTAAGACGGGCATTTCGTTGGCACACAAATAGTTCTTTTCCTTGAGTCGGCCACTCATGTGAAAACTAGTCTATCGAGTGAAGCTATTAAGAGTTTCTAATGCATCCGACTTGAGAATTTGACCAGGAAGCGACCTTTCGACCGAGCTAATCTACAAGGGTCATTACGGCACAAATAAAAATCTATTAAAGACCGGAGATAGGTCGACTCGACAGAGGCATGTGATCGAGTGTAGGTGATTCCACCGGATTGCATAATCCTTGTTGACCGACACTGGACCGACTTTTCTATCGATTGGGTATCCTGTGTTCGTATTTGAAACCTTGAGATTACCCCGACAATCGAAAGTCGCCAATGTTTCAAAGATGTACATTGTGGCTTGAGATGATCAACCACAGTCAAATGCATGAAAATTTCTAAAGGCTACCCGGTAGGTTGGGCAAGTATCGTGCCAAAGTGAAATTAACCGTGAAATTGAGATCGAATTCAGAAATTGGAAGTCTGGGTGTGTCACAAATTATTTCCGGATCACTGGCTTATCTTTAGAAGATTTTTCATGTAATCAGAGTTTTTCAGCAGTTAAATCAGGGTATGGTTAATTTGGCTCGAGAAATTAGTAGGCCCGCTTTTGATCGCGCTTTTGGGACTTAAGTTGGTTCTATAGACAAGTAAATATTTGAATTGAAGCGTGGTGACATTGGGTTAATTTATTTGAGCTTCAATTGGATGGAATTGACTGAGAAATGATTGAATTAAGTGTACAAAGTTTCATGCCCCGGCGGAAAAATAAAATGGACCTATTGAAGATAGTTGCGGAGGATTTGAATTTTAGTGGAAGATGACATCACCCTATGTCATGGTGGTTGGCCAAATTGAAGAAGAATTTGACAAGTGGAGGGTGGAGATTTAATCTCCAAAAAGGGGCCATCACCATCATCTTCAACCTTGGGAAGGAGAGAGAGAGAGAAGGGGGGGAGAACCGATCGGACCAGCCAAGCCGACCGCCCGACCGGCCGCCCCTTCGCCGCTCGACGCCGCCAGCTTCGCCGGAGAAGCTCGTTGCTGCCGTCGTCCGTGCGCGTCGCCCGCGCACCGTGGCCACCTCAAGCCTTCGTCCGCGCGATCCTGAGCTCCTACCCCTCCGTCAAGCTGTTGCTGGCGTCGCCGAAGGGTCGCCGGAGCTGCCGCCTTGCCCGTCCGAGCTGCCGACGCCCTTCTCCGCCGTTCCCCGCGCCCAAACCGCCGCCGTGCAGCCTCCGTTCGGCCTCAACCAGCAGCCAAGAAAAATGGGTATGGCAGCACCTATTTGGCCCGTTTTGGCCGCCTTCCCGAGCCCGAATGCTCGACCCGCTTTGAGGAAAGTTGTTCTCCTCGGCATCCCCGTCGTTTTGGTCCGCTCGGCTCGCTAATCCGGTGAGTTTAGCTCACTAAATCTTGATTATAGTGTTAATGATGCTCTAAGTGTGCTTAGTTTAAATTAAGTAAGTTTATGTGGGTGGATTAATATATTTAATTATAAAGTGGATTAAGAGGTTGGTTTATGTTAAGGTGTGTTTAAATTAAAGGTTAAAAGAAGTTATTTAAAGTTAAGCCTTGATGTGACATAAAAAGGATTTTAGTTTTGAATTATTTAAGTGCTTCAAAATTCTGGAAAATATAATATTATTTTATAATCCGAAATTATTAAAATATTATTTAAAAAACGAAAAAAAATTTTTGACCCTTGCTCAGAATTTCGTGCCGAACATTCAACGCTGTGTATTCAGATTTTGAAATTGATGGTTGGATATTATAAATTGAGTGTGGATTGCGAAAAATATGGATATTATTATTTAATTAATTTTCGGAATAAAGTTAATTATTTATTAAATTCCGAAAATTTTCGTTGGGACCTTATTTGCTCAGAATTTCGTGCCGATCGCTGTTCTACATTTAGAATTTGAATTTGATGAATGGATGTGGCGAATTGAGAGTTGATTGTGATAAATATGGATTCTTTATAAATTTCTAAGTGTGGAAATTGATGGGTGATTGGCCGTGATATGCCACCTGATAGAGATCGCGCCCAGTGGGGCCGTGATATGCCACCTATTAGAGGTTGCGCCCAGTGGGGCCGTGATATGCCACCTGATAGAGGTCGCGCCCAGTGGGGCCGTGATATGCCACCTATTAGAGGTCGCGCCCAGCCGGGCCGTAATCTACCGCATTTTTAAAGGTCGTGCCGAGTGGGGCCGTGATGCCACTGATTCTAATTCTGCCGAGTGGGGCCGTGATTAAGAGTAATGATTGATTTGCTGAATTGACATGTAATCGGCCAAGTCGATTGATCGCTGAGACGATCCAAGTGGTTGAATTGTTCTGATGATGTGATTGTGCCATGGTTGTGTGATTATCATAATTGCACATGGTTGAATTATATAAATTGTGTTAACCTACAGATGGAGGCTAATGTGAGGTAAGTATTCTGTGTGATGTGGCTAGGCCACTTGGGGCGTATTTTCTTTCTAATAGGGGTTTAAGGGGTTGAACTTGCTGAGACATCGTTTCATCCCAGTTGTGGGATTAAAATTTCAGGTCCCTGGTGGATGGAGTGGCCTAATAGCTTTGGTTGGCATTGAGGAGTTGCAGAGGTGAAGTCATAAGGATTGGAGAACGTGTCCGACTTGTAGGTCGTAGGACAATTCCTTTTTAAGAGCCGGTCTTTTGTAGACTTTTGGTCGTAGACCTCTGTTTGTAATTCTGTTGAATTATGAAAGTGTTATGTTGTGGTTTTGCTTCCTGCTTTTCTATCCCGTATTTTATTGTAAGGGTTTTATAATACGTTCTGCTTGCGCATTAAGAAATTTAATGGGGTCGGCGACACTACCTAGGAATGTTGCATTTGATCGACCGCAGTGGGATGTGCGCGCGCTCGGGGTTCGGGGCGTGACAAGCACCACCCACGTTGGCGACCCACGAGCCCTCTTTGCTCCACTGCTGCTCCATCAGTCTCACTCGCCACCCATCGACCTTGCAACGCCTCAGTCGCCCGCAACTTCCAAATCCAACGCCTCTGCTTTGCCTGCAGCCGCATCGACCAGCGACAACTTGACGCTTCTGCTGCCTCATCGAGCTGATCCTTGCCACCGGTAGATCTGAGATCCCTCGCAGCAGCCGTGACCTGAGCACTTTTGCTCCACTCGCAAAGCCACTGTTGCTACCGAGCCGCTCCACTAGCCTGACGCCCCGACGCCCTCGCTCGCCTGCTGTGCCCTACCGTCGTCATCCACGAGCTCCACCCAACGCTGCTCGCCACTGTGCTGGAATTCCCCTCACCGGCGACTGCACTAGCACTTTGACGTCCGCTCCACCTCTACTTCAACACCACTACTTTCCCCGCGATGCCCCCTCCTCGATGCCTTGCCTCACTGGAGACCCTCACCAGCGACTCCCCTCACCAAAGCAACCTACCATGTGCCAAGCCTCATTTGGAAGAAAAAAAAAAAAAAAAAAACAACCTAGGTAGTTTTCCATTTACTTTATTTTTTTTTTATCTTCTTTGATTTTATTATTATTTTAATAGAATTACCCCTATGCATAATTAGAAATTTCAACATATCATTTGATTCGCAACCGTGCCTGGTTTTTTTATTTCATCTATAAGGCTTTAGATGAAATAATTAATCAAGCGGGAATAAAATTAATATTTTGATATTTAAGGCTTAAGATCAATTTACCGATTTTACTAGCGAAATATTATCCATTGATCTGAACGATGTGTGATATTTGTGATGATTTTAAATGGTTTGTCTTGTCTTGATTGCTTTATTTATCTTTAAATATGTTTGACCTAGATTAAGTTTACATTAGAATGTTGCATGCTTTAGGGTTATTTGCATATTTAGACAAAACATTTTATTTATCATGAATTTTTGAAAAAAAGAAATAAAAAAATATTATTTTTGTTTCATTAGCTTAAATTGCATGTTTAATTATTTGACTTTTTTTTTATTTTTGAAATTAATTTTTTTAAAAAAAAAATCATCATGCATATGTCATGTAGAATTAGGGTATCCTTTGTATGTCATTGCACATTAGGATAAAATTGCATATTTCATTTTAAATTTAGATTGATTTAGATAGACTGCATTTTAAGCTAGAGATTGCTAAGTTAAGATAATATCTTGGTTTAAATTAGGGTTTAGCCTAACTTAATCCTTAATATAAGTTGGATAGAATTTTAATCTAGCTAGATAATTTTCACATATTTCTAATTTCGAATTTCATAAAAAAAAAAATACAAAAAATGACTTAGGATAAATTAATTCCATTCTCTAGGATAGATTGCACATTTATTAAGAAAACACAAAAAACATTATGTGCATGTCATCTAGAATTAGGTTCATGAAATGCACGTCATTTAGTGATTATCTTTAGGTCCATTTAGTTAAAAAAAAATTGCCCGTCATTAGAATTAGGTCATTTTGTTATATTGCATTGCATATAGACTAGATTTTATTTTATTTTTTTTAAAAAAAAATTTATAAAAAATTGAGTGATTGCATGTTAATAAAAAGCATAAGGCTTTTGATGAAAATTATAAATTAACCCTACAGATGCTTTCGTTGCTACAAGGTAAGTCTCGTAATTTATTTATTACTTTTTATTTGGGTGTAAAATTAGTAGTTTGCATACTCGTATGATCGCCTCATATGTTAGGGAAATAGATTTAGAATCAATCCAAACTGCCTGCAAAAACATTTTTGAAAGTTAAAAAGAAATGGTACGAAATGGCATTTAAAGAAATCTAGTGTAACCAAGTCCTCGTACCCTTAGTCTTTGGTTCGTAGGAGTAAAATAATTCTCCAATTATTTTACTTAGGTGTCTAATCGACCTACCGTAAACCATTAGTTGTGACTCCTAGATAAAAATCATTTGTATGTTAAATATTTGAATCTTAAGTCACAAATTGGTATGGGCTTGGGAGAGCCCGAGCTAAGTTTAAAGACTTAGTAGTCTATTAGCCTAAACTAAGGTGGTGCACCCGAAATTTAGGTCGCAACAAAGTGCGAGTTTTGGTTGACTCGTGTTGCTTTCCTAAGTCACCTGATTTCAAGTAAAGGAATCTCCGTGGACCCAATCAAGATAGAAGCAGTGATCAATTAGCCAAGACCGACAATTGTGATAGAGATCAGAAGTTTTCTGGATTTAACAAGATATTATAGAAGATTCATGGAAGGGTTTTTAGCTTTAGCGTCGCTTATGACCCGACTCCTGAAAAAAGAAGAGAAATTTGTGTGGACAAACAAATGCAAGTGTAGTTTCCAAGAGCTTAAGGAAAAGTTGACTACCGAACCTATGTTGACCATACCATTTGATCCTGGAGGGTACGAGATCTCTAGTGATGCGTCATTCAGAGGATCGGGTTGCGTGTTGATGCAGTATGGCAGAGTTGTTACATATGCGTCCCGTCAGTTGAGACCTTATAAACAGAATTACTCGACGCATGACTTAGAATTCACAGCAATCATTTTCGCTTTGAAGATTTGGAGACATTATTTGTGCTGAGAAAAATTCCAGATCTTCACCAACCATCAAAGTCTCAAGTATCTATTCTCTTAGAAGGAATTGAATATGAGACAGCATCGCTGCACAGAACTCCTGAAGGACTATAATTGTGATATCTTGTATCACCTTGGAAAAGTGAACAAAGTCGCAGATGCACTAAGTTGAAAGTCCTCAGTTGCACATATGGTACTCAAGGTATGGACTTTGATTGAGAATGCTAGAGATTCGGTTTTCAAATTTGAGATAGGCCACCTTTCAAATCTTATGGCCACCCTCAGAATTGAGCGAAATGTTCAGATCAAAATGAAATCACTTTAGCCATCAGATCCAAATGTTTAGAAGATCCTACAAAGGATACCGATAAAAGAAAATCTAACTTTCAGATTTTTAAGGACGGAACACTGAGGTCCTGAGGACGATTATGTGTATCTGACGATATAGAACTTAAAGAAGAGATCTTGTTAGAAGCTCATCGTAGCAGTTACAACATTTATCCTAGCAGTACAAAAATGTATCAAAATCTACGTCAACACTATTGGTGGTCTAGTATGAAGGCGGATATCACCAAGCATGTCGCTAAGTGTCTGACATGTCTACAAGTGAAAGCTCAACACTGTAGGCCGGGAGGATTTCTACAACCTCTTGAAATCCTAGAGTGGAAATGGAAACATATCACAATGAATTTTGTAACAAGCTTACCGATGAGTCAGAGAGGTAATGATTCTATTTGGGTAATGGTCGACAGATTGACAAGGTCGGCTCACTTCATTACAGTACGAAAAGACCTTAATTTGGATAGACATGCACAGCTGTACGTGCGTCAGATAGTTCGTCTGCATGGAGTGCCGGTTACAATTACTTCAAACCGAGACCTGAGATTTACAACTACTTTTTGGAAAAGCTTGTAGAGTGCATTAGAAACGAAGCTGCAGCATAGTACGGCCTATCATCTTAAGACAAATGGTTAGTTTGAGAGGACAACTCAGACCTCTGAAGATATGCTACGAGCTTGCATGTTGGATTTCAAGGGAAGTTGGAGGAACAAGTTCACCTTGTCGAGTTCACCCACAATAACAGCTACTAGCAAAGCATTCAGATGGCTCATTTTGAAGCATTGTATGGCAAAGCATGCAGAACACTAGTATGTTGGGATGAAGTCAAAGAACGGAAATCACAGGCCCAGAGTTGGTTCAGCAGTCAGTGGATGCAATTGCCGTCAACAGGGACAGATTAAAGACCGCTTAGAGCTGCCAGAAAAGCTACGTAGATAAGTGTCGGAGACCATTGGAATTCCAAGTTGGTGATCACGTCTTTTTGAAGGTGTCACCAATGAGAGGTACTTCGCACTTTAGCAATAAAGGAAAACCAAGTCCGAGGTACGTAAGTCCATTTGAGATTCTTGAAAGAATCGAGATCCTAACATATTGTCTTGCATTGCCGCCAAAATTGGCGCAAGTGCATGACGTCTTTCACGTGTCGATGTTAAGGAAATATGAGCTTGACCCGACCCACGTACTCAATTTTGAAGAATTTGACATGAGCAACGGAGTGTCGTACGTTGAAAGCCTGGTTCAGATTGTGGACCGTAAGGAGTAGGTCCTTCGCACCAAGAGCATCCCATTGATCAAAGTGGTTTGGTAACACCACGGTACAGAATGAGCAACTTGGGAAACTGAGGAGTCGATGAGACGACTATATCCCCACCTTTTTTGTTAAAGATTGTAATTGGTTTAAATTTTGAAGCCGAAATTTTTATAAGAGGGGAAGAGTTGTGACAGCTTGAATTTTCATATTTTCTTTTCAATTAAATAAATCGGGCTTTTTATCGACGCTCAAATAGTGACATTCTCTGAGCTGATCACTCACGAGATAACTAGACTATCTAGGGAAGCAGTTAAGAAATCTAAATACAATTGGACTTCATAATTTAACTGGGAATCGACTGCTTAACCGTGTTCATCTGCTGAGATCATTACAGCATTGTCGAAATCGATTAAAGATTAAAGATAGGTCGATTCGACTGAGATATATAATCAGAGTGTCGATGATTCCACCAGATTTTAATATACTTGTCGAATGGCACTAAATCGATTTTTCTATCGTTTTGGTACCCGATGCCCATAATTGAACCTCAAGATTTTCACGACAACCGAGAGCCACCAATGTGTCGAAAATGTACATTGTGACTCAAGATAAATCAATCACGAGTCAATTGCACAAAAAATTCCTAAAAGTTACCCGGTAAACCATATCACGCTAAAAGCGTGCTGGAGTAAAATTAATCGTGAATTGGAACTCGATTTCAAAAATTGAAAGTTATGTTCTGTCACAATCTATTCTAGGAACGTCAACTCATCTTTCGAAGATTTTTTGGAGATTTCGAGATTTTTGCGAAAAATCATTTCGAACGTTGCGGAAATCAGCAGAAATTTGGATGGGCCAAAATAAAGGAAATTTAGACTTTCAAGCTGAGCCTTTGAGTGTTAGGGACTTATAGAAAAAATTTTGAGATTTTTCTTCAGCGAAATCGGACCTCTTTTGGACAATCGGAGATGAAATTAAAGCTTATATAGTGAAATTCGAAATTAAGCATAAGGCTGAAAATTGGGACTTCAATTTGGAATAATTATGGAATATCTATAAGCAAGAAAGAAATGTGGGACATTAGGATATGTATGAAGGCTTAAGAGGGAACCATGCATTTATTCTTAGATATTTTCTCTCGACCTTAAGCCCTCCTTTTTGGCCAATCTTCTAGTGCACGCTTCAGCCCTTCTCTTTCTATGCACGAGCTCATCCTTCACCAAAGACTCAGCTATTCGGCCTCTTCTTCTTTCATTTGGCTTTTTCACAAAAAAACCACCGAACACCTCTCTCTGCTTTTGGTTTTGGTCTCTTTCATTTCCTTGAAGCCTAGGATTTTCCATCCCTCACCAAGACTTCCTCAAGCCACCCACAACCCACCGAGATTTTAGTCAACTCCAGCAAGAAACTTGACCACTAATCTCAACCGATCTAGCCATGTCCTCGTGTCATCTCTTGCCCCATTTGCTACCATGAAGACCAACCCACCGAAGTCACGATCCTTGCCCCAAAGCTGTCAACGCTGCCTTCTCCCATCTTCTCTCCATCGCTCGACACCAGCAAGCTGCTCCCATCGTCTATGTCTTCAACGCCAGTCCACACTCGAGCAAGCAGCCCACGCCAGCGAGACCAATGTGACTTCGGCCCAATAGATATTCAACGGCCCAACAAGGCGTTTTCTTCAGCCCATTTGAAGCCCGTTTAGTCCATCTTCATCAGAATTTCAACCCACTTGAAGTCAAGCCCAAGTCCTATTTTTCTCGATAGCAAGCCCAGCCCAAATCTAGAATAAATCTCAGCTTGAGCTGAGATTTGTCGGGCCAATTCTAGGCGCGGTCCAAGCCCATCAATGCCGCTGCAATTCATGTTTCGGCTGCCATCACGCCGTCGTCGCTGTGAACTAGTTTATGCAATTACCGGTGAGTTTATACTATAAACTCTTTTTAGTAGGCTAATGATGTTTAATGGGTGTTTAGATTTAATTAATTAGAAATTATGAGGTTAGTTAGATTAAATTAGTAATTTAATTATGCAATTTTGCATGTTAGGTGGTTAGATTAAATTAGTTGAGGCTTAGATAAATTCTATTCTTTATCTAAAAGGGTTCGGGAATTTCCTAGGCCCGTATTAGTATTTAATTTAAGGATTTTAACCTAAGTTAGTATTTTTAGAAATTAAATTGAATTATTTAATTATTTTCGAAATTAATTAATTATTAATTCTTTTTTGGAAATTAAGCTGGGATAGCCGATGATTGGAATTCTGTGGTGATTGCAATGGTGTGGTAAAATTTTGCAATTGAGTGTTGATTGGATTTTTGGTAATTAATTCCAAAAATTGTGAATCTCCAATATTTGTTCAAAAAATCCTGGTGTCGGTTTGACCCGAAAATAGTTTTGATTAATATATAAAATAATGAGATTTTAAATATGAAGAATATCAATTTTTCTGGGTCGAGTTAACCATGTACTCACATACGAATATTTTCATGTGTTTTTCTAATACAAAGAAAAAGGCAAGGTTCACCATTTTAATTGAAGCATTTGAGTGCAATGCACAGTGTCCTGGGCCATAATTGAGTGATTGTGTGATGGTTAAGAGAAATCGTTTAGGGCTATTAAGGTGGACGTTACCCTTATTTGGGATGCCCCCTTGATAACGGGAAGTCAGTCGCAGTAGATTCTTGACCTTATATTCCTTCGAGAAAGCCGTCTGATAAAGAGACATGCCATGCTTAATGGGATGAGATGATGCCAGGCAATGCCAGAAGACTGCCGAATAGAGAGTATGCCGTGCTATATACCGAGATCAAAACTAGGAACGCATGTTTAATTGAGTTGAATGCACTGAATTATGGGATAAAATTGTGTGGCACGGTATGGGAATGTGCTATAATAATTTGGCCCTATAATCAGGACTATTGTGCTTACTTGAGAATTTCAATATGGCGTTCGAGTTAATTGAGCTTAGTTGTTGCTCATGCTTTCATGTTGTCTGAATTATAAATTGTACTGACTTGTAGGGTGAATCTAAGGTCAAGGTAAGCCTTTGTGATTGTATGATTGTGTGATTAGGACGTTTCTAGGCGTAATTCCCTCCTAATCAAGGTTTAGAGCGTGAACTCGCTGAGATTTATATCTCACCCCGTCATGGGTTAAATTTTCAGGATCGTTGAGTGGAATACTCGGAGCCGAGAGGAGCTGAACTGAAATGTAGGTTAGTTAGGACCACTTCTTTTTGGAGAGACAATTTTTGTAGTATTTTGATCATAGATTTTGTACATGACTCTATGAGTATGTTTCGTTTTGTGAATCCATTGTCCTGTTTTTATATCCCAAGATGATTACTGTTAGGGGATTTATTTCGTTTCCGCATGTGCTTAAAAAGAAAGGGTCGGCGACTGGTCCTGGGAAGTTGCAAAATTTTATCGACTAGAGAGGGATGGGCACACACTCGAGGATCGGGGCGTGACAAACTTTTAGATGACTTTGTTGGCAGCTGAAACATGATAGAGAAGATGAGGACAAGTAAAATGAGATGCACAAAGCTCTCATCGTCTTTAGGTCTATTTGCCGTGGAACATAGTTGATTACCAAGCCCAATTTCTGGTAAGCCTGTTCATCTCAATATGTTACCTTTAATCCTATTACTTATTCAAGATGTTTTTGCTAAGGATTTCTGTTAATTAGTTTTGTCGATTCTATTAAAACATATGAAAACCATAATATAGTTCTTGCACAATTATGAAAAATCTTTCTCCATTCTACCTCATTTGTTGAAGTGTCAACGGACTCGGTCCTTGAAGGAAAAATAATCAGGTGATTCACGTACCCTAAAGTGTCATACCCATTTGAGAAATATCTAGCAAACATAAACATGCAATTAGCTTGCCTAATTACGAGATGATTTCATGAGGTCCATCTTTAATATCTTCGTTTGTATGTGAGCATGATACTATGAAGAGTAAATAAATTGTGTATCCTGCACCACAACCATGATTTCCCATGAAGAGCAGCAACTGGATTTCTCAACAGCTGAGACATCATCCCTGCTTCCGATGTTAATTGTCTATCTCTTTGGCAAAGCTGTAGGGTCGTCACCAATGTCAAGGGTGTATGGAATATTGGATTCCCAAAAACCGGATTCGACATTAAATCGAACTTCTAAAACAAGTGCGGAAGATGAGCTCGGGAAAATCACATGTATCACCGATCCTAAGACACATCACAGAATTGAACGTACCTTGTTAGCCACAGATTAAACACCGACACTGATATGAGGAAGAAAAACTAATCTCGTTCAATCCGATGATGTCAATTCGCCTTGAAGGGAAGAGAGTGTCGTCTCTTGTTACTATTTTTTTTCTTTTGGAGGGAGAGAGGGAGGAGGAACGTACATACTCTCCATCCATGGGCCCTAATCTTGTGGGCCATGCTTTTAGGCCCAACATGGGTAGATGGGCCTTAAGCCCATCATCATGCAAATAAATAAAACTATCATCTCCCACTCGCACATGGTGGGCCGAACAGGATCCTCTTTACCTCTTTACAACGTTCATACCAGTGAATAATCAATGCAATCAGCATACTTTGAGAGATTGTTACTATACATCTGTTAGGAATATATAGCAACTTATAATGAGCATCACATTTTGAGTATATTTAGTATGCAGTACCCTAGATCGATCAATCACATTTATATCTCTCTTTATCTCTTTTAAACAATGATATATGTATATTGTATTCACAATTATGATTATCCCAAAGACAATCATAATTGGTCGACCAGTGAATACAAAACTATAATGTGATTCTCCAAATTTGATCTTCCTCTTTCTTTCAAACTCTCAATTTTAGTTCAACTTGCTTTTATGGAAATGTCCCATTAGATCGAATCAACTCATGACCATTGGCAACACCCTAAGATAGCAAACACTAAATAAAAATCTTAAGAATAAGTAAAAGTTATGAGGGTACTAAAATTGAGGAACTCTTTTCCTCAAGAGTCTCACATGGCATAAAAGTTGAAATCAAACTTTTGCCACTCTTATTGGTCATCTCATGCATACGTAATATGAAATATGTATTACGGTATTAACTCATTTCCCATTGAGTGTATGTCTATACCTTCAATACTGTACATATAATAGTTCAAACATACTTAATGTCTAACTTAAGTTCACGTATCCACTTATTCACAAAATTCATCAGAACTCACATCCGACATCTTAGACAAATAAAGTAAAATATGTGGGATATTTTACTTTCGAACATAGTACATATCATGTCCTCATCTTAACACTTAGTTAAGGCGACATATATATTTTAAGCTTGAGCTATCGATTATTACTTAGATAATAAGCTTAAAAATCGTATCATATCTATTTATCACATAGTAAATAGAGGCGATTACCCATGTGAGTGGGCTAATATTATATCTGTTCGACATACTTTCTTAACTTAATGTAATGCACTGAGCATTAAGATGCATAAAAGTCAAACAAAGATTCATAGGTATTAATGATGAAAACATAAATTTATCAAATGTGAACACTTAGGGAAATTAAAATATTTAGTACATTAACATCTACGCAATCCTAGAGATATCATATGGCCACAAAACACATATCTATGTATTGGCTTTGTCATAGGATTTGTTACCATTGTATGCGTAGATATGTATTGTAAGTTCACATATTTTCATGCAACCATATTTTTGACAAAATTATACTTGGTATCTACATGTTTGGTCTTGCCATGATATTTTGGATCTTTTGTGTATGCTTTTGTTGTTTGGCTATCACAACTAACCAACAATGAATCTACAGCACTTCCAATAACACTTAAATGATCCAAAAATCTCTTAAACCAAACACCTTCTTGTATTGCTGCTGATAATGCCACAAACTCAGCTTCAATCGTGGACAAGGTTATCCACGTTTGTTTCTTACTACTCCAACATATGGCGCCATTATTCAGTAAGAAAACAAAGTCAAAGGTAGATTTTCTTTCATCTAAATCTCCTCCCTAATCAGCATCAGAATAACTTTAGAGTCGCAGATCCTTTCCTTGATAACTCAGGGTATAATCAGCAGTTCCTTTTAAATACCTCAGTATTCTCTTAACGGCTTTCCAATGTGCTTGACCTAGATTGGATTGGTATCTACTCACCATTCCAACTACAAAACATATGTCAGGTCTTGTACACATCATAGCATACATCAAGCTTCCAATAGCACTAGTATAAGAAACATGTCGCATTTGTTCATTCTCTTGTGGAGTCCTTGGACACAATCTGTGGCTCAATCATTCGCCTTTTGCAATAGGAGTATCTATGTGTTTACAATCTTGCATATGAAATCATTCAAGAACCTTATTTATATATGTTTCTTGCGAAAGAGATAATGATCTCTTCGAATGATCTCTTGAAATCTTAACTCCAAGGATGTATGCAGCATCACCCATATCTTTCATTTCAAAGTTGGAATATAACCAACTCTTCATAGTATTAACAAATTTCATATTGCTTCCGACAATTAGTATATCATCAACATATAATGATATGATCACAAATTGATTTTTAGATCTTTTAATATATACACAATGATCATCATCAATCATTGTAAAACCATATGCCATTATGGTATTATGAAAACGTATATAACATTGTCTTGACGACTGCTTAAGGCCATATATTGATCTCAAAAGTTGACATACATTTTCTTCTTGGCCTTTCATTATGAAACCAGTAGGTTGTTCCATATATATTTCTTCATTTAATTCTCCATTGAGAAAAGCAGTCTTTACATCAATTTGATGTAACTTAAAATCCATACTAGTCACTATTGCCAAAATAATGATAATCGAGGTAAATCTCACTACATGAAAAATGTTTCTTCATAATCAATTCCTTCATGTTGATTATACCCCTTCGTCACAAGGCGAGCTTTATGCCTTTCTATCGAGCTATCAGCTTTACGCTTTATTTTGAGAACCCATTTATTCCCAATAGCTTTGCGTCCTTTTGGAAGATCGACTAGTTCCCAAACATGGTTTGACTTCATTGACTCCATCTCATCTTCCATTGCATGAATCCATTTTTCCTTATTAGGGCAATTTAGAGCCTCATTAATATTTCTTGTCTCATCCTCATCTTGTGGAGCAACCATAAAAGTTTCCCCTTCAATGTCAAAACGTCGACGGATAATACTTTTGCGACTTATTCGCCGTATGGGAAATTGTACACTTTGCACATCATTCCCCATCATGCTCCCACTCGAATTAGATAATAACGATAGCATCTCATCATGTGGTTGTAATTGAGAGTGAGTTGAATTAAATTCACCACTTCTCATGTTACTCTCACTTGGACGAACTCAATTAAGTTCATTATCTTGATCCAAGGTTTCAAATAGGAAGTAATCCTCACCTATTTTGCCCTTCTTAGGAAATTCATTCTCTAAGAATGTGATATCTCGTGATTTGAACTCAGTTATACTTATACTTTCCTGCTCACCTATGAACACATTCACTTTCAAGTGTTCAGAGTATATTATGAAAATACTCTTTTTTCCTCTGGGACCCAATTTCCCAAACTTGTGAGAGGGCTTATGAGTATAGGCAGCACAACCCCATGATTTAAGAAAACTTAAGTCCGATTTTCTGCCTGTCCATAACTCATATGGAGTGGAAGTAATTGATTTGAAAGGCACTCGATTAAGTATTTAGGCAGCAGTTAACAACGCATCACTCCAAAAAGTGATAGGTAAGTTAGCATGCGCCATCATGGACCTAACCATTTCCAATAGGGTTATGTTCCTTCTCTCCGTAACACCATTTTGTTAAGGAGTATATGGAATAGACAACTATCTTTCTATTCATTTTCATCACATAATTTTCTGAACTCATCAGACAAATATTCTCGACATCAATCGAATCTCAATGCTTTTATTTTATTGTCTAATTGATTTTCTACTAAGTTCATAAACTTTTTGAAACAACTCAATGCTTCAGATTTAAGAGAAATTAAATAGATATATATAAATCAAGTATAATCATCTATAAATGTAATGAAATAAACAGCCACATGCCTTCCTCTCATATTCATTAAACCACAGACGTTAGAATGGATTAATTGCAAAGGAATTTCAGCTCTTTTACCTTTTCCAAATGGTTTTCTTGTCATTTTCCCTACTAGGCAATGCTCATATATGGGCAAATCTACTTTTTCAATATTGCCTAACAAGCTCTCTTTGGCTAGTCTATTCATATGTAGTTGGCCATTGTGACCAAGTTTAGCATACCACACACTCACATCATTAACATATGAAGTAGAAGACGTGAAAAGGGAATAACAAACATTGACATCACCACAGTCTACATTTAGTACAATAAAACCATCTAGAAAATAACCACAACCATAGTAGTTTGTATCCAAATACAAAGTTATACCGCTATTATGGAAGTTCACACTAAAACAAAGTTTAACCAACACCAAAATAGATACTAAATTTCGACAAATTTCCGGAACATATAAAACATCATGTAGGAACAAGATGCGTCCACCACGCATGTTCAATTGGCAGGTGCCAATCCCTTTAACTTCAGCTCTAGAGTTATTTCCTACATATATTCACTTAGTTCCAGTCGAAACTCGTCGAAATTCTACGAAGGATTCTCTATCTTTCGCTACATGGTCTGTCGCTCCCAAATCTACAACTCACAGCTAAGAATACAGAACTTGACACATTAGCAAAATTCTTAAGAGTACAAAGGGTAAGTATCTTTTTTGACTCGCGACAATCGCGAGCGTAGTGACCATTCTGGTCACAGTTGTAATACTTCACCCTTGAATTACTCTTCACTCGATGACGTTTTCCTCTCTTATGTTGGTCAGCTCTTGGTTTCTTGCAAGAAGGACTTGATCCCTTGCATTTTCACATATTGAACGAATCAATGTGCTTGCGCTTAAAGCTCGAAGCTCCTTTTGAGTTGGAAGCAATATAGCAAATATGTGTTTCATTCTCAAATGCTTTGAGGTAGTCCTCTGCTAGCTCAAAGTGGTGCACAGCATCCTTAATTTCTTCCATAACATGGTTAAAAGCTTCTAGTGCTTCTTGATTTTCAAGCACACATTGAATTTTCATATTCAATATTTCACAATTCTCGCCGTTCATTTTGTTTCATTTATCTAAATCAGCAATTATGTTCTTAGTTGCTGAAATCATCGATTTGAACATATTAGACACATATACACGAATTATTAATGCATATCATTTATGAATCTATTTTGCATAAAATCATCATATTAATGAATAATTTCAAATTAGGTTTTAGAATTAAAAGGTCACTATGTTTCCAATCATCATCCAAAATCCTAACTTGGAGTTATTATTAATATAACATTCTATGCAAAATAAATTCTTTGAAATTACAAAAATTTCAATGAACTACCCACAACAGTTAATAATAACAAAGCAAATAGTATCGATATCAAACAATGATATAATAATAATAATGCTTTCACATAATACAATTAACATATCAGTTGTCACACCAACAATAACTAGGTAGAAAAAATACATAAGATGTTCACAAAGCACACCAAATAAAAACCAGCCAAAATATCTAACACCAAGTCAATATACGAACTGGGAAATATCCTCTTTTGTTCAACTTTTTGATATTTTCCCTTGTAACCATCCAGTAATAATCATCTATAAAATCCATCACAATTTTTTTATATGAAGCAACTCTGTTGACTTCCCATACGCGATTCAACACTCCTTGCCATTCCTGTGGAAGAGTCTTCATGAAAAACTGCACCATCTTAGACTGTGGCATGGGACGACCATTCCATATGACCTTTTGTATTTTCCCATTGGCTTCAAGAACGTGATCAATTAAGTCACCACTCTCCCATCGATGATCAGTCAGCTCAGCTATCAACTTAAGGGGAGACATTATTCCTGCAACAAATGCAAAACAAATAAGGGATTACATATAATCCACATAGACTTAATTGGAAAAAGAAACACATTCTTTTTTTTTTTGGGTCAACGGGTCAAAGTCAAAGTCAATAGTCAACGGTCAACAATCGAGGTTAACGGTCAATGGTCAGCCGGGTCAGAATCAACGGGCATTCGGGTTGGACCGGACGGGCAGGGTCGGATCGGTTGGACCGGACGGACCGGTCGGGCCAGTCAGACAAACCGACCAGCATGTGTAGCACGTGTGTGCAGTTGACGTCAGTTGGCGCGTGCCGTGCACGCGCCATCGACACCCCCGTGCACCTGCGTTGCACGTGCGCGCGTCGGCCCCACGTGCGCGTGCAACGCACGTGCCTACGTCTTCGAATCGGCGCGTGCGTTGCAGGCGCCGAAGACGCCGTTTCGTTTCGGCCGCGCATGGGGGTGCGTTCGGCAGCAATCCACCACTCGTCTTGCTCGTCTCGACGAGACCTTCGACCCTACGCCATCAGAAACTGATTTCGACTTACAGAAAATCGAAAAAACGGGTGAACAATGCTCGGGTGTCAGGATTTTTCCGTCCCCGATCGATGTCGACCGATTTTTCACGAAAATTCAATCAAAAATCATTCATAAACATGAAAAGGGATCGAGAAACATAAACAATGGCTCTGATACCAATGTAAGGAATACTGGATTCCCAAAAATCGGATTCGACACTAAATCGAACCCCTAAAACAAGTGCGAAAGATGAGCCCGGGAAAATCACATGTATCACCGATCCTAAGGCACATCACATAATCGAACGTACCTTGTTAGCCACATATTAAACACCGACGCTGATATGAGGAAGAAAAACTGATCCGTTCGATCCGATGATGTCAATTCGCCTTGAAAGGAAGAGAGTGTCGTCTCTTGTTACTGTTTTTTTCTTTTGGAGGGAGAGAGGGAGGAGGAATGTACGTACTGTGAAAAGGTGCGTTCCTCCTTCTCTTTTCTCCCTTAAATACGTCCTCTCCAAAGGACGTGTCCCTTCGATAAAAGTCGTTCCCTTAAAAGTTACAACCCTTCAACATATGCCTCCATCCATGGGCCCTAATCTTGTGGGCCAGGCTTTTAGGCCCAATATGGGCGGACGAGCCTCAAGCTCATCATCATATAAATAAATAAAACCATCAAAGGGCCTTCTTGCTGACCTCACAACAGATTGAGCAACACTTCTGTGAAGGCACTCTTGACATTAAAGTGCCTCTAAAGCATAGTAGTCCACAAAGATGGCACGCCGGGTGACATCATAGGCTAGTAAAGCACCCACTTTGCCTCGATAATATGCACGATCTTCACTAGCAATGTCAAAGTTTATTGTGGGACAGCGAGCAAAGCTAGAGCATATCGAGTTCAGATTTCAGTCAATTTCATGAGACGCTTCGTATTCAGGTCCCATTCCTTTAAGAGAATTTCGAGCTCAACAACGCCAAGACAAGCAAACTCTGAGTACAATGGACTTGAAAGATGTGTAAATGGCATGATAACCTAATGTAGAAGAACATAAATTATTGGGAGAAGCACACTATCGGTACCATAAGTTGTGTACGGCACTCACTTTCATGCCAAAAATTTCTGTTGAATCACTTAAGTTCCAAAAAATTTGAAAAACACTCACTTTATTGACAACTCCGATCTGGTTGGCTAGAAATCCGACGTGACACTTTTTTATTAATTTTTGAAGCTGATGTGGCTCGCCGGAGAGCACAGTCAGCATTTAAACAACAAAATGACTCCATTTGGTGTGTCTTCCCCAATTCAAAACCCTAAACCCTAAATCTACTGGATAATCTCGGCCACCGCCGCCCTCTTCGTCCTCCCTTGCCGTCCTCTCCGCCGCCGTCCATGGCGCCGCCAAGCACCGCCACCTCCTCCACTACCCCGACGAGTTCGACGACCGCGGCGAGCAAGTTGCCGTTGAACCCTCCGCCTCCTTTGAGAACCCACGCCTTCGCAACGCCTACGTCGCCCTTCAGACCCTGAAGCAGGCCATCCTCTCCGACCCCAACAGCTTCACCGCCAATTGGGTCGACCCCAACGTCTACGGCTACTCCAACGTCTTCTGCTCCCCCACCCTCAACGACCCTAGCAACCGCACTGTCGCTGGCGTTGACCTCAACCACGGTGACATCACCAAGTACCTCCCTAAGGAGCTCAGCCTGCTCGCCGACCTCGCACTCTTTCACCTCAACTCCACCTCCGTCGATGATGGGCCAGTCGCCGTCCTCAACGACCCCCGCGCTCGGCGACCGTGGCTTTGACCCCGACCCCAACCCTGACGACAGTCGCTCGGCAGCCAAATTGAAGGCCGTGATCTCGCTCAAGTGCAAACCTCACATCGCCGAGCAATGGCGACCGAGCAAGCTAGGTCGATGGCCAAGCGACGACAACCGACAAGGATCGGAACCCTAATTTCAATATCCAAATAATAATTAAAAAAATTCCCAAAATGAGTTGTGCGGCGTCTTTGTGAGGCCATCCACTTAGGACGACAAAATGACATCGTTTTCTTATGGAGAACAGAAAATGACGTCGTTTCTCAAGCCATGTCGATTTTTTTTTTAAAATATAAAAGCCACATAATCATTTTGGCCGGAATCTCTCGCCAGTGGCACCAAAGTGATTGTTTTTCCTCCGATTTGGCACTTAAGTGGTCCGACGGAAACTTTTGATACTAAAGTGAGCACCATATACAACTTATGGCACTGATAATGTACTTCTTCCTAAATTATTTGATCATCTATGAGTGAAATAAATAAATTGATTAAGCCATGCGAGGATGTCAGATTCCGAGAAGTGTAATCATGAATAAGTTGATCTACTAACACTGAGCCAAATGAGAAGGCTGATTAGACAACATGGATCGTGCGAAAAAAAAAATCGAAGATAATCGCGTAAAACAAGTGAATTCTGGAAATAAGACCATAGAAGTGCAGATGAAAAGGATTGATTTAATTATAGCCTATTTAAGACTCTGATCACTTGACTCTAACCAACCTTGAATCGTGATAGGATATTTCAGTTCTTTCAGCTCATCCGAGGAAATGGGTCTTTCTTTACGAGGAAAAAGGATTCAAAATATAAATCGACAAAGTTAATATATCTGATTCTGTGACCATAACTGGAAAGTCTTCCAACAAACCAAGAGCTAAGGCAAATGTTTCCAGACGTTGGTATATTGTTCAAACTGAGACTCGAATCTACTTTAAGCAAACAGATGCATCGTCTCAAAGCCAGCTCTCCCCTGAAAACGACCCTGGATGACAAAAATCCTGGGCTGCATTCCAAAAGTGAACCCATCTGGAAGCATAGAACACAAATGCTTCACGACTCAGTCAATCAAATCTGTTATCACCGTGTCTACTTAAGGAACGATTTGCTGCTTTCTCGTTAGGTATTTACACCAAATGTTCATGGTTTGGTCAAGCATGATATTGTTTTTTCAGTATGTGTTCTGACAATTGGGACTGCCACGTGCTTGATAGACTTAACTGGGATGGAGGCGCGATGACAGTTCCGACACAGTGCACTTTCGCTTGTTCCAGTGGCATCTCCAATTATTTCTTGTGGATGGTTGATCAAGATAAGACTACCTAGAAGCAGCAATTCGGAGAGAGAGAGGGAGGAAGAGGACAGAATTTGAACCCACAAGATGAACGTGAAGAAGCCGGAGAAATAGAGATCCTGGGAGAGTGTGACGACGTAAATGGGTACCCGCCATGCCCGACCTATTCGTATATTTTCATTTGTGCTTCTTGAAAGGTTTCTGAATATTACTTGTTCCACGTGCGACGGCAAGACTAGGACTCAAAATGAACAAAATCAAGAATCTAGTGGATCGAATCCATTTGTGTCTGCTATGAAAGAGATGAGCCTTTCCTTTCTTGACATTTTACTTTTTTTATGAGGAACTTCTGATTTTCGCCTTCATTCAGTTTCAAGCAACCGAGTCTTTCCCTCTCAGTTTGATAAATGTTCCTGTTCGTGCAAATGACTACCTTTTAAGCTTACAACCACTCCCGTCTTTTAAGTCATTGGAACCAAAATATTTTGTATTCTGATGGACGACCAACGACCCCCAAAACTTAACCATCTAGCTTGCAAATTCAAGATTCCAGTAGGGATCCAATTGAGAAAAATCTTAGCCACTCAAGGCCATCACTTCACAATCTGCGACATTTTCGGCAATGTAATAAGCTCCTGGTATCACTTCATCCTGCATTGTGCCTATACAATATGAATCTTATGGAATACCGCTGCTCTCAAAAAGATTTCTCTGTCAACTGCTAGGCGTGTTTCTATTTTCCAAAGAGACCAAGAAGCTCCATTCCAAAAACAAAAGGTGCACTGGGACCGTTCATCTCTGGAGATCAAGACCTCATTGACTGTTCAACCCACTAAATTCATGAGGGACAACTTTCTTTTAATATTTAGGGTCACGAGTGAATTCATGAATCTGCAAAAACCGTTTGCAGGAAAATAAAAGTGAAAGACACCATTTGCAGGAAAATAAAAGTGAAAGACAAGGCAACACAAGCTTCAACGGAAAGATTACTCAATCCTTGCATTTTTTTTTTTTTTTTTTTTGACAAACTAACAAAAGTGAAGACGTGATATGAGTATCAGAAAAAACACGACAGAACTAGTGAGAGGACCACCATAACAATGAGGAAACGACACAATGTGAAGCAACCATGTCTTGAACTAGGAAGTCTCACTTGGGTTTAGAAAACAGCTTGCCCGTGTTTCCTCGAGACTTGTTTTGCATCTGGCACCTATGTACAACCTGATTTAAATCATAGGATGCTGCAAGCAGCAAACCAAGGAATGGCATTAGGTCATTCAAACTCAACTTCTTACATTTCCAAAGAAATTCCCTCAGCTTTGTCCTCTTCTCGCTTCAAATTGAACTTGGCAGTATATGCTTGTAGTCCTAAGATGGGGAATATTGTATTGGTCTGTACTGAACTAACGTGATAAGATAACTGTCTTTTTTTTTCAACTTACTACTGATGATAGCCCTGAGCGAAAAATGAAGACAGAGAAAGGAAAGAGAAAGAAGAAAACAAAATTACTTAAAAAAAGCTTAATAAATTCAGACAAATAAAAAACAAAAACAACTAAAGTGACCCCTGCCAATCATGTGATGGCAAGAAGGAGAAAACGGAACCATTTGCATGGATGATGGAACACGCTGATTCAAAAATGTCACATAGTTTGGGATCAAACTTGACATATATAACTCAGAGATCCAAGAGGTAAACCGCGATAGGAAGGTCTAGATTATATGTTGTCAAAAGAAGAGTATTGTCTCTGAGAACCCAAAGAGTAAAACAGGGATCAACAGTAATGTCTTTCCAAATACAAGATCTCACCTTCTTTGTTGAATAAGTCGTACTTCAAACGTTTGGAAGACTTCTGTTCAAGCTCTTTAGTCACTTAGCTTGACACCACAGGATGAGTGGCATTTTGTCGATAACAAGGTCTCCATTAAACTGTGTGCTTTGACGCCATCATCTAACTCAAGGATGTTGAATTGCCCACAATCTTTGGCGTGCACACAAGAAATTCTAGTGTATTTTAATCTCAAGATTCTCAAAGAAGACAATCCTGTAATGTTGCAAACTCCACTCAAACTTCCACAGTAGGTGAAATCCAACTCTTTAAGCTTATTAAGATCTGTAACAGCTTCAGGAAATCCTTCTAGGTAAGTACGAATCATCTTTAGCACTTCAAGATTTTCCAAATCCCTGATAGAAGGAGGTAATTCCATAATTAAGGTGTCCGACAGGTCCATTTCCTTTAGCTGAACAAGCTCTCCAATGACAGCTGGAAGTTCTTTTAGTTTTTTGCAACTTCTTAAAGTAAGCTTCTGAAGTTTCTTTAAGAATGTAATGGAATCAACATCAACCAAATCTTCACATTCGCAAGCACTGAGAATTTTAAGTGCAGGCAGAGAGCCTTCCTTGAACTCAAGTCTTTCAATTTTAGTTCCATCAAGGAGAAGCTCTTCCAATTTTTTCAGGGAGCACAGTGCTTCTGGCAAACATCTAAAATATGAGCAACGCTTCATGTTCAAGGAAATTAGATTCACTAAGCCAGATGTCGACCCGTGATTTGTTAGATCTCCTAGTAAACAATTCTCCAAGACCAGACATTCTAAAGGCACTGGGTCTGAGAATTCCAGAGATGCAATGATCAAAGGACAATCTTTTGCGTTCAAGACTTTCAAAAGCTTAGCCTTCTGCAAAAACGACATGATTCACATGTTTAGTTACTACTTCAACTATAATGACTTAAAGTGCAGAACGCACATTTGCATTAAAAAAGCACACGAGCATATACATGCCTTACCAGCATCAATTCTCTCCAGTCTTCCAAGCTCAATTGGACTTCACTTGAACACAAGCCGAGAATTACCAGCTTCTCCATATTCAATGCAAACAACTTAGATTTTTCATGGCATCCATGCCAATCAAGCCATACTAGGCTCGGAAGAAGATTCTCAGGATTTCCTTCAATTTCAACGTTGTCCAACTCAAGAAACCTCACATTCGATAGATGACGGAAATCGTCCCAATGAAAATAGTTGATTGCCTGTTCATCTTGATTAAAATCAGGGGTTACACGAAGAGCTTCAACATTGCTGGTAACCTACCAATTTGGTGAAAAAAAAGAGAAGTGCAAATTAGAACGACAATGTATGCAATGAAACAATAATATTATAATCACTGTATCCAGAGGAAAACTTAACAAGTTTACTGGAGAAATTTTGGGGTGATTTTACCTGCCTTTGCCGCAATGTAGTCTGTACATCTTCATAATCCCACAGCCTGCTGCGCAACCCGGGGTTTGCAAGATTTTCATTCTTGACAATAGCTCTTCCCAGGACTTTTAATTGTTCATGCATCAAAAACTCATTTCCCTCTCCAATTTTCAGAAAAGACATCCTTTGAAGTTCATCAACACCTCTATTTGGGAGACGCTCACGAGCATCCCACATGTAATAGGGGATTGTCTTTTCAACTCCAGTAAAGAAACATGCTATATCAAGAAATACTTCTCTTGTGGTTCTCCTCAAAAGATTATAGCTTGCAGTCAACACCCGTTCCACTTTTGTATCCAGCTCTCTTTCTAAATTTTGCATAGTCTCTCTCCATATTGCTTCGCTCTTCTTATACAAATATGACCCCACGATTTCAATAGCAAGAGGAAGCTTTCCAACTGCAAAAGTGATGTTGCTTGGTAGAGAACCATAGTCCTCTATGGGATGATCTGATCGAAAAGCATGCTTATAAAAAAGTTTTAGAGCATGATTTTCATTCATGGGTAAAACCTCATGTTCTCTAATTTCTGGAACGCCGTAATGTCCAATGACATCTTTCTCTCTAATTGTTAGGATGATCCTGCTTCCTGGACCAAAATAACCTTTACCAGCCAATAGTTTGATTTGTTCGAAGTTGTCCACATTGTCGAGGACAACGAGAACTCTTTTTGCTTTGAATAGGCCTTTTATCAATTTGGTGCCTTCACTGTAGGATTCCACCTTTGGACAGTCTCCTCTCTTGAGATCTCCAATTAACTTCTTTTGCAGATCTACCATTCTGTTTTGTCCAATCTCAAGAAAACTGCAACTATCAAAGAGGTGACTGATTTTGTTGTATACCACCTTTGCAAGAGTGGTTTTACCAACCCCCGGCAGACCCAATATTGCCACCATGCAGCTCTCCATCGTCCTCAGTCCTCTGACAACTTGTTCTTCCTGATAATCCACACCAAGCTTGCGCATCATCTCTGGCACGTCCCTGTCTATTCCAACTAGATTCTCAGTCACGTCTTGCTCATCCGTTTTCAAGAGTATCCGAAGTCTGGAAACGACATTCTTTAAAAGCTCGTGATACCTACAAAATGAAAAACGAGTTTGTTTTTCTTTTTCTTTTTCTTTTATTTTATAGATAACGGATGAAGAGAGGCGATGAGCGCAACCCCTCCAGAAGTTACCCTAAGGCTTATGGTCCCGTACCAGTCACGGAATGTTCGGATTTGATTTCAGATTGAACCCAAAGGAAAAAAAAAAATGCTGGTGACTGCAACATTAGAGATACGCAAATGCTTTGATACTAAAGGAGAAAGAAAATTCTAGAAGATAATTGAATTTCAGAAAGAGCGTGGTGAGGATGTTAATATACTAGTCAATTGTCCAATTCTTTTCATTACGAAGGCTAAGCAAGTAAAGCAAAGACCAATCGAGCCGTCAGACTTACCCACTGTCCACATGCTCCACTTCAAAACCGAAAATCTCAGCAACATTTTCGAGAGCATTCTTCCACTTTCTGATTGTCTCGGCATCCCTGCGTCTCCTGTGCCTGATGAAGGCCCTTCCATATTTCCCCTTCTGGTGTTTAACAACGCTGGGCTTGACGCCGTAGAAAATGGGAAGAATGGGTTTCCCCGATTCCACCATCTGGGCAACTTCCATCAGGCAAGCTGCGCTGGAAGCGAAGTCGTCGGAAAAGACGGGGACGCAGATGTTGGAATGCTTGATGGCTTCCAGGATCTTGGTATTGATCCTTTCACCGGGTTTGATCTCTTCGCGGTCTCTAAATGCCACAATCCCGGAGCTTCTGAGGTGGTCATAGAAGCAATCGAGGAAGTTGCGGCGGACATCTGGTCCTCTGAAGCTGAGGAACACCTCGTAGTGACAGACAGGCAACTCTTCAGCGGTAGCGTTAGCTAATGATGAGGGGCTACCGGAAACACAATTACCCATTAGCGTACACAGACACTCGGGCTCGAATGGAGGTCAAGATGATCAAACTTCGATGGTTGAAGTCGTTCGAGTTCACAACTCTGAATCTGAAGCATTGACTTCGATTCTCTTTTAGTCTTCGCTTGTGCCAAGTGTAAGAGTCGAGACCTGTCTACTCTCTCTCTCTCTCTCTCTCTCTCTCTCTCTTTTTTCGCACTTCTATCCAATGACCGGGGTCAGGATCTCCCGAAGGAAAATCATTACCCTTTATTCGGCATACAAAAGACTTACTAGATTGCTATAGTCATTGAAGCATTCTTCCCGAAGGTAAATTTAATAGATATACTGAATTCATTGAACGGTCTCAATGAGTCAGCCAACAAGCCCGGTATCCCCTGCAATTGTCTTATTATTCTTCATACATTTTTTTTAATATCATGAAAAACCCTAAATTAATACACTTATAACAAATTTAACCATTAAAAAACCTAAACTAACAAATATGTTACAAATATATTTCAAATTAATTTGTCAACTACAAAAAACCCTAAATTAAAACACTTGTGACAAATTTATCCTTTATTAATTTCCATTAAATTGAATTAGTATAACGAAAAACCTCAAACCGAAGACACTTATTATAAATGGAGAGTAAAATCTCAAATTAATATACTCGTCAACTGTTACGTCTCATCCAACTTAGCAATTTGATAATCAAATTTAACGAAATTAATAAAGAACAAATTTATCACATGTGTACTAGCTTAAGATTTTTTATTGTCGAAAAACTAATTTGAGATAAATTTTTCACAAATGTCCCGATTTGGGGTTTTTGTGGTATTATCTCCTTCTTCTTTTTTCCCATAAACTTGAACTTTGTAATCCTTCTACACATAATGTCCTATCTTTGCCTGTTGTCTTAGAAAATGGTAGAATACATTTCAACACCTACTCTCGTCCACCTCTATTTTTTTTTTTTTTTTTAATTCTTGTTTTGCGTCATCCAATGGCACACACATGAAAACCTGATTATCCAAAGAATCAAGTAAGTTTGAGGCTTTGGTTTACACATGGGGAAAATTATTCAAAAAGTCTTAAACATATTACATTTTTGTCAATTTAGTCTTAAACCTTTCAATTTTGTCAATTAAGTTCAAATATTTTCACATTCTGCCAATTGAGTCCATTCGATTCAATTTTAACCTAAATTCGTTAACATAGATGTTGGCAATCCTACATGACATGGCCAATACTGACATTGACGTTTTTTAATAATAATTTGAATTTTTATGGTTTTTTTCTTTCTTTCTTTTTGGGTTTTGGAGTTAGGGCTAGCAAGGGTGGCGGCCGACCCTTGCCCATAGTCAGCAATTCAAAAACCAAAAAGGAAAAAAAGAAACAAAGAAAAGAAATTAAAAACCAAAAAAAAATTTAAAATATTATTAAAAATTGTCTATGTCTCCTACGATCCGATAAGTGAATTCTAGCCAAATTTTGGCCAAATGGACTCAACTAGCAAAATGTTAAATGATTTAGAACTCGATTAACAAAATTGAAAAGACACAGTGACTGAAGTGGCAAATGTGCAAGATGTTTAAGACTTTTTGGACAATTTTCCCATGCATGCGAGTTGACCCAAAGTAGTGTGTATGTAGTTGATGGAATTTGAACAGATGACCTTCTGTTTTATCATCCACACAAATGTTTAAATATAAATTATTGTCGATAATGAATATGCTTTTTATGGACTAATTATTCCGAGCGATATAATTAATCATTATTAGAAAAATGTTTTTCCAAACATGTATTTTCCTTAAAACAAATAAACCCTCATTTACTACTCTCTCTTTTCTTTTTTCTCTTAATATATCGATAACTCACTCTTTATTACCCCTAATCCACTTCTTTCGCGTTGATGTATGTTTTTTTGGTTGTATTTTTCTTTTTTCAATTGAAATTCGAGTTCAAGTTTATCCCGAATAACCTGTAGTTGATTACAGTATAATCCCACCAAACAGTATCATTTATAGACGCACACAAAAGAGACATTCGAATTGGGTAATTCTATCGGGCTCATTCTAATTTAATCCTTTTCAATTAGTATATGTACCTCCAACCTAGTAACATAATAAGGCATTACACTTCATCCTGAAAAATTGGGTTATCAAATAGGTTTGACCTATTAACTTAAGCTCTATTTGTTTTGTGAAAAATGAATTATTTGAAAAATATTTTCCTAAAAAAGATCGCTTATATAACTTGAATTAATTAGTATATGAAAAATGCTTTTACTATTAACAACATATGTCAAAATATTTTCATTGACAATGAAAATATTTTTAGTTTATTCATTTTTATAAACAATGTAAGCAATCATTTTCAAAAGGATGTATTTCAAATCACTCATTTTCCATAAAACAAACACATTATATTTTGCTCTTTTGGATGATGCTATATTTTATTAAAGTAAATAGGTTTCTATACTTTCCCCTCGAAAATATTTTCCGATACTGGTCAAAATGAAGTATAATAATCACCCATATCCAGTCACCATTTTAACTAGGGGTAAAAACACCTTTCGTCATGTTCGTACTAACTCCAAAAATATTTACGACACAGTACAAACTCTATGTTATTGTTAAATACTTATTTTCAATTTTTTTTTTTTTGGTAAAGGTAAGATTCAATTTTTTGTATTCTTCGCAACAAAAAAAAAAATAGTATGATGCTAATGGACCTTTGAGCCGAGAATAAATGGAGTTAAAATAACTGCATAAGTAATTATTTCTATTGCATCGCAAGCACGGATTAATACTAGTATACCAAGAAAGTCTTCGTATTCATCTTTCTAATTTATTAAATTTAATTAAAGCTGGAGTTGAGAGAATGTTCGCTCCTATGATCGTCACATGGAGGAGACTTTGCCTTTGAGAAAATGCCACACTCATATTCGACCAATAAGATTTAAACTCAAGGATTTGTCATCAGCTAGTTTCTAAGTCTTGGTGGATTCAAATTTTGAAAATAGAAAACGACAAATTATGTGGAAACTTTATCACTTATTGAGTTTAAACGTGGAAAAAGAGGAAAAATTAGAGAGAATATTTTCAATTGTACTTTATCATCTCCCCATTTCTTTATTCTGTATATTAAGCTTAGATGTTAGAAAATGGATACATTAGAAAGTATATCAAAATTCTATCTCTTATTAAGATTAAACTTGCAAAATGATAAATTAGAAAAAAGTATCTTAACCTATACTCTTCACTAACGTGGTTTATTTTGAATGTTGTTTTTAAATGTACTTGTAAACAATGAAAATTTTGAGTCAATTACAAAATTCTATATAAATATTTCACTATTCAACAATTGTTTTTGACAAGCATAATTGTCCGATCAAATTAGGGATATATACCCATGATAGAACAATTAAACTTGAACGATGGTAGAAATCGATTAGATGAGGTAAATCCAAATCAAGTTCAAAATGGATTTGATATTTGTTGAAGGGGAAAAAGCCATAAAAATCCAAAGTTATAACCATTGTGATATATCTACTTTAAATTTTTTCTTGTAACATAAAAATCACAAACTTCTACCCATGTGACGTATTTACTTCTGTCAAGATTTCATCAAATGATTTTCCAATCAAAACATCATTCACGTATGTCAACACATTTACCTTTCGGCATCCATGTAGATAGATTTTTAACAGTGCCCATTAACTAAACCTTGACCAGGGTAAACATATCATAAAAGTACAAGTTTAAGATTCTTCATGTCGCTGAAAAAAAATTAAAGATAAATGTGTCATAGAGAGCATAGTTAGGATTTTTTTGGTGGTTTTTCCCTTGTTTACATCAAAGTAAATATTGGCTAAAACTCCATTGGTGGATAGGTAATCTTAATTTGAACAATTACTGGGATTAAGACTCCTCACGTCCTCTCTATAATTAGGAGGCATCTTTATTGACTTTTGGACGGACGGACAGAGAATTCAAGTTACGTGGAAAATCACAAGCGCAAATTGTTTAAAACCCTAGAACAATCACTAAGTACTAGAGAGAGAAAAAAAAAAAAAAGAACTCTGATAAAAAAAAAAAAGACACAAAAAAAAACCCACAATTTTATACTATGATTTGTGGTTTTGATGGCGAAATTGTCTAATAGCTTCCACTTATTCATATGTAAAATATGTCACGAGATGATGGAATGCTTATCGTACGTCACCCTCCTTAATTTTCATATCTTTTTTTTTTTTTGGTCGAATAATTTTCATATCTTTTTACCTGTTCGAAATTCTATCGCATTATTTGCGTATACTTCTTACTAGACATGTATGCATATATATGTGCGCCTTTGTGTGTGTACACACGTTCTTGAGATTTTGACTTATTTAGGGTCAGTGTCGATCCATATAGAGTAAAGTCATCTTAGGGAAGGAAACCATGCCTGGCATCCACAGACAATCCTTTGAGATGGACCATATCACCTAGGTCAAAAATATGTGCTGGACAACATTTAAGTAAAATGAAATGTGATATGTATGTGTACTTAGACAATTTATGGAAAGTGGTATGCTTGGGGCCTGTTTGGCAATAAATTTGCTATTGGGAACAATTTGCCCAAAAGTAGTTGTTTCCAATTTTATTCCCTAAAAGAATTTCTCGAGCATTTAAACACGCTTTGAATCGTACAAAATTTCTAATTTTAGAATAAAAAAAATCATGAGTGCATTTGGTATGACCTTCAAAATTTTTTGTGGCTAAAAATTTCTTTTAATTTTATAACAATTTTATGAGATTTTTCTTTTTCTTTTCTTTTTTCCTTCTCTTCTTCTTCCTTCTCTAGCTAGCAAACTTGCTAGCCTTGTGGGAGTCTCGTTGGCCCTCAACGAGGTCGCTAGTCATCGATCTCTAGACCTCGTCTTTGATCAGTTGCCCGAGCTTGATAACTAGCTAGAGCAGGAAGGGGACAAAAAAAAGAAAATGACTTGATTCTTGAATTGTTCTTGGGAACAAATAAATAACTTTTTTCTATTTCTTAATTATGTTCCAAATCTATTTCAAAAAACAAATATTTTCTCGAAGTAGAAAAAATTAGCTCATGTAATGAAATTTTATTATTTTTTTGTTCAAAAACAAAAAAAATGAAATAATAGAGAATTGACCGATTTTCAAACAGGCCCTAAATGATAAGACATAATGTGAACGAACATTTAGATAAAAAAAATGATATCAAAGCACAGAGCGGATACAATATTCTCGAGCTCGTAAAATTTGCTGCCAACGCCCCATAATTTTCTTTCTTTTGCAAAATCATCCAAAAGTCTAGCTATCTTCGAGACGATAGTCCTCCACCGTAGCTCTTCGGAGGTGAAGGGATCCTGATCCTCTATTTCTTTGTGGAGAGCTGTGCCATGTCGCGCCAGTTGCGTCTTGTTAGGCTTCTCCTATTCTATACATAGTCATTGGCTGTCAGCCAATCAGTGTAAAACGATGAAGATACATCATCTTCATGAACGCAAGTAAACATGGCATTGCAATGAAGGTACATTGGTATTCCTATAATATTTCCAAATCACATTGCTACTAGGCGACCTTCAGTCCTTAACACTATTGTCGGGTCGTTAAATTGGGCTGAATTAATTACGTATAGGCTGTTCTAACATTCAATTTGTCAGATCAACAGCAAATCATAAGAAGGGCGGTTGGAAATGGGAAAAATTCAGCCAAGCCCACCGACCATTCCTTTGAAAATCAGTTGGAGTTGAGATGGTCAAAGATTCTCATTATTTAGATACTATTACAGTTGAAATATCTTGGAAAAATTTTTTGCGAGGAAGCCCGTGGACACCCAGCACCAACTCCAGAAATAGAGGCAAATCCTAAAGATTAGACATTTTTTCCTAAAGATTAGACATTTTTTCCTTTAACTTTGGACTCAAACGAACATTAATCAAACCAGATGGAAGTGCTGGCAACTCATGAAGCCTGTCGCAGTGAAGTAGATCAAGAGTCTCCAGCTTGGAAAGATGCTTGACTTCCGGAGGTAGGCTGCAGATACCGGAATATTGCAGCCTCAAGATTCTCAAATGAATTAGCTTCCCAATGTCGCCAGGAATCTCCCCTTTTAAGCTCCTACATGAGGAGGCATGTATTTCTTCAAGTTTGAGTAGACGCCCAATAAAATTAGGAAATTCTCTAATGAAGCAATAGTCCATCTTTAACACTCTCAACCCCTGCAAATTTCCAAAGGAATCAGGCAATTGTGAAACCCCTGTTCCCGATATATCCAGCTCCTCTAAAGAGCTTCCTAATTGGCCAATGGACTCTGGAAGTTCTCGTATACATCGACAATTCCTCAATGACAAGCGTCGGAGTTTCACAAGCTCTCCAATTCCATCGGGGAGTTTGGTAATCTTTGAATCATCAACTGAGAGTACTGAAAGTGATGTCAGGCATTCAAATGGATGGGGCAGGAGACTCAACGATGAGCAATTGGAGGCAGAAAGAGTTTCAAGTTTCCTTAAGCCACCTTTTGAGGGAATTTTTTCCACAGAAGTCTTATCAATGAGGAGTTCTTTCAAAGCTTGCAAGTCACCCAATTCGGCAGGCAATGTGTTGAGTTCAATGCAGGACTTCAAATTCAGGCAAAGTAATCTTTTGAGACCACCAATTGAAGGATGTAGATGAACCAATCGAGAGCATTGCTCTAGAATCAATATCTCCAAATTTGGGAAACTGAAAAACGTAGGACTTATCAGTAAGTCAGTGCACCCAGTGAGATTTAAGACTTTCAATTGCTCCATCTGTAAAACAGGAAAGAGAACGTCATAAGGTCAATTGCCAGATAATTAACAAAACAGATGCATTAGAGCAGTAAATTGAAAACACCTTGATTTTCCTCCAACCTCCCCAGTCTTCGGTGACTTTGCTCCATGAAAGGTCAAGAATGACCAATTCAGTCAGATGAAATTCTGTTGCTTCAAAATCCCTTGGGCACCCTTGCCAACAAAGCCACCTTAACTTTGGAAATACATTTGCAAAGTTTCCACCCATACTTGCATGATCCAATTGCAAGAATCTTATATTTGGCATGCTCTTGAAATTAGTTTCAGTAAATGTATGGGGACGATTATTTTTTAAGTCAAAGCAGAGGACTTCCACCTCTTCCATTCCCTACATTTACCAAGAGTAATGAATCAATCTGAAGCTATCAAATATGATTCGACATTTTCGCTAAGTAATAAAGATGAGGGTGCTTTCTTTTTTGTGTATGCGAAAAAAACCTATAGATGGTAAATTAAGGAAAAAAACTGGATAACAAATTAGACCTAATATGTCAGGGCTTTCATTATACGGGAGAAAGCAAACCATTGAACAGAAAGCCTTTACCTCTTTCCTGTTGATTGCTTCCAGGTCTGAAACATGCATGTATAGCCCACCCCGCCTTCCAGCATATTCTTCATCTATAGTTCCACTGAGGTGCTTCAACAGTTTATGCATCCACAGCATGTTGTCTCCTCCAATTTTGGCTAGGGGCATCAAAACGTGATGAGAAGGCAAACGATCTTGATCAGGCCACATATATGATGCAATTCGGCTATCCACGCCATTGGCAAAATATGCTATGTCCCAAAATATTTGTTTCTGCTTTTCATCTAGTGCTTCATAACAGATTTTCAAAATCTCTCTGCAATCCCTCAAACTCTCTTGAGAGTTCTGCCTCCATTGTTTCATCAAGTCCTCTATCTTCACCCATTTATTTGTTGTTTTTCCACGCAGAAATGAACCTATAACTTCAATAGCAAATGGAACCTTCCCCATAGCTTTGAGAATGCAATTCCCAATTTCAGGATAGCCAGGTATAAAATGATTTGTTCCTAAAGCATGCTTGCAAAAAAGTTCAAGAGCTTGATCATCATCCATCTCAGTCACTTCATAGTTTTGAGCCATGCCTTCAGAAACATATCTTTGGAGAATTCCACCATTTTCTGAAGTAACAATTATTCGACTTCCAGAAGCAAACCAGTCAAGCTTGTCTCCTACCAGATCATTAAGATGAGACTGTTCTTCCACATCATCTAGGACAATAAGAACTTTTATACTGCGAAATACATCCAGGAAGAACTTGATTCCTCCTTTGAAAGAAGCAACATCACATTCTCGCTCAAGAATATCGGATATCAACTTAGTTTGCACAAACTGAATACCACCAACATTTTGTGCTGTTTCTCCAATGTCCGTGAGAAAGCTACATCTATTGAAATAAGAGGAAAGTCTGTCATATACGGCCTTCGCAATAGTTGTCTTGCCAATTCCAGCAGCTCCATAGATTCCAACAATGCACACTCCAAGCTTCTCATCTTCTATTTTCAATAACTTGATCAAATCCTTCACTCGATCATCGATACCGATTACATGTTCAACAGTGGCAACTGAGGTCTGCAATGACTCCAAAGGGAAACTAGGAAGTTTCAACTGCTTGAGATACGGAAGTGGCGGAATAGTTTTTAAATTAGGACACTCCCATATCCTTAGTGCAGAGAGATTAGGAAGTGATGAGAGGGTATCGAGATCACTTTCTGTGTACTCCACTATAGGTAGCTCAACAATTTCCAAATGCTTAAGGCTAGTAAGTTCACCGAGTGGTGGGAGACTTATGCATCTTCCACAATGAAACAACCGTAGCTCAACTAACTTAGGCATGCAAGACATCCAGCCTGGAAACGTTGCACCCCCATAGCCTCTTAGCTCTAAGCTTTGAAGATTTAAGCTTGGCCTCAGCTCTTCAAGGAGAACTTCATCACTTTCTTTTCCGGCACACACTAATACTAGTGAAACTAAGGAATTCTTCTCCTTCAAGTTCGCAGCATTTGATTCTGCTACTGCATCTTTTATTTCACCCTTAACTTCAATTCTGAGGCTTCCTCTCAAATGGTTTAACCTGTTCAACTCCCCTAGCCCACCGTAATTCTTTGGGTGAGAGTCATCCCCGGGTAAAATGAAATCCGTCAGTGTGCGCAAAAGAGTCAACTTGCCCATTCCTTGTGGCATATAAAATAGGGCATTACAGTTGCTAATCTCCAGTTGCCTGAGGTTGACCAATTTTCTTATATCCCTAGGCAATTCTATTAGCTTGTAACACATATTGAGTTTAAGTACTTGCAAGGTTTCCAATCTTGTCACAGAATCAGGAAGCCTTATGATTCCTTCATTTTCAGAGAGATCTAGAAATGTCAGGTGCTTCAACTCACAAATGAAACTTGGCAACTTCTCAATGCCACTATCATGCAAATCCAAGGCACGTAACAACTTGCAAGTAGAAAGGAATTTGTGAAGAGTTTCTTCACCCATTTGAGTTCCACACCTCCCATGATTTGTTTGATCTGTTTTGATGAATGTCCTGAGACGTTTTGCCTCGAGTATAGTAGGTGGAAGTCTCTTTGATAAATCTAAAGTTGAATCCCACAATAGATGGCGAGTTCTTCCATTAATTGACCCTAGCAGCCAATGAGTTCTCCGAAAATAATCGTCTTCAGTAACCTGGTCTATTAGGTCATGTACTAAATGATGCATCCTACAAGACATCACATTTCCAAGTTCATCTTTAGTGCAGTCTTGAAAGAAATTCCTCCCAAGTAGATCCATGAAATAGTCATGAGCAATATCTTCCATGTCCCAATCTCCTTTGTCTATGGGCTGGATACATCCTTCTGCTATCCAGAGACTCATCAAAAATTGTTTATCAATCACCCAGTCTCTGGGAAACAATGAACAGAAGGCAAAGCATTGTTTTAGATGGCATGGGAGATGAATATAACTAAGCTTAAGTATTGTTCTTAATGTAAGAAAACCTCCATAAGATTCTAGAATCTCGTCCTGAAAATTAGACCACTCAGCTTCAGTTTTCTTGAAGAAGAATAGACTTCCGATTATTCGTATTGCCAAAGGGATTCCACAACACTTTTTGACTATCCGCCTCCCGATTTCTACCTTACTTGGATTTCCAGTCCCTTCTTCTTCCTGGCAAGCCATTCTCATCAATAAATCAACAGACGACTCTATTGGAAGGGCCTTGAGACAATAAGATGGGGTCGTACTCATACGGTCCGCAATTGACTCGTAGTGTGTAGTTATCAGAATCTTGCTTCGTAGGGTACCTCCCATGAATAAACTTCTCAAGCTCCCCCATTGTTCAGGAGAGAAATACCACACATCTTCAATAACAAGGAGATATTTTCGCAGTTGCTCCATGTCATCTATTCTCTCTGTTGTCTCTCTTCCTCTGATTTTTCGTAATTTGCTTTCGAGATAACGGAAGCCTTTGTAACCCACACAGATCCATATCCTTAAATCGAAATGATTCTTGACAATGTCATCTTCGTATAGACATCGAGCGAGAGCAGTCTTTCCAACCCCATCGTCACCCCATACTGAAAGGACGGAAATTTGTTCATCCGTGTCAGAGTCTAACAAGAAGTTCATAATTGCGCTTTTATCATCCTCTCTCCCTATAATCTCATCATCGCACACAAAGGAGTCCAAACGCTCTCTTCTCTCTACACGCACATCCTCCGCGCACTCTCGCAAGCCCAAATCCCTCCCTTGGGCAGCGATGGCTTCTATTCTCTTCCTAATATCCCTCGCACGGGTGCTCATCCTCGGCCTTGAAGCAAGTTGTTTTGAAGTTGAAAAGGAGGTAATTATCTGCTGCTTCAATTTCTCATATTTGCTCAGCGATTCTCGTCGCGTGACTTCAAGGTTCCATTTTTCGAGTAAGTCCTCCGCATCATAGAAAGCATCTTTGAGATCGCGAAGCCATGGTCCGATGGGTCCTCTGGTGTCCCAGAATTCTACGAGGCTCCGCTTTTCCGCATCGGGCACTATGCTTTGGAGAAAGGAAACGGTTTCATTCAGCTTGGAAAATTCGCCGCCAGCGCCCAATAATTCTCCACCTTTTGGGAAATCATTCAGAAGTTTAGCTACTCTCAAGATGAGTGCTTCCGCCATGGATCTTCGGGGGTGAAGGGGATCCCGCACCTCCTCTTTTTTTCTTGCGGGAGGATGCTCTCTGCTGATGCCGAGTGGCGACCTGTTTGGTCTCCTCCCGTTCTATTTACAGCCAATCAGTATCAAAAAGACGAAAATACCCTCATTTGACTATACAGGGAGTAAAATCGACCATACTGTTACCGTGGCCCCATTCTCCACCTTCTCTCTCTATGACTTTATTAAAGATTTTCCAAGGACTATCATCACCACGAACGGAACTAATTATGCGAAGTCTAATATAGTAAACAATTTTGGGAGATATCTAATGTGGGACTTTTGTTTGAGAAGGGATCTAATATGGAAAGGAAAATGCTGCTAAAAGGTCCACCAGAAAGACTAATGAGGATCAAGAGTTTAAGAAATAATTAACATTTGTAGTCTTCCAAATTCGTCGTTAACACACCCCATAATTGTGCATCAATTGCCAAATCATCCAGAAGTTTAGCAAACTTGGAGACGATTGCCTCCGTCATTGCTCTTCCCTTCTCTTTTTCTTTCGGGAGGATGCTCTAGCAATGCTAGGTAAACATGGGTGGTATGTCTCATCAACATTTACAGTATCCAAAAAAGCTCACGACACAGCATACACGACTACACAAAGTAAAACCGAACCATGCATTGCAGCATCTCGTTCAAATGTAACCTGATGAATTTAAGAGACAAGATGGTATATGTAATGCCATGGAGGAAAACATCTATCCTAACTAGAGAATTTAGAATATCAGAGGAACTGTCCTTTTAAGACCACCGTTTACCAATAAACTGTCCGTCCCTTCATTGTATGCGAACAGCTCAGTTCATCCAACAAAATTTGCTTTCTAGAGTATAAAGAATAGCTCAAATGTTTCTTGAAATCTGCAGCATCCAGGTTCATGCTTTAACATGTTAAAGTGGTTTTATTTGTTTATAGGTGGCTTCGCAAACTAATATGCTCAGGTACAATGCCAATCAAGTTTGTTTTGTTTGTGCTCCCGTAGGAATAGCTATCGGCAAGTGAGATAGAAATACTCACCACGAAGGAAAAGAAACTTGCACTGCAAAACCCCCTGCGATCAGCAAACAAACTAAAACAAGTAATAAAAATACTCACCGAAAAGGAAAAAGCAATAATTTGCAATGCAAAACCCCCATGCAATGATGCAATCAGCAAACTAACGATATTAGCAAGTTCCAATTTTTTTATGGTGTTCTCTGTTCTGTAACCGAAAGGAAAAGCAGAATAGAAAATATGAAAGCTTTTGTCTTCCTCATAAAACTCTCTCTCTCTCTCTCTCTCTCTCTCTCATCCTCTTTGTTTTGTCTCTAAGCTAAGCGTCGTAAGATTTGTTCGTTTCTCACCAGTTGGGTATCTCATCTGTCTCTCTCTCTCTCTCTCTCTCTCTCAACAGAACAATCTTGTATTTTAACTTGGTAGCATACAACGCAAAGCCCAGATCAGCCAATCCTTTGAAATCAAACCTTCAACCCTTCCAAAAAAGCAAAGGAAAAAGGAGTTTACCGAAAACGTTAAACTTCGGACTCACCTCAGTTGCTCTGAATGGCTGTGTCGGAGTCGCGAGCTGCAAAAGAGAGACGATGTTGATGAGTCTGCGTCCAGCGACAAGAAGTTGGGTTGCGTTCTTACAGTGCTAATGGTGGCGACAATGAGAGGCAAACAGTTTTTTTAACAATGGCTAAAAATCGGTTCCAAAACCGGTCCTGCTCGTGAGCGCTGTGTAGGTCTTTACTTGGAACCGGGACCAGTTCCAATCGGTTCCCAAAAACTAGAACCGGTTCCGGACTGGTTCAATCAAAACCAATTCCCGGATCTCCTCCCGTTCTATGCACAATCAGTATCAAAAAGACGAAAATACCCTCATTAGCCAATATAGGGATTAAAATCGAGCATACTATTACTGTGGCCCCATTCCCCATCTTCTCTCTCTCTGTATTAAAGATTTTTCGAGGACTATCATCATCATGAACGGAAGTAATTAAGCGAAGTCTAATAAATTAAATAATTTTGGGAGATATCTAATGCGGGACTTTTGTTTGAGTAGTGCTCTGATGTAGGAACAAAAGTGCTCCTAAAATGTCCACCAGAAATACAAATGAGGATTAAGAGTTCAAGAAATAATTAACGTATACAATCTTCCAAATTCATTGCCAACACTCCATAATTGTCCATCATTTGCCAAATCATCCAGATGTTTAGCAAACTTGGAGACGATTGCCCCCGCCATAGCTCTTTGGGGGTGAAGGGATCCCCTTCTCTTCTTCTTTCGGGAGGATGCTCTGGCGATGCTAAGTAGACGTGGGTGGTAATCCTACAAGTCGCGCAGGCTCCTATTCTATACACAGCCAATCAGTGTCAAAAAGACGAAAATACCCTCACTTGACGATACAGGATTAATAAAATCGAGCCTTCCTTGCCTACATTCCCCATTCTCTCTCATTCTCTTCTCTCTCTCTCTCTCTCTCTCTCTCTCTCTCTCTCTCTCTCCCATGACGTTAAAGATTTTTCAAGATCTATGATAAGTAAGCATGGGTGGTAATCCTACAGCATTTCCAAATCACATTGCTCTTAAGCAATTTTCAATCCTTACACATTCAATTGGGCTCAATTGATCTAGGATAAGATTTTTCCCGTTGGATTGGGCTCAATCAATTACGTATAAGTTGTTCTCACATTCAGTTAATTAGATGTAGAGCAATCCATAAGAGGGGGCAGGGCTGGATATGAGGAAAATTCAGCCAAGTCCCAACCACCATTCTTTTTTGAATATTTGGTGGAGTTGAGATGGTCAAGAGTTTTGCTTGGAGTAGCGATCGAGATGTGTAATATGGTAAACAATTTTGGAAGATATGTAGAGTGCGTTTGTTTGGCAAAATATGAATAAAAAAATGATTGCTTTTCTCCTCTTAAAAAGGAATAAAGGAATTCTTAAAAAGGAATAAAGGAAAAGTATTTTCATTGTTCGTTAAAATATTTATAAATTTTCATGGGTGTTAAAAATATTTATTATTACTAATTATTTCAAACGGTATAAATGATCATTTTTAAGATTTCAAATAATTCATTTCTAGTGAAACAAACGAAGCCCTAATATGGGAATTTTGTTTGAGTAGGGATCTAATGTGGAAAGAAAAATGCTACTAAGTGACGTTCATTTCAATGGAAAATACAACGTTTTTGAAAAAATATTTTCCAGAAAATGCCATTACTTTCTAAAATCGTATAAAACCCGAAAACGAAGTAGAAAATATTTTTCACTGTTCGATATTTCTCTATGCACTTTTTTTCAATAATTTTATTACTATTTTAATTTTTAAAATCAATTTTTAAATTATATTTTAAAAATCGATTTTTTTAATTTTTTTTTAAAATCAATTTGTTGATTATATTTTATTTTTCTTTTCTTTCTTTTTATCTTCTTTTTCTTTGGCTAATCGCCAGCCATAACGATCGCCAACGACCAGCCAAAGGCCAACTTCTACAAGCTCCCTAATATGGCGAGCAATGAGCTCAAGCTCGCCAAATTCTAGCCTTGACAAATCGGCAAGCTAGGCAAGGCCCAAGGCTGGTGGCGGCGAGCCTCAACTTTGAGGCTCGCTTGTGTCCAATCGCCAACCATAGTCATGCCAACCAGGTGACTGGCCAAAGAAGATGGTGAAAAAATAAAAGGAAAACGAAAAGAAAAAGAAAATTAATTTAAAATTCAAATTATTAAAAAGGAAAACAAGAAAGAAGGAGGTTAGTAGAGTATGAGACAAGAGAGAGTGAGCAAGGAAAATGTTTTTCCCAATTTAAAAAGTGGAAAACATTTTCCCCTCTTTTAGAAGACTTTTTTCCTTGGTGGAAAATCTTTTCCACAACTAGTTCATTTTCTGTAAAATGAACACAAACAATCTGGAAATTATTTTTTTGGAAATTATTTTGCTAGGAAATAATCAACATTTAGTTAGGATTTTGTTAAGACATAATCAACATTGAAAATCTATCGAAAGAGAAGACAAATGAGGATTAGTTAAGTAGCGAGGATCGTTCAATACAATAACGTGAGTACACAATTTAATGGGTAATTAGAATAGCATGACCTGACGGAATCATGATCACTAGTTTAATACCTTTCGAACTTGGAAGTAACCACTAGGATTTACTCCAATGGCCACCCTTTCAACGTAGAAAGGGGAGGTAAGGGGCTCGAATCCTCACCTTCTTAGTACGGTTGGGATGGAACAATTTAGTTTTAAATGTAGGTTTCGACTCCCACGTCCTGCAAGGAGGCACGGTAAAAAGTCTAAGAGTAAGAATTATAATAGGAGTATAGTAGAGTAGAAAAAAAGAAAAAAACTCGGAAGTGGTCTATACAAATTTGGTGGACTACTTATATGAACTAAATTAGTATAATGTTCTTACTTAAGGACGGCCATGGGTGACCCCCTTCATCCCCTCTCATTCTCACCTCCCATGCCGAAGAAAAGTTGAACGAACATTGCTCTAGTGTCCTGTCATGTCGGTTAGTGCCAGAATTACATCGATACAATTTGAATTCTGCATGGCGTTGGGGAAAATTCTGATTTTACCTTCATAAATTTTGTGTTGAATTGCCTCGTTGGATCCTCCACCCATGTCATGCCAATCACCCCCATCGACCTCTGAGTGGGTGAATAAGGTGACTTTGGGCCTACACCAGTCACTTTACTATGTGATTCGTGCAACTTTTATCCAAATGGCCTCTTTGCTGATTCTGATATCTGTTTGATTTTTAGAGTATATGTTTGATTCGAAGTATCTCTTAGATCATGATTCTAACTCTGAGCATATATTTGATTCTAAGTATCTCTTATATCATGACTCTGATTGATTGCAATCTCTATTGTAATATTATGTTACTTTAGGTGGCCATTTTGTAAAGCTTATAAATAGGCTCATGTAGTTTAATGAAATATACGGAAACTTCCATAGCTTTATTTTCCACTTTACATTTATCATGGTATCAGAGCGTTGTACTTTCAAGATAACAAATCTAGTCTTTTCAGTCAACAACTCTAAGACAACTGCTTCAAGATGAAATAGTTGATCTTGACGTAGAAGGGAAACTCCCACAGGTTCAAATTCATCAATAAGTGCCATCAAAAGTTGCATGACATGTATGCAATCACAATATTCAACGAACTTACGAGCATTGGAATCCTCATCCTATTGTGGTTCAAATAATGCTAGTTGATCCCATATAATATGCATTGATGATAAAAAAAATCATTGATGGACTGACCTGCCTCTTGATGCATGCGATGTAGATTTCCCAATAGCTGATATTAATGGGAAATATCTAAAGTAGAATATCGGCTAGCAAGTAAATCCCAAGCGTCCTTGACCGTATTAAGACAACCAAATTGAAGGATGATCAAGGGAATTGACGTGTTCCAAAACCATGTAAGGATTTGATGGTTTTTGCTATCTCAATCCTCCAAGCGTTCGCTAAATTTGTCCTCAGTTTCACCAACAATCCGAGTAGGTTTGCAAATAGCACCAGTGACACAGTGCCAAAGTCGGCGTCCTTTCAAAAAACTAGACACTTCTTGAGCCCATAAAATATAATTAAGACCATTTAAAATGGTTTGAATGGGTATTGAAACTTTCAAATTTTCCATAATATGCACTGAAATAGTATAAACCTAGGAGATTATTTACTGAGTTCAAGAAAAATCGGTACTTCTAGAGCTAATATGTAGCAGAAAAAGGCCACAGATAGATTCAAAACATCAAAATACCTCAGGAAGCGGACGAAAAACGCGAAGAACTAGTCGAAAACAAGTTGAACTGGTCCGAAAAGTAGGTGGACCGATCTGGTCAACGTTGGTCAACGAAAGTCAACGATAGGTCAACAGTCAAGGTCAGAGGCTAACGTGTCAAATGATGTGGCAATCGCTTAGCAAATGACAGGTCGATTACATGGGCAAATGACGAGAAAATATTAGGTGCGCCGGGTGCTCCACGTCACCGTGCACCCCGCACAATCAGGATGCGACACATGTCGCCACGTGGAGCGGGTTCCACTTTTATTTTTAGTCAAATTTTGGCCGCGTCCTTCTCTCTCTTCATTAATGGCCTGGTCCTTCTCCCGCCCTTCGCATTTGAAGTCCCCTTTCTTTTCTCTCTTCTCTCTTCTCCCGCACGAAGTCTCTCTCACAAAAATCTTTCTCCGCCTCCTTCGACACCGACGATTAGCACCGGCCGAGCGCCCTCCTCGTCCAGCGGTACTCGATCTCCGCCGCCGCCTCCTCGCCGCCCTCGCAGCTCCCGTTGGCCTCCAAGATCCAGAGCGGCTTCGAGCCACGGAAGTCGTTGTCAACCTCCGCCTCCTTCGACGCCAACGACCAGCACCGGCCGAACGCCCCCTCATCCGACGGTACTCAATCTCCGCCGCCGCTGCCGCCTCCTCGCCGCCCTTGCAACTCTCGCTAGCCTCGAAGGTCCAGAGCGGCTTCGAGCCGCGGAAGTCGTCGTCGACCTCTGCCTCCTTCGACGCCCCGACCAGCACCGGCCGAGGGCCCCCTCGTCCGGCGGTACTCGATCTCCGCCGCCGCCTCCTCGCCGCCCTCGCAGCTCCCGCTGGCCTCCATTAAGTGCTGAAAAGTCTGCCGGTTAAGTTGCTTTGGTCAAAGCAAGTTCTGAGAAAGCTAAAACTAGACCAGTAGGAGAATACCTCACTGCAGGTGCTGCGTGAGGCAAAATGCTGCTCGGAACTGCTCTAAAACTCCAGAAAAACAAGCCTGTAATCCCAAAAAAGGACTAACTGTTGCCAAAAGTCGAGAGGGTTCTCTTCAAACAAGACCAAGCCAATGTCATGCTTCTACACAAGATAAAACATGTTGGAGTTATTTCTTTCTCAGAATTTGTTTTGTGAACACAAACATGTGTCCTATTAGCTTAGTAGTTGAAGTATGAATTGTAAACATTAGAAGGATGAAATATTCATTTGTTAATGTAAGTAAATTTCATCTTGGTTTCTTTACTTACTTTGTGTAACGAGATTCATTTGTAAATTGCAATATGAGGAGAATTTTGATATTTAATTTATGAATGTGGTATCTCTATGAAGACTTTTCATGGAGATGAGAATTCAATAGTTCAAGAGAACAAATTATAAATTCAAAGTGCAATTTCAAGAGTTGATCTCCGTCGTATGTTATTCAACTTGTTCTCACATTAACCCATCTTTCATTTGGGGACAAAGTCAAAGTTGCACAAAGAAGTGAGTGGCATCGATGTGATTCAAAATTCAAAGTGCCAAGTTTCAACAAGAGTTAATAATCACATTATGAACAAAATCGTTCATTACATCAAGTCTTGTGCATTGATTTAACAAGGGAATTGATATCGGGTTAAACACTTCATAAATCTGCAAGAGTAACTCCACATTTAGAAGCTCAACCACAAGTTCTGGGAAATCTATGCCACATTGGCAGACAAATGAAACCGGAGCTTGAGAAGGGCGACGCTTGGAGAAGGGCTCGTTTGCATCAACGCCAGCTGCTGCTGCTTCTTCTTCTTCTTATAGAACTATTGGTTCCACCTCCCTAATGCTTTGAAAACCAATCCTCAATCCTTGCTGGATGCGCCCGGTCAGCTTTTGGGTGTCGGCGATCACCGAGGAGGCATACGCGGAGAAGGTTAGAGCTTGGGATGCAGCCACGGCCGGCGGGGCTCTTCGGACCGAGTAGCACCTGGTGGTGACAGCAGAGGCGATCGAGCTTGGAGGCAAGCAGCGGGCTTTTAGGTGTCCACGCTCGCCGAAGAGGCCAAGGCAGAGATGGTCGGGACCCAACCACGATCGGTGGGGTTCTTGGGAGTGAATGGCTCTTGACAGCAACGGCAGAGGTGGCCAAGCTAGGAGGCGATTGGCAGAGGTGGCCAAGCTCGAAGGCGACCAGCTGGATTTTGAGCGTACGCGATCGTCGAAGAGGCCGAGGCAGAAATGGTCAAAGCTTGGGACCCAAACACGACTGGCGAGGCTCTTCGGAGCGAGTGGCTCCTGGCGATGATGGCGGAGGCGGCCGAGCTCGGAGGCGACTAGCGGGCTTTTGGGAGTCCGCGCTCACCTTAGAGGCCGAGGCGAAGATGGTTAGAGTTCGGGACCCAGCCACGACCGGAAGAGTTCTTCGAAGCGAGTGGTTCCCAACGGCGATGGTAGAGGCGGCCAACCTTGGATGCAACTGGCAAGCTTTTGGTCGAGAGAGATGAGGTTGTAGGTTTCATGGAGAAAAACGCAGAACAAAAAATTTTGAAAGAGAACGCGAGGGGAAGGGGAAGGGACGGCTTGCGTGCAAATAGGAGAAAAGGACGCAGTCATTAATGAAGAGAGAGAAGGACGCGGCAAAAATTTGGCTAAAAGAAAAAGCGGGACCCAGCTCCACGTGGCTACACGTGTCGCATCCTGATTGGGCGGGGCGCACGGTGACGTGGAGCGCCCGGCGCACCTAATATTTTCTCGCAAATGACATGGTAGATGACGTCACTATGAGGCTAGCGCAGCAAATCACTTGAGATGCACGTGGCGAGTGAGGACCACTCGCATAAGCTTGCAGCAGTGTGTGAGGGTCATGAGATGTTAACGGCAAACCAAGAAATAACACCTCACGTGCGAAATTATAGAAGATTCCAGATAATTCAACAGCATTCCGGTGCTGTTGAATTATCTGGGAGTGATAGGGCTGCTATCACACATACAATCATACTCAATTCAATGGAAAGACCAAATTCATACATATAGTCGATAAGGAAGAAAGATATGGAAAGTGTGCTATGAAGGTGGTTTAATCATGACTCCTCATGCGAAGTAGAGGCAAATGGTTGTGTTGGTTTGCTGAATTATGGTATGAAAGATGTCAAAACAGCACCGAAATGTGTCAAGGTCAATGAATCCTGAGAGGTGGCGGCACATGACTTCACGTGAACACATGAAGTTAGAATCTCGTGCTTGCTTATGTTGTTTTTTTGGGTATGACATTGTGCATAAAGGGTATAGATATTGAGATCTAATATCTAATTGTCTATGTGTGTCTTGTCATATTACCTTTTGGGAATATAAGATTTCTCTTCTCTCCATCCTTCTCAGTCATCTCCAACTATTTACTTCTTCACCAATCCTTCGATGGAACTATTTCTTGAAGGTGACACATTGGCATCTTCCTCTTCGGAGTTGTCCTTCTCTAATCCTGATGCAAGTACATCCGATGATCCCATCTCGACAATTCCTAATATGTCTATGCCATCCGCAGATTCTCCACCCTTAGAAATACCTTCTTCTCTTGCTCGTCGTTCCACACGTGTAAGTCAACCTTATGTTTGGCTTCATGACTTTCATTGTTACTCTACCATTGCTTCTTTTCACAAGCCTCATATATATAGAGAAGGTCTTACTAATCCTATTGGGCAACAAGCATTGGTGGATAAGTTAAAAGCATTAGATAAATCTCATACTTGGGATTTGGTTGATTTACCACATGGAAAGTCTATATAGGTTATAAATGGGTGTATAAGATCAAAACAAAGGTAGATGGTATAGTGGAACACTACAAAGCTTGAGTTACAAAAGGTTTTATTCAAGAGTATGTGATTGATTACGATGAGATGTTTACTCTAGTTGCACGTCTTATGTTTGTTCGAAGTATGCTTGTTGTCATCTCTATTAAGCGATGACCTTTGTTCCAAATGGATGTTAAAAATGCTTGTATCAATGGTGATCTTACTGAGGAAGTATATATGGAACCTCCTCCTGGATACACTACTTCTAATAAAGTGTGTTGATTACGTCAAGTGTTACATAGATTGAAGGAGGCTCCTCATGCACAATACTTTAAGTTTAACTCTACCATGGAACGCCTTGGATTTAAATCCAATCCCTATGACAATGCTTTATTTGTTCAATGAACGTCTTATTGGTATATTCTACTACTTTAAGATATGGACAACAAGATTATCACATGTGATTATTCTACTAGCATTACAAAACTCTAGCAGTATCTCAGTAAATAGTTTGAAATGAAAGATCTCGGCCAACTCAATTATTTTCTACACTTGAAGGTTACATCAGATTCTTTTGACTATTATCTTTCTCGAGCTATGTATGCCCCGATCTTCTTTCTCTAGCAAGACTTACTAATAATAAGATTGCCACAACCGCCATTGAAACCAATGCCAAATTTAATGACAAATATGGGACTCCTCTTTTGAATCCTACTCTTTATTGACAGCAAGTTGACAGTCTTGTATACCTATGACTCGTCTTAACATAGCCTACACCATTCACATTGTTAGTTAGTTCATTACTGCACGACGAACCACTCATTTCGCTGCTGTTCTTCGCATGCATCGCTATGTTAAAGGCACTTTATTTCATGATCTTCATTTTTCTGCTCAATATATCTTGAGTTGAAGGCTTACTCTGATGATGTATGGGTTGGAAACCCTCTTGATCGTCGCTCCAATACTGGCTATTGCTTCTTTAGAGGTAACTCACTAATCTTACAGCGCAGTAGGAAATGAACAGTTGTTTCTCGATCTAGTACATAAGCAGAATGTTGTGCCATTGCTGATACAATAGCAAAATTATTATGGTTGCGATGGTTATTAGAGGACATGGGCGCTTATCATCAATCATATTGAGATAAATTGTCATTTTATTTGTTCTCACGTGCTTCAAGGCACCATTCGTCTTGTCTCCACTTTATCAATTAACCAAATTGTTTATGTGTTCACTAAGGCACATCCACCAAGGCGTTTTCAAGATCTCTTCTCCAAACTCCAGTTGACTTTTTCCATATCACCTTAAGTTTGAGAGGGGATGTTAGACATATATTGTTTGATTCTGAGTATCTATTTGATTTTGAGTGTAGTATCTATCAAATCAAGATTCTGATTCTGAGCATATAATTGATTCTAGATATCTCATATCATAATTTTGATTGATTGCAATATCTATTGTAATATTATGTTATTTTAGATAGCCATTTTGTAAAGCCTATAAATAGGCTCATATATAGTTCAATGAAATACACAGAAAATTACACAACTTTATTTTCCGCTTTACATTTATCAAAGCTATATTATGGTTCAAACTTGGGCTGATTAACGTTTTGAAGATAAAATAAAGCAGAATACCCAATTGGGTTTTCATTTTTTGATTGGCACTATTGAAGTCTAGCAATATCACCTAGAGAGGGGGTGAATAAGTGATTTTAACAAATCTTGACAAATTTAAAGTGGAATTGAAAAAATCGAGATCTAAGCCTGAACAAGAGTGCAAAGTTTAGACTCTGAATAGAGATCAAAAGCAGTTTACTGGTGTGCAAAAGACTATACAAAAAAAAAAATCAATAATAGTTTAGGGATAAGAGAATTTGCACACAAGATTTGTAGTAGTTTGGGTTATAGTAAGCTTACGTCAACTCTCCCACACTAACAGCTTATTGGTTGGATTTCACTAGATGATCAATAAAAGATTATAGGTATGAGTGATAATCCTTAGTATATTGATTATACACTAAATCTGAGTATATTTACTTTCTAAATGAGTATATATATTTACTTTCTTGATATGAGTATATTTACTTTCTGAACTTGAATATATATACTTTTGGAATTGAGTATATTTACTTTCTAGACTGGAGTATACGTATTTTCTGAGCCTAAATATGTTTATTTGTTCAATAAGATTCTATTAAGTCTGGATAGGTTCACTTCATCACTCAGATTTTACTGAATCAAAATATATTCATTTGTTTGTTCAAACTCAAAATATATCCATTGTTTGTTCAAGCTCATAATGTATTCATTGTTTGTTAGACTTAGAAAGTACTTACTTGTTTGTTCAAACTCATAATATATCCATTATTTGTTCAAACTCAGAATATACTCATCGTTTATTCAAACTTAGAAGATACTCATTTGTTGTTTAGACTCGAAATATATTCATTTGTTTGTCTAGATTCATTTTCAAATTCACATTGAGGCTCAATTACTGATTATATTCATTTGTTTGTCTAGATTGATGTTCAAATTCACGTCCAAACTCAATTCCTTTGTTTGCCTAGAATCACTTTTGATAAATTTCTAGTTTCTAAATATCCAACCGTCGAGTCTTATCACATTTTGCTTCCTACTTATTTGTTTAGCTAATGCAATTCATTTATTTGAGGAATATGTGATGAAGCAAGAAAGTTGGTATGTGCGTTGAAACGTGTGTAAATATTTATTGTCATGACTTGCATAAGAAAAATATGTCTTCCGTCACCCATAAATATGGTGATAATACCCATGAGTTGGAATGGCTAGGGAGATTCGGGATGACTCGGAGTTGAGATGCCCCACGAGTTGGGATGGCCCGGAAGTATTAAGGGGAAGAAGTAATAATAAATAAAATACATGATCATGTGTACGTGTAGATTCAAATATTGTTCAATTGGTTACCTTGTATCGGAACATGTTATGCCATATCTATGAGTCTAGATTGAAATATTGGGAGCTGTGATGGCCTAGACCCTGAGGGCAGGGCAATGTGGTCAGGATGGCAGGGGAGGCTGCGCTAACGAGCAACTGTGACCCAAAAGCGACCAAGCCTAAATGCATGTCTCTTATCCCACATTACCAAATGGGGGAGTTCTGGGCTAGTTGATGAAGCTTGGATTCTCTACTCTATGTAATGCCTTTTAAAGCCATAAGGGCCAGAGGCTCAAAACGGATAATATTACATAGTGGTAGCTCTCGAGTCCTTACAAGTGGTATTGGAGCTGACTCTCGACAGCATTTGAGGTGACAACGAGGGCACTATGTCGTAAGGGAGAACGTGATGACCTAGGCCCTGAGGGTGGGCAACGTGGCCAAGATGATAAGGGATGCTTCGCTAGTGGGCAACTGTGACCCAAAGGTGGGTGGGGCTAAGTGCATGTCTCCTATGTCATATTGCCAATGGGGGAATTCTAGACTAGTTGATAAGGTTTGGATTCTCTACTTTATAAAATGCATTTTAAAGCCATGAGGGTCAAAGACCCAAAACAGACAACATTATACAGTGATAATCCCTAAGTCTTTACAAGAATAATGATTACTGTGGCATATCAAAATGGAAAAGGTCAAATTTATTCATCTTCTTGTCATACTTATTGGTTTATTATGCATTCACGTTGTCTATACCAAGTAAAGTGGTAAGATGATTTTCTAACTCAAAAATATAGATTTCATTACTAAATTTCGGCTCATTCATTTATTTTTCAGATGTGCAAAATGGACCTCCCACCACCTTTGTGCTTTGGAGTTCGTATGACTACGAGGGTGTTTATGAGAGTGTATTTGTACCTGTGCCATGAAGTAGTATATACCAAGTGTAGTTTTGCTATATGATTCAAGGGTTGGCTAGTCTAGTATCGATTTAGAATTGACCTTAACTCAGTGCTCACACCTAGTTATTTCCAACACTACTCTCACACTCACCTGCTCTCATTTTCCACTAACTTCTTAAAAAAATTTTCTTTTACCTTTTTTATGTAACTTTTCATTATTGTTTTATGAGTTGTCTATAACTATAAATTGATGTATATACTTGACATACCAAAATGCTGGAAAGCTGGGAGACTTGACTTTGCTGAGTGCTTTACTTATCTTTTATGAGCTGTCCCTTCTGGCTTCGTTGAGCGTTCGTCCCCCTCCCATGTCCTTTTCACTGTCATTTTTGCTCCTTCGTTGAGTGCTTCTTTCTTTATCTCGCGTTCCCCTCCCGTGTCCTTTCCCGATCATTTCGATTCCTTTGTCTTTTTCCACTACAACTGCACATGCTGCGTCTCTGACAAGGCGGAATCCCAACGCTAGACTCACGTGGCTTGACCCTACTTTCTACTCCATCTTTGGAACTTTTTCCTTTCCACAATAATTGTACCTTTATCACTGATGTACGGCCAAACTTTTAACGGGATAAGACAGTGAATTTCTTTCAAGAACAGTAAGTTTTCAGCCCAGAGCACTATTTAATACAAAAATTCGTTATGCACATAATGTAGTAGATTACAAGTAAGCACCACTCAATCTTTCGGCCAATCCCGAGAGCACATCTTCAAAGCTCACTCATGGGCCAACTCGTCGGATGTAGCATTGTCTTTGGGCTGATCGTCTGGTACTAAAATATGTGGAAGCCCAACTTCTGCACCAAGTGCAATCTAAATCCGATGATTCTCGCGTGAGATGTAGACGTAAACCTTCTCGAGTAAATGTAATATGACCTTTTCGATTTTTCGACTCTCCCTGCTTGGCCTGCAGGGTTACCATGACCCTTCGCTTTGTTTAGAAGTAGAGGTGTTAAATGGGTTGTACAACCCATTTATGGACCCATTTAAGCATAAATGGGTCGTTAATGGGTCAGGCATTGAGAAATAAGGTACCCTGATGGGTTTTAAAAATAAAAAAACTAAAGTAAATGGGTCTTAAATGGGTACCCATTTAAGACCCATTTACAAACCCATTAAAGTCTAAAGATGGGTTGTGCAACCAATTTATTTGTCTTTTCTTTTTTTATTTTTATTTTTTATTTTATTTTTCTTTCTTCTTTTTTTCTTTCCTCTTCCTCCGGTCGCCGGCACGGCGATGGCCAGCGACCGGCCAGGCGACCTCGAGGCTCGAGCCTCGCTCGACACCGGCGAGCCTTGAGCTCCTTGGATTTGGTGAGGCGGAGGCCTCGCCCGACACCGGCGAGCCTCGAGCTTGCCGAATCTGGGGAGGCCTCGCCGACGTCTAGTGAGGCAACAACCTCGTCGACGTTCGGCAAGGCTCGAGCCTCACCGATCTGGCGAGACTCGAGCTCGCCAACGTCGGGCAAGCTCGAGCTCGCTGGCGTTGGCGAGCCAGGCGAGCTCGAGGCTCGCCTGTGGCGGCCGCCGTTAATCGTTGTGCCGGCGGCCGGCCAAAGTAAAAGAAGAAGAAGAAAGAAAAAAGAAAAAGAAAAGCTATATTTAAAAAATTAAAATAATTAAAATTTTATTTTTAAAAAAATAATTAAAATTTCATTTTTAAATTAATTATTTTAAAAATTATAAAAATTGTCCATTAAATTTGTGTTGTATAAAATTATTTTAGCAATACCATATATATATATATATATATATAATAAATTAAGTTTAATTAAATGGGTCGGGTATGGATTGGGTATGGGTCGGGTCGGGTATGGGTCAAAATTTTGCAGATCAAATAAACGGTCATAAACGGGTTAAATGGGTCGATTTGGGTTGGACCATTTATGACCCGACCCAAACCCGACCCAACCCACCCGTTTAACGGGTCTATTTAGAAGTAGATATGTTCCTAAACCTTCACGTCGTTCCCATGACCGACACTCTATTTGGTTATTAAATATGAGCCGCAAAAAGAAATAGCTACTCCATTTTTACCTCCAATTTTATTTTCGCAAATAGAAGAAAGATTTCCCTCAGGGTTATCATGACCCTTCACTTCTTTTGGCTTTCATCAATCCGAGTGCACTCTGAGTCAAACATGTCTTACATCATATTTTGCGAATTGAATTTATAAGTAATTATATCTATTTAGTGACTTGGTTATCCTTTTGGAGTGACGATTTTCTTCGTACCACAAGAAGCTCTATGAAATTGGAAAACAGTGAGTGTAACATTGACTTCAATATTGTATTTTGCTACATGTAATAGATGAAATCGAAGTAAATTTACTCTATAATATATTAATTGAAAGCCGCAAAGTCAATTTCTTTCGTCCCTATTCTTCTATAGGTGTTTGAGTAGATCTTTTATATAAATGTACCACATCAAGGATCATGCATAGTAGAGTACGTGAATTATAAACATGATTACTTTCCCAATCTTATAGAGCTAATTTCTATATAGTTCATTAGATATTAGAAAATAAATGTAATATCTATAACTATGTTAATTTTTTCTTATTAAAATCATATCTTTCTTTTTTTTCAAATATATTTTCTCATCCTCACCAAGGGTACCGGTCAGCACATCAGATGATAGACGCCAGCAGGAATCAAAACTCTAACAAAGTCTAGTAACATGCTGCCCAGCCTAGATGCCCTTCTTATGTGCAAGGGCCCGCACCTTCCCCCTCCCCCCGCCCAACTGCCCTTGCACTTCGGAGTTCCGATGTACTACAAGAGAGTTTACGAAATTACGAGAGCATGTTTGTACCTGAGTCTGAAATAGTATATACAATGTGTAATTTTACTATGTACGTCAACATAGATTTTATGAAAATGGGTTCCTTGTCGATTTATTACCTGATAACGGAATCTCGATAGCGAGTTGGTTGGTTGATTGAGGGGTTTCGAAATTTTGATAATAATGACGCAATGGAGGATGAAGTTATCGACCCATGACATCAATCTAGACTTTTGTACAAGTAGCCTTTTGGAGCATAGTATAGTATGGAGATGGGTAAGTGCAACCCTACCTAGAACTTCTGTATTTTGTATTTTGCGTGAACAATGTTGTAAATTTGAAATGTAAAATAAATAAAAGAAGCATAAGTGCATTTAGTATTCTCGTGCGACTTTCTTTAGAAAGGGATATTTGGATGTTTGATTTCGCTTCTGTGTGCTATTACTTAAAATAGGATTTAATCATCAAAGATATGTGCTGCATGTGACGATTTAAGGCCAGGCATACATCGGTCACTTTTTGATACAATTATCTGATGCCAACATCACAATGACGAATTTGCTGGTTGAGGTGTATTATCATCCAAACTTCGGTTGGCTATTGATTTGAAGATAATTCTGAAAATAATACCTAATCGAGTTTTTATTTTTGATTGGCATGAAGTTTAGAAATCGTAAAACAGAATTGTTTTTTATGTTAAATTATGTTGGACTAAAATGGCTCCGTTCTGCCCCTCCATCATCCTAAGAAAAAATTGGTTAAAAAAAAAGTAACAAGGAAATAATCCGCACCACCGTCAAAATGGAACATGCTATTTCATGTGGTGCCAGAATACTCCAAAGACATGGACTCACAAACAAGAAATATAAAAAGGGATCCGTCACGGATGACGCACTCTTACAAATCTATGATAGAGGAGTTGGAAGCGCTTACGTTGCTTTAAAGTCAGTTAGACCTTAATTCATCCTTAAACTGCCATGTCTAAATTTTGAAACGTAAAAGCTTAGAGGTATTCTCTAAAATAAGGAAAGAAAAACTTTTCCTTGACTTGAAGGGTGGGACGTGTGAGTATAACCCGTTAAAATTTAAAAAAAAAAAAAAAAAAGATCTACATAGCCCGCTGCACAAGTGAACAGATGGCAAAGGCCCTTGTCGATGGCTTTTTGAGATACTCTCGCTCTAAGTAACACCGACACTAACATGTGACATGCGACACGACACGTCGACATGTTGTTTCTAAAAAAAAAAGAATTTCGACACGTTGGGACACGCTATATATATACATAATAAGTTATCATTTTCATGATTATTTCAATCAAATCAATTTGAATCAAATTCATAAATAAATAAATATGTAATTAAAAGAATCCTAAAATAAATATATACTAAAAACAATAATCCGCAAATTATTAATATAATTAATTATTTCAATTTGACAAATTCAAATCCATTTCAATAATTCATAAAACTTGGAGAAAAAACACGCGATCCATATTTTGTACTCGCATGTTAGATATGTTGGAAGAGGAGAAAAAAAAAACTTAAAGGATAAATTGTGTATCATGGGTAGTGGGAGTCGGGAGAGAAGATAAGACTGTGTTTTAATTTTTTCTCTATTTATTATTTTTATTATTGTGTTTTATTTTTTGACATATATATATATATATATATATATATATATTTGACATCCTATTTATTGAATTTTTAAAATTGACATCGATATCGGAATTATGTGTCAGAAACTCGTATGTTAGAATTCCAACTCTAGTGTTGGAGAGTGTTGAGAAAGTTGACCAGTGTCGGATTTTCCGACATGTGTTGACCGAGTGTCGGACACGTGTCAAAGTGTCCGACATGACACGAATGCCTTTGAAGAGTGTTGGTGCTTCATAACTCTCGGTAACCACCACCATGGATCCAAACCCAGGGCTGCGTTTAGCAGCTAGGATGAAATTCGGGATACGATATGATTTATCCTATTTTACGTTTGGTGCTTGGTTAGGATAGGATAAAGTCGAATATAAGAGGGATATATGCAAAATAAAATTATTCTATGAGAGAGTGGGATAAAGGTGAATAGGATTTCTAATGTCCATAATAGGAAAGTTATTTTTCTCGAATAATAAACTTATTAAATTAACAAAATTGAAATTATATTTTAATATAAATAATATTTGAATTATAAATTAACGAATTAAAAATAAAAAAATGAAATTTATTTTTAATTAATCTTATTTTAATTTATATATTCAAATTTAATTCTATCTTATAATAAGCATTCAATCTATAAATTAAATATTCATATTTATTATATATTTGAGGTATTTTTGTATTTTATGTGTGTTAGTACAATTTACTATTTGATAAAATTTTATTAAAAAATGATGAAATGGGATATAAAAAAGCGGAAAAATAAATTAAAGAATAGTGTTACAAGAAATTTTCACCATATCTGTTTATGAACATTTAGGTTCATTAATAATGATATGCCATTTATATATAAAAAAAATGTACATAATATGATGTGAATATATCCGAATTTTAATATCTTGTGATTCACCAAATAATGGACATGATATAAAATAATCCCAGGATTTCATACTTATCATATCTAGTCCTGTTCCGATTAAAAATTTGGACAACCAAACATAGCCCAGGGTATTCCATTGGATATTCAAGCGCTTTAGTTGCTTTAAAGTCAACAGAAAGCAAGGTCTTTGAAAGCAAAGTGCCTCCAACTCGTACTTCTCATTTAGGTGCGTTTGCACAAAAAATAAATAATTCTATTTTTTAAATAATTACTTATATAATTTAAAATAAATAATTAAATATTTTTATTAACTACAATAATTTATTTCTAAATACTTTCGTAAACAATGAAAATATCTTTTACTCATCCATTTTTACAAATGATACTAGTGATCATTTTCAAAAAATATTTTCTAAATTATTTTTTCGAAAACAAAGGCATTAGATAGAAAAGGATTGTCAAACCAAACTTGGATTGAGACACGCGTACCAGCTTCCTTGTAGTCTATGAATATCGTTGTCATATTGAAAGAATAATTAAAAATGTTAAAATTTTCAATAATTGCTAATATGGAACATTGAAGGTCATTAGAATTATTTGTTTTTTGTTCAACAAATTCATGGTATTGAATGAGAGAAGCACAAATCTTAGTTGGAAAAAAAAAGTGTGATTAAGGTATTGCTTGCCAATAGAATGATCAATTTTGAGCACAACAAAAAAGAAAATGTTCAATCCCTTACCATTTTGAGTCGTGCATAGTTCTTTCAGAGCCAATCCTTAAGAACTTCTTGTTATATGTTTTTGCAGATATTTTTATTCGGTACCTATCATGCAATAGTTAATATCTTAATTAGATTAGAATTGGCGGTTGACAACTTGTTGATCAAATACAAGGAAAAGTTGTTTATAGGGGTAAGCATGATTCGGGTTGAGTAGTCTAGCACTTAATCTAGAAATCAACCCACATAGTTTTGATTTCAAATTTTGGGACCAGAGATGTTGAGCCTAGGACCGAGGACCGAAGTGACCTTATGGGTCTAATCCAATTCTAAGATCAACTTTGAACCAACCAATTATTTTTTTTTTTTAGTTTAATTTTTTGTATTATTTGAAAGCACAATGTGACATATTGATGAATAATGCAATATTGAACAACCAAACTACGAATATTGATATATGTCAAACAAAAATATAAGATAATGTAATAATAGAAATATTCATCTGTGACACGAGCTAAGAGAGGGAAGCGATTTCTCGAACTAAGTTATGCTCGTGAGGCGAGTAATGAGAGGCCAGCAGTGAGTGGCAAGGCCTAGGTGAGCGAACATAGCAAGGCAAGTGAAAATAGTTTCTATTTAACTTTTTGGTCGAATTAAGGCTATGTTTATTGTCACACCCCGAACCCCGAGCGCGCCAATATCCCACCATGGTCATGCAAATGCGACATTCCCAGGTAGTGTCGCCGACTCCATTGATTTATTAATGCGCAAGCAGAACGTATTATAAAACCATTGACAATGAAATACGGGATAGAAAAGCAGGAAACAATTTCACAACCAATCACTTACACAAACCAATGAAGTTACAGACGAAGGCCTACAACCAAAAGTCTACAAAAGATCGACTCTTAAAAATGAACTGTCCTACGCGCTCTCCAATCCTTATGACTTCACCTCTGCAACTCCTCAAGGCCAACCAAAGCTATCTGGCCGCTCCGCCCACCGGGGACTTGAAATGGTTATTCAATAACCACTGAGACGACGTCTCGACAAGTTCAACCCCCTAAACCCCTATTAGAAAAAAATATGCCCAAGGGTGGCCTAGCCACATCACACACAGAGAACTTACCTCGCCTCAATTCCTTCCCCGCAGTTTTAGCACAATTTATATCACACAATCTCGGGTAGTAATAATAATTCAAACAATTGGAACGCCATCACTTTCATATAAATCACGATCGCACTTAGCACGCATCCCAATTATTATTCACTGCCACACAATGGTATAGCCTACTCGCGGGTCAGATATCTACTAACATTATGGCATTTCTAGAAGAATAAAGGTCCAGTCGGTCTCGCCACTACTGCGACCAAGCCACGTCGTTTTATCAACAGCATTTCTAGAAGAATAAAGGTCCAGTCGGTCTCGCCACTACTGCGACCAAGCCACGTCGTTCTATCGATAGCATTTCTAGAAGACTAAAGGTCTAGTCGGTCTCGCCACTACTGCGACCAAGCCACGTCGTTCTATCGACAGCATTTCTAGAAGACTAAAGGTCTAGTTGGTCTCGCCACTACTGCAACCAAGCCACGTCGTTCTATCGACAGCATTTTTAGAAGAATAAAGGTCCAGTCGGTCTCACCACTACTGCGACCAAGCCACGTCACTCTCTTGATGGCATTTCTAGCAGAATAAGGATCTAGTCGGCTTAGCCACTATCAAGCGACCGAGCCTTACAACCAGCACATGACAATTCGATACCGATCCTTGGAAACTTTACATTTCACTCGATAATCTAATTACGATATTAGCCATTAACAATCCAATTTCAATGCCGAACTCGACACTTGGGATTTTATGAATAAAATCAATATTTATCACAATCAACATTCAATTTGCCACAATCAATCATCAAATTCAAATTCTAAATACACAAAAGCGATCTAAGCACGAAATTCTGAGTTTAGGGCCCGACGAAATTTTTGAATTTTAATAAATAATTAAATTTATTCCGAAATTAATTAAATAATAGTATCCATATTTTCGTCATCCACACCCAATTTATAATATCCAACCATCGATTTCAAAATCCGAACCCATAGCAGCGATCGACAAAATTCTGAAAGAATCGGGGTCAAAAATAATTTTTTCGTTTTTTCTAATAATAATATTTTAATAATTTCGAAATATAATATAATATTATAAATTCCAGAATTTCGAAACAATTAAATAATTCAAAAATAAAACCCTATTATATCCCATCAATGTTTATTATTAAATAAACTCTCTTAGCTTTTAATTAACCACACTTTAAATTAAACAAACCTTTTAATCTAAATCACAATTAAATAAACTAAAATAACCACATAAACGTGCTTAACTTAAACTAAGCACACTTAGGGCATAATTAACCGTCTAATCAAGATTTAGTGAGCTAAACTCACCCGATTAACGATCCGAGCGAACCAAAACGACGGGGAAGCCGAGGAGAACAACTTTCCTCAAAGCGGGCCGAGCATCCGGGCTCGGGAAGGCAGCCAAAACGGGCCAAAACCCTCTGCGATACCCATTTTTCTAGCCCTCTGATCGCTGCTGGAAGGGGTGGATTTGGGGCCGGTTGAGGCGGCCAAGGGCGGCTAGGGTCCGGTGGAGCTCCGGTGGGTTGAAGTGGCGGCGCATGGTGGCCGGAGATGGCCGAATCGTGGCCTGAGCTGGCCAAAACGGAGCTGAACAGAGGCGGTTGGGAGCTGGGGTCGCACGGCGGGGCGGGCGTGAGGCGAAAGGCGGCGAGGCGACGTGCGGCGGCTCCCGACGACGTCGGCTGCTGCTCCAACCCAGGCGAGCTGCTTCCGATTCTAATCGAACCAAAGGGAGGAGAGAGAGACCGCGACGGGAGAGGAAGGGGGAAGACGGAGGCGTGCGGCCAAGGCAGAACGGCGACGGCGGGTGCGGACGGCCGGCGACGAGCGGCTGAGCGAGCGGTCGGACGGGCGGATGAAGCGGGGCGTCGAGCTGCTGGTGGCGTCCGAGGAAGAAGAAGATGAAAAATGCCCATGGAGGAATCGCACGGGAGGGAGAGAGGAAGAAGAGAAGGAGGAGAGAGAAAGAAGGGGGGGGGGCTTTTTATTTTCTTTTTGCCTTTCTTTAATCTAACAAATTGGCCAACCATGACATCATGTGATGTCACCTTTCACTCACCATTTCTTGACAAATTTGCCCCTTCTAGAAGCTTTAAGGTAATTTAAAATGTTAGGTCCATGGACATACGAATTTTGAAACAATTGTCTTATTTACTTTAAATCCATCTCAATTGGCCTCAATGCTTTCATTAAATATTCTCCTCATCCAATAGCTCATCTCGCATCTCAATTTTGTATTCCATTTTAATCCCCGGCTCCAATTGCATAAAAATGACCTGATTAATTCAATTGAAATTAATACCGAAAATTCTGGATGTTACATTTATACTTTCTAATTTACACGACAAAACCATAAGAAAGACTAGAGGCAGAGGCTCTAGAGTTTAGAATAGACAAAAATCTATAATATAATTTATGATATAACATAATATATGGGTTGGTTTGAGTTGGATGGTCTAAAGTTCCAAGACCAAGGATTCACTCACACAGTGTAGGGTCTTAAGGGTCTTAAGATCAAAAATCAATTTAGTCTCCTTGATAATTGGACTAGATCTGATTGGGTTAGACTAGTCTAGGTCGAATCACCACCCTTAGTTGTTTCTGGTGCTACGCTCATGTTCACCTGCTCTCATTGCCCACTAACTTTTTAAACCTTTTTTCTTTTACTTTTTTATGTAACTTTTCAGTATTGTTCTGTGAATTGTCTAAAACTATATATTGATGTGCTCTACAATATATACTAGACATACGTAAATACTATATAACAGGGAGACTTGACTTTGCTAAGTGCTTGTTTTGGTCATCTTTTCTGAGCTGTCCCTTTTGATTTTGTTGAGGGTTTGTCCCCTCCCGTGTCCTTTTCACTATCATTTTTACCCCTTCGGGGGTGTTTGGTTGGGCATTCCCAAGGGGCTTTGGGCCCTCAAAGCCCCTTGGAGGAAATTTTGAGTATTTGGCAAAATATTTGAAAGCCCCTTTGCCCAAATATGAGCATTCCGAAGGCTGAATGATGAAAGCTGGGGAGGGGCGGCATTCGGCATTCCAGAAATGCAAAAATCACTGTTCATCGTCATTACTGTTCATCTTCTTCTCCACTCGGCTCATCTTCTTCTCCGCCGTCTCAGAGTTCGGCTTCTCCGGCAACCACCACCACCGCGGGGGTCGCGCGTCCCCGGTGACCACCGCTCGGGTGGCGCGACCGCGACCTAGGCGGCGTCGCGACCCGCGACCCAAGCGGCGTTGCCTGGTGGACCTCAGGAGGCGTCACCTGGCGCGCGCGATTCAGGCGACGCCGCCTGGGTCGCACGACCAGGCGACGCCGCTTGAGGTCACGCCCTCAGCCGCCAGATTTGGCCGTCGGGAGGCCAGATCTAGCGGTCCAATGGCCAGATCTGGCGGTCCGATGGCCAGATCTGGCCTTCGCGACCTCAGGCCGGCAGATCTAGCAGTCCGGCGGCCAGATTGGCCGTCCGGCAGTTGGCCGGCAGTTGGCCGGCGGTTCGCCAGCAACCGAATTTTATTTTCAGACTTTAAAAAAATAAAAAAAAAATAGCAAAAGCTAATTAGAAATGCAAGTTTTGCCAAACGGTGTCTTTGCTAAAATTATTTTTCAAAGCTACTTGAGATTGTAATTTACCAAACCGTGTAGCATTTCGGGAAACCTCTTTATCTCAAAGGTATTTGCATTCTCCCAAGGGCATTTCCCCAAAGTTGAACCAAACGGGCCCTTCGTTGAGTGCTCGTTCCTTTATCTCGCATTCCCCTCCCATGTCCTTTCCCGATCATTTCGATTCCTATCTTTGTTCCACGACAACTACACATGTCTCTCTCTGACGAGGCAGCATCCAATGCTAGACTCCCGTCACGTGATCCCTCTTTCTACTCCATCTTTCTAACTTTTTCTTTTCCACAATAATTGTACCTTTGTCGCAGACGTCTTCTAAACTTTTGACGGGATAAGACAGTGAATTTCTTTCAAGACCAGTAAGTTATCAGCCCCGAGCACTATTTAATACAAAAATCGGTATGTACATACAATGCAGGAGTTTACAAGTGAGCACGACTCAATCTTTCCGCCATTCCCGAAAGCACGTCTTCAAAGCGCACTCACGGGCCAACTCGTCGGATGTAGGGTTGTCTTTGGATTCATCGTGTGGTACTAAAAATATGTGGAAGCCCAACTTCTGAACAAAGTATAATCTAAGTCTAATAATTCTTACCTTATGAGTTGTAAGATAAAATTACGTCAGATAGATGAGGTACAATATATCAATTACCTTTTCACTATGTTGACTGTTTGTCCCCCTATCCACTAAATTTAATTTAGATTTATAATATAGAAAAGGTAAGATTCGGGATCTCTAATTAAGTACTTAATTTTTTTTAATTAAGTACTTAATTGAACAATCGGAATCCTCCCATCCTTTTTTGAATTGTAAGGGCGCGTTTGGTAATAATTCATTCCCGGAACCGATTCGACAAGAAATGATTATTTTTGATTCGTTAAAACCGATTCTAAGTAAAAATATGTGTTTGGTAACTTTCTAAAATTTCTGATTCTGGAATAGAATTGCGTTTGATAACGTGTTTATTGATTTTGTTCCAAATTATTTTTTTTTTAATTTTTAAATAATTTTTTCTACTTTTTTACTTTTTTCTTTTCTTTTTTCATTTTTTCTTTTCATTTTTTTCCTTTTTCTCCTATTTTTCTTCTTTTTCTTATGGCCGGCGACCTCACCAGAGCGTCGCCGGCCCTCGGGAGGCTAGCCCTCGTCGGCCAAGCCTCACTAGCAGCTGGGCGAGGCTCGCCCAGCCCCGCCGAGCCTCGTCGGTGGCTAGGCGGGCCTCGCCGAGGCTGGGCGAGCCTCCGACAAGCTTGCCGGATCTCGCCTTGGCCAGGCGAGCCTCCGACGAGCTTGCCGGACCGGCGGCGGGCAGCGGCGAACGGCGGCGGGCGACGGCTGGCGAAGGTCGTGGGATGGCTGAAGGAAAGAAAAAGGGTTTTATTATGTTGATTCTTTTTCTAATTCTCGGACGCAGAATCAATTTTTTTTTTTATTCTCAAATTTTCTCCAAAACCGATTCTCGGGAACAAAATTGTTCCCGAGAACAAAATTTTTACCAAATGCGATTCTCGTCCCAAACTGATTCTAGGAACAAAAAATCAGAATTAGTCACTGTTTGGCAAGTTGCCAAACATGACCTAAGTTTTCATTTTGTTGACTGTCCTCTCCCATGTCTTTTTCACCGTCCCTCCCATTGCACTGTTGAGCGCTTGTTCCTTTTTTCCCCGTTCCCCTCTCACGTCTTTTCGCAATTATTTCAATTCCTTTATCTTTTTTGACTATCATTAAACATGTGCGTCTTTGCGACAGGTTGACAGGCGGAATCCAATGCTGCATTCACATTACCTGCTCCACTATCTACTCTATCTTTGATTTTTTTTTTAATTACTTTTTATGTAATTTTGGTTTTTTTGTGACATTATTCAAAACTAAGACCTTTATGTAATTGACAAGAGATGATTGACACATCAAAATACGGTACATTACAAACAAAATACAATAGATCAAACAATTTGATCTTGACATAAAATAAGCGTATTAACATATGTAGACTCACACTTTAACTTTTATCCTATGTGCGCCTCTTGTTAATTTCACAGGGCGTAATCCATGATGACTGGATTCCTGTTTTAATTCGATATTTTTAAATCATGTGTACCTCTAAACTTATTTCAGGATAATATGGCAAAATTTTTCATGAACATTAGGTTATTGGCTAGGTACATTTAATACATAGATTATAAATTTATAAATAAGTAGAGTCTCGAACTTCTTTAACTATATCTCATATATTAGAAAATCATTGTTCAAAAGATTAAAGAAAATTACTGCTCAATATATATGCACTCATCTCACCAATAGAGATATCAAGTATATTTGTGATAAGTTATTACGAAATACCAAGTATTTTTTGGCCAAAAAAAATGAAAAATTAATGCATTGCATATATGTAATTGGTACCTTGCCTTCACTATCTGAGCCAACAAGGAGCACTACTTGATACAACAATCGGTATGTACGTAATGTAGTAGATTTCAAGTGAGCACTACTCAATCTCTTGGCCATTCAAAAAAGGCAATTTTAAACCTCTCTTATGGGTCAACTCGTCGGATGTAGGATTGTCTGTTCTGTTAGGGAAATCCCTTATGATGTTTTGAAGATGACAAAATAAATCAAAGGCTACTAACATATTTAATGGTTAAGTAATAGACCATGTAGATAATAGAACATGTAAATAATATTGTCAAAGTTTGAAGACAGCCAGAAGACTAAACGTAACATATGTCTAAAGTATATTATGAAGATTTCCAGACTTCTGTGTCAAAGTCTGAAGACTACTAGACTTTAGTGTCAAAGTCTGTTCTATATCAGAAGTCTGCTCATTCTGACTAATTCCAGACTGAACGTAAATGAAGAACCAGAAGACAGACTCTATGCTAAAGTTGAACCGGAAGACTGACTCTATGTTGGAGCTGAACTTATTCAGACGGTGTTCAGACTTTAAAACTAAATCTGTTCAGAAGCAGAATATGTTCAGACTTAGATTGCAAAGTCTATCGCACTCAAACTCAGATTGTAAAGTCTATTGCTCTCAGGCTTTATATCCAGATTCGACAGAATGTAACTCAAGCCTAATTATACAATGGTTAATGATCTGGTTTGGATTCCACATCAAGATTGATTTGATTGACTTAATCTATTTGATTGACGATTGGATCTTGAAGACAAGAACTTTATATATGAAGAAGCTTTACTTATGGAAACCAAGATTTCGTTTGTATGGGCGATCGGAATCAATTTGGGATTCTACTTTTGTCATTCAACGGCTACCAAATCTTTTAGATACAGAGCTGTCCAATGGGTATATTGGAAGACGATTCTCTGGGATACTATCCAACGGGTAGTTTGGAAGTGGAGGAGTATTTAAGGAGATCATGGACCGACGAGTAAGTAAGAGATAGAGTATAGAATTTATAATTCCAAAGTTCGAGCGACCTTCGATCATACACTTGTCTTTGTTGAGTTTAAACGTTTGTGATTGTAAGAGAAATACCAAAATAGTGACTTAGTGAGATAGTGTGATCTACTAAGTGTTTGCACTCAAAGTTGTAATCTCTTGTTGATTGCATAGTGGAATCCAGCCAAGGAGGCTGTTAGCGTGGGAGAGTGGACGTAGGTTTGGATTAAGCCGAACTATTATAAATCTTGTGTTATTATTCTCTTCATTAACTCCTTTATTTTACTCGAAGTTTATTATTCCGCATATATTTGCTAAGGTTTATTTTATACACCTATTCACCCCCTCTAGGTGTTCATACTAGCACTCTCATGTTCATCGTCCGGTACTAAAATACGTGAAAGCCCAGGTCCGATACTAAAATATGTGACAGCCCAACCTCTAAAGAAAGTGCAATCTAAGTCCGATACTTCTTATCTTATCAAATATAGTCCTAAACCTTCTCAAGTAAATGTAATATGATCTCTCCTCTTCGATTTTCCGGCTGTCCCTAGGTGGCTTCCTGTTCCTGCGACCGACACTTTGTTTGTTGATGAAATATGAGCCGCAAAAAGAGGTAGCTACCTCATTTTTACCTCCTATTTTGTTTTCCCAAATAGAAGAAACATTTTCCTCTGGGTTATCGTGACCCTTCACGCTTCTTTTTGCTTTCATTAATCCGAATGCACTCCGGGTCAATGTTGAAAGTTGTTTCGAGGGAGAATTTTGGTGCTATATGCATCTTTAGAGAAGTGTCTAGGATGACAAAATAAAGAGGTTTCGAACTTGACTATACATCCTGCCCAGAAAGAAGATGTCTAGCACCTCGGCCTCCAGCCAGAGAGCCTCCACTAAGCATGTTCGCGCGAAGTTTGTCATGTGATTGGGCCAACAACCCGTCCACATGGCACTGACAAAGTTGTCATTTTTTTTTTTTTTTTGGACGAAGACAAAGTTGTCATTGAAAGCCCAGATCGTCTAAGCTTAATTTTGTTTTTGGAACCCACATTCTAAGGTTCTTCCAGGCCAAGGCTGGACGTGTAGTAGTCTTCGGAGAGGCTACGATCGTAGAAATCAGCCATATTTAATTTTGGTTAAATTTGTAAGTAACCTAAAAAGGTTAGGAATAGTCCAAAACATCCCAAATGAGCCCACATGTCTCGTAAACAACCTTAAATCATGATGAGAACTCTCAGTTCCATTGATTCTTCCGAAGAAACCGCTCTTTCTTTATAAGAGAAAAAAAATTCAGGATATGAAGTGGTGAAGTTATTCTATTGGAATTTAGGATGGCATTGTATTTTCAATGCGTACTCTGAAGATTAAGACTACAACCGTGGCCCTAAATTTTCTGATTTAAATTAAGCAAGGAGCCATGGCCTGTGTGCTCCATAAATTAACTGCCATGTAGATGCATAAATATTATGATTCAGGATACCACACTAGACTATTGGCAACAAGTACCATCGCAACTTACATAATTTCCAATTGAATTTTTAATGTTAGGATTTTTAATTAAGATAATAATAGATGTTAATACTTGAGTTAGGTGTTTTGACTCCCGGGTATTTGTTATGGGGTTATGTGAAAAAGAGAAGACGCTATTATACATTTATATAGAGCTTGTTATATTTACATAGATGTTTTCTTATTCTATGCCTACATGATCATGTCAATATCTTAATACTTTAAAGGGATATACACACACACACACACATACACACACATACACACACATTGTAAGTCCTGAAACATGTCACGAAAATGCAATTAAGTCCTAAAACTTTTAAAAAGTGTAATTAAGTCCTAAAACTTATCACGGAGCAGTGAAGGAGGTTGGCCATAAGTATAAAATGCATGAAATACTATTATTGTCTTCTTAGCTATAAATCTTCACCGGTCCTAATCTATAAACCTTTTTTTGTATTTGGTTTGACACTATAATAACTTTTGGTTAAGTTGTGTTCTTGTATCCCAATAATATGATCTATTAAGTGAAGAGACCTACACTAGCTAATTGCAACTTGCACTACCAATTATTAGTGGAATCTAGTCACTAATAAGGCCATTAGTCTAAGTGTAGATGTAGGTCTAGTCATAAGTCGATTTACTTACTAGCATCACACATACCACTTTGTCTAAAACACCATCTTGAGTGTTGATTAGTTGATATGCCACAAAAAAATTTAATCTGTCAACACTCAACCTATTCAACCCCCTTCTATATTGTATTGTTAGCCCCAACATATGGACGTTATACTAATATTTGAGATTTCATTTTCATATTGTGCAGAACACTAACGATTAGTCATATCAATTGGTGATTAATCCTATATTTGGATGCCGAATTCAAGTTTTAGCTTGCTTCTTATAGACTCGGTAGTCCGATTAGGGTAGGTTGTGTGTTTTGGTCAATATGGATCTACGTTGTAAATATATTATTTCGAACAGATCAAAATATGATCAACCCATACTCGAGCTATTCAAACGAGTTAAATCTATCGGTCTTGCTAAGGATTTTTCTTAATTAGTATTGTTGATTGTGTTAAAACACAAGAAAACCAGAAAATGATTCTTGTACAACTAGTGTTCACCCATGAAACAAAATCTTTCGGGAAAATTGTCCAAAAAGTCCTAAACCTATTGCACTTTTATCAATTCAATCATAAATCTTTAAACTTTGCCCATTGAGTCCTAAACCGTTTCACTTTTTACCAATTGAGTCTATCCGTCCAATTTTGACCGGAATTTGCTAACGTGGATGCCGGTGCTTGAAGTAGACAATTTTAAAATATATTTAAATAATTTTTTTTCAAAATTCTTTTTGTGTTTTTAATTTCTTTTTTTTCCTTTAATTTCTTTCCCTTTGTTTTTTCCTCCGGCCGATGGCTCAGCCTCTGGTGACCGGCCAGAGGCCACGACTGACCGAGGGTCGGCCTCGCGGGCCTCAAGGAGGTGGCCCTCGCTGAGATCTGGTGAGGGGCGACCTAGCCAGTTGCGAGTGAGGCTCGCTCTCGCCAGATTCGGCGAGGGTTGCCCCTCGCCAAATCCCAGTGAAGGCGACCTCGCTCGAGGTCGAAGAGGCTAACCCCACCAGTCGTGGCCTTTGGCCAATTGCTGAAGACCGGGCGAATGGCCGGAGAGGAAGAAAAGGAAAAAAAAAAAAAAAGAGAAAAAAGAAATTAAAAATACAAAAAAATCAAAAAAATAATAAATTTTGTCCATGTCAGTGTTGACAGTGCCACATAGGATGGTCAATGTCCATGTTAGCAAATTTTGGCCAAAATTGATCGGATGGACTCAATTGACAAAATGTTGAAAAGTTTAGGATTCAATTGATAAAGTTGAAAGGTTTATGACTGAATTGACAAAAGTAAAATAGATTTAGGACTTTTTGGAAAATTTTTCCTCCTACAACTTGTTCTCATTCATTGAAGAATTTGCGAACTTGATCCTCGAAGGAAAAATAACGGGGCGCTTCATGTACCCAGGGTGTCATACCAATTCGAGAAACATTTACGCGATGATTTCTCAAAGTGAACCCTAGCCTGAAGCATCCCGGAACGACAACCATCTTGAAGCAAAGAACTCAAATGGTTCACGACCCGGTAAACCTATTGGGCTATTATCGCGTCTACTTTAAGTGTGGATTTGCTGCTTTCTAATTAGGTTTGCGCCAACAAATTTTCGTGGTATGGTCCAGGATGACATTGTATTCTCAATATGTATTCTGAACTGACACTACAACTCTGGACCTAAGTTTTCTGTTTCAAATTAAGCAAAGAAGCCAAGGCCCGTGCAATCGATCCATTAACCAGGACGTAGGTGCGAAGACAGTCCTAACCATTTGCATTTTGCTTGTCCCAGTTGCATCTAATGCATTTCTTGTTGATGATTGATCTAGATAACACTTCCTAGAATCACCAGACAGAAGAGAAAAAGAGGAAGAGGTCGGAGCATGAACCTATAAGATGAATGTGAAGAGGCCGGAGAGAGAGAGAGAGAGAGAGAGAGAGAGAGAGAGAGAGACCCTGGAAAAGCGTGCCAAAGTAAATGGGAACTTGCCTTGTATAAATTGTCTGTACATTTTCATTCCTACTCCTAGAAAGATATCTCAGTAGTACTTATTTGAGGTGCGAAGACCAGATGGATGGAATGCATTCTTGTCTGCTGTGAAAGAGCTGCGCCTTTCTTATTTTGACATTTCACTTTTTAAATGGGACATATCTCCTTTTATGAGGAATTTTTTTTATTTTCGCCATCGTCCAGTTTCGAGCCATCATGTCTTTCCCTCTGGTTTGATGAAGGTTCCAGTTACACATGGACTTGCAAATGACTACCATGTCAGCTTACAACAACTCCCCTCTTTTAAGTCATTAAAACCACAATATTTTTGGATTCTGATGGATGACCAACAATCACCAAAACTTAACCATGGAGTTTGTGAATTCGAGATTCCAGTAGGGATCCACGTGACAAAATCTTAGCCACTTAAAGCCATCACTTCACATTATGCCACATTTTCTACAATGTAATAAACTCCTGCTGTCACTACATATTCGTCATCCCGCGTGGTGCGTATACAATATCTACCCTATGGAATACTGATACCCTCATAAACTCTGGCCTGTCTTTATTTTCCAAACACAACGTGTAGCTCCATTCTTATAACCAAAAAGAGCACCTGGACCGTTCATCTCTGGAAGTCAGGATCTGATTGAAGAGGGACAACTTTCCTATAATATCTAGGGTCATGAGTGAATTCATGAACTTGCAAAAACCATTTACAGGAAAATGAAAATGAATGACAAGGCAATGCAAGCTTCAACAGAAAGATTATTCGGTCCTAGCAGTTGATTGTTGACAAACCAACAACAGTGAAGACGTGCTATGAGTATTAGAAAATTTGGAACCTGACAGAACTAGTGAGAGGACCGCTATAACAATGAGAAAATAACGTGATATCAAGTAAAAATGTCTAGAACTAGGAAGTACAGTTGGGTTTAGCAACAGCTTGCCCAAGTTTCCTTGAGACTTGTTTTGCATCTGGCACCTATGCACAATCCGAATTAAATCATAGGATGCCACGAGCAGCAAACCCAGGAATTAGCATTAGGTCATTCAAACTCAATCTCCTGCATTTCCAAAGCAATTCCCTCTGCTTTGGCATCTATCACTTCAAAATTGATTGTGGCAGTATATGCTTGTTGTCTTAAGATGGGGATCATGGTATTGGTATATCTCAACTAATGTGATAACCATCCTTTACTTTTTCATGCTGCCGATAATAGCCTTATGCAGAAAAAGAAGAAGAAAAGAAAAGAAAGAGAAGCAAGGAACCAAAATTACATACAAAAGACTCAATAAGTTGGTAGGCATAAGAGACAAAAACAACTAAAGTGACCCCTGCCAATCATGTGACGTCAAGGAAGTGAAAACAGAACCAGTTGCAAAGATGATGGAACAAGCTAATACAAAGGTGTTGTTAAAAAAAAAAAAAAAAAAAAAAGCTAATACAAAGGTACTATACAGTTTGAGATATTTTCAACATATAAAGATTGCAAGTAGTAAACTATGATAAGAGGTCCAGATACATGCTGTCAAAAGAAGTCTCTCCAAGCACAAAAGGGAAAAATAAAGGAGCAAAGAGTAGTGTCATTCCAATACAATATCTCTCTTTCTTCATTGAATAACTTGTACCTCAAACGTTCTAAAATCTTGTAGTTCAAGCTCTTAAGAACCTAGCTGGACATCAATCATGCACTCTGATGGAAAAAAGTAGCTCTGACATCAGTAGACATGTAATTTGTCAACAGAAGAGCAGTTGACAAAGTTAACGTTCTCAGTTGTCCACTTAATCGTTTAAGCCCGCATGGATAAGAAATTTCCGAGACATGCCTTAGTTTTGACCTTCATGACTAAAGCATGACATACACAAGTTCATCTGCATTGTGTTAATAACAAGGTCTGAGCCAGAGCAAGATTATCACACCGTCTGCATACAAACGCTATCATCTAACTCAAGGATGTAGAGACTGTGTTGCCATGACCTCTGGCAAGCACGCCAGAAATACTGGTGCACTTTATTCTCAAGATTCTCAAAGAAAACAATCCTATAATGTTGCAATGTCCACTCAAATTTCTACAATGGGTGAAATCCAACTCTTTAAGCTTCTGAAGATCTTTTACGGCTTCAGGAAATTCGTCAAGGTAAGTATGAACAATCTTTAGCACCTCGGGATTTTTCAAATCCTTGACAGAAGAAGGTAATTCCACTATTAAGGTGTAAGATAGGTCCACTTCCGGCAGCAGAACAAGCTTTCCAATGATAGGCGGAAGTTCTCTTAGCCCTTTACAATTCTTAAAGTAAGCTTCCGAAGATTCTTTAACAATCCAATGGAGTCAGCAGCTTCACCCAATGCTTCACATTCGCAAGCACTAAGAATTTCGAGTGCCGACAGAGAGCCTTCCTCAAAATGAAGTCTTTCTATTTTGGTCCCATCAGTGAGAAGCTCCTTCAATGCTTTTAGGGAACACGGTGCTTGCAGCAAATGTTTAAAATATTTGCAACCCTTCATGTTTAAGGATGTTGAAGGTAATAAAATTTTGTATTGTATTATCTTAATCAAAAGGATTACAAGAATATATATGGGTAACCCTTTCAATATAAAATAACTATGGACTATTTTACCCCTATCATTATTATTTCCTACCACTCCCCCTCAAGTTGGGATGTAGATATTAAACAATCTCAACTTATTACATAAAAAACCCACTCTATTCTCCTATAAGGACTTAGTAAAAATGTCTACAACTTGATCCTCCATCCTTGTATGTTGAAGAGTAATCTCCCCTTTCTAAACGTTTCTTATATAAAGTTACAATCAATCTCAATGTACATAGTTTGCTCATGGAAGATAGGATTGTTTGCAACATGAATAGTTGATTGATTATCATAATATAGTATCGATGGTTCAGATGTTGACATCCCAATTTCTGATAATAGCATCCTCAACCAAAACAATTCACCTTTCACATGTGCCATTGTTCTATATTTTGCTTTAGCACTTGATTGAGAAACTACATTTTGTATGGGTAAGTACACTAGAAGTATCAAAAGTTGTGTACAACACTCACTTTGATGCCAAATTAGATATACAAAAAAGATTACTTTAGTGCCACCGATGAGAGATTTTGGTCAAATTGGTTATGTGGCTTTTATATTAAAAAAAAAATAATGTGGCAAAAAATTTAAGAAGGCAATTCACAAGGAATGGCATCAACTATGTTGTTTTCCTTTCTCCCTAAGAAACGTCATCGTTTTGCCATTATACGTGGACTCCCTTACAAAAAGACGCTACATAGCTTTTATGACCAAAGTAGTGTCACTGAAAGTGGAGTGAAATAGGGTTTGTCATCTACATATGAACTTCGACCATTGCCCGATGTCGACCGTAGCTTGCTCACCCACCGTCGCTTGGCCGCTGCCGCTCAACCACCATTGTCGCTTGCCCATTGCCACTCAACCACCATCGTTGCTTGCCCATTGCCGCTTAACCACCATTGTAGTTGTGCCGTCATTCACTGTCGTTTGGTGGCTATGTCCCCAACTCTCATTCACTTAGTTTTGTCATGTTCTCTTCATAGGTCAATTGGGTGGAAAATTTAGGGTTTCGACGAGTAAATTAAGGCGCGGAGAGCAAATTGAGGGCTCGGCTCGGAGGAAAAGTGGTGGGGATCTCACTTTTGTTTAATAACATGATCCGCTTTCTTTTGTAGGGACCGAATAGAAAAATAGGGGGTGAAGGGACTTAGCGGAAAATAGTGTTGTACCTCATTTTGTTTAATTAGTTGGAGTGCTTTTGTAGGGGACCGAATAAGATTGAATTGAAAAATGGGTGGTAAGGACATCACTTTATTTATTCAATTCACCTTTCTTTGTTTTTGTAAGAGGACCAAATTGAATAAATTGGTTGCATTTATTCTTTTCAACAAAATGACAAGGGCCTGTATGTGAAGTTGTTAATTCTAGTATGTAGTTCTAAAAACTAATGACTTTTTTTCGTCCTTGAGTGCAGCATCAAAATAGACGAGAGTTATGTAAACGTCATTATTTGCTATTGTAGGGAGTTTGTCATTGGTGCCAAGAACTGAGAATATGCCATTGCAAATGAAGATACTGTCTATGTCAATGTTGGAAAGCCATCATATATTGATTTTGTGAAGGATTTTGTGTATTTTTTACAATGCGAAGTGCAAAACTGCATTAGTATATTCCTAGGGAGGAATTAAAGGATTGTTAGAGATTTTTTAATGACAATAATGATATTAAAGATATCATTTACCATTATTTTCACAGTGATGAAGCTAAGGTACATGTTAAGTATTATAGTGATGATGAGGATGTGAGGTGAGGATGAGGATGAACAAACCACTGAAAGAGGAGAAGTGAGTAATCCTACTCAAGTGAGTAATTAAGTAAGGGATGAGTTTAGGTTAGATGGAGGACAAAATGAGAGACAAGTGAGGGAGGAGACGAAAACAAGTCATATCAACAGAGATGAGCAAACATGGAAATGTCTTGAAATCTCGGGTGAAGATGTGGGCAATGAAGACTTCATTGGATTATAATGGGAACTTACTGTATCTAGTGAATCGAAAGATGAATATTTGGCAATAATAAATTTCCTAAGTGATAAAGATAATGATGAACTTGCACAGTCAAGACAAAAGCAAAGGGAATTTTTTAGAATTTTTTTTGCAGCTTTAAAGAAAAACCCGAGCAAATAAATAGAGATGGAGCTTTAGTTGGAAGCAACAAAAGTGAAGATAAAGAAAGTTGTAGTGATAAAACTGTTGGTTTGGAGAATGAGCTTGGTAATGATGATGAAGAACTTGCATGTAGAAGAACAGGTAATTATCCTTGCTACGATCTAACTATTGATAAACTTATTTTGTCTGTGGACATGAATTTGATAATGCCAAACAATTAAAAGAAACTATTATCAAGATCCATTGCTTAACAAATGAGTGTTAAATTCATTAGACATATGAAGGAATTTGTGAGGGTTAAGTGCTCACAACCTAATTGTCCATGAAAATTCTATGCGTGCTAAGTAGGAAGAGATCATTCCAGATTAGATCATTTTAGGAGGAGCATACTTTATAGAAGGATAACAAGTATGTAGTTCTTGAAACATTTTTCAATAATATTAAAGCAATGCTCGAGATCAAGAGCCCTCAATTTTAGCTATTAGTGAATGAGCAATTAGAGGTTAATGTGTTGAAGGATCAATATAAGAAAGCTAAGTTGAGAGTGATGAAAATATTGATGAGTCAATATAAGAAAGAATATGCATAAGTATGGGATTATGCTAGCAAATGCATGTCTTAAAACCTATTAGTAGGGTGTATGTAGAGGTTGTTGAAAGGCCATTGCCTGATTGTGAGCCTAGATTTAATAGATTTGCTAGCAAATGCATAGGTATGAGATTATGCTAGCAAATGCATGCATTAAAACCTATCAAGTAGGGTGTATGCAGAGGTTGTGGAGAGGCCACCACCTAATTTGATAGATTTTATGTCTGTTTTGATACATGCAAATGAGGCTTTTTGGCTAGTTATAGAAGAGTTGTAGGATTAGATGGATGTTTTCTGAAAGGTTTATGTAAGGGGAGTTGTTTTTGCTACGGGAGTGATGCCAACAATTAAATGTTTCCAATAACTTGGGCAGTAGTGAAGATGGAGAACAATAATATTTGGTCATGGTTCCTCAAAAAATTAATAGCTAACATTGAAAGAACTGATGGGGGAGGATGGGCATTTATGAGCAACCAACAAAATGTAATATCATTATTGTGACATCCTGAATTTCGACCCATTTTGATTAAATGAAATGCGCTTTTCATCGACGCGCCTATGGCCCTTTTTCTCTAAGCTAATCAATCACGAGATAATTAATCTATTAGGTGAAGCCGTTAAGGGATATAAATGTGATAGACTTGAGAATTCGATTAGAAATTGACTACTCGACCATGCTAATCAACAATGGTCAATACGATACCGTTATAATCGATTAGAGATCGGAGATAGGTCGATTCAATAGAAGTGTGTAATTAAATTACGGGTGATTCCACTTTATTACAAAATTCGCTTCGAACGGCATTAAACAGATTTTTTAGTCGATTCTGTACCCTATGCTTGTAATTGAAACCTTGCGATTTTTACGATGAATGAACGTTGCCGACAGGTCGAAATTATCGACCACAGGCCAAATGTGATAAAATCCCTAAAATCTACCCAGTAGGTTATGTCACGCTAAAATTGCGTTCAGTTGATTTTAACCACGAAATTGAACTCAGTTTCGGGAATCGAAAGTTTGAGCGTGTCACGATTTATTTTTAGGACATCGTCTCATCCTTTGAAGAATTTTCAACGAGCTCAGAATTTTGGTGGAAAATCAAATTCAGCAAGTTAAATGGAAGAAATTCGAATGGGTTGCTTTGGTGTGATTTTTGGACCACCAATTTGACTTATTTGAGAAGGAATGGTGGAAATTCATTTAGGCTGCCCCTTGGCATTTTTGGACACCAAATTGAATTGATTTGGTGAGGAATTGAGATGAAATGGGTGCAATTCATAGGACTGTTACTATGAGCATTTTTGGCCTTCAATTTGGCTTTGTTTGGTAAAGATTTGTGAAGAATTTGGCTTATGGATGAAGCTTGGACAGCAAGGATAGAAGACTTTGGTGCCAAAAGCACTCAAGTTGAAGATATTTGAAGTGGAAGGCTATTGGCTGCTGCCTTGACCTCCTTTTCCCCTTGTCTCCTCTTGTTTCCCCCATTCTTCCTCCCATGCGACCAACAGACCAGCTTTTGCTTCTGTTTCAGCTTCTTCTTCATCCTTTTCTTCTTCATTTTCCTCTGTGTTGCTGCCGCTGCTCTATTCTCCATCCCTTTAGCCGCATGCCTAAGCACAGCCACCTAAACAGCCAGCCGAGCTTGCCAGTGGTGACATCCTGAAATTTCAGTTCTGCTTTCAATTGAATAAATCGGGCATTTCATCGGCATGCCTATAGTGTTGTTCTAAGAGCTGATCACTCGTGAGATAACTAGACTATATAGGGAAGTTATTAAGGGATTTTAAGGCAAATAAACTTGAGGATTCGACCAAGAATCGACTGTTCGACCGTGCTCATCTGCCGAGATCATTACGGCATAGTTAAAAATCGATTAGAGATTAGAGATAGGTCGGTTCGATCGAGATATGTGGTTAAAAGTGGGTGATCCCACTAAATTGCAAAATTCTCATCGATTGACACTAGATTGATTTTTCTATCATTTTGGTACCCTGTGTCCGTAATTGAATCTCAAGATTTTCACGACAACTAAGAGTCGCTAAATGTGTCGAAGAGATTCATAATGGCTCGAAGAAAATCGGCCACGAGTCATTTGCACTAAAAATTTGTAAAAGTTACCAGGTAGGTTAGGTTACGCTAAAATAACGTCTAATTGAAATTAACCGCAAATTTGATCCCGATTTCAGAAATTGAAAGTTCTGTCATGTCATAGGTCATTTTAGGAACGTCAACTCATCTTTTGAGGAATTTTCGGTGAGCTTGGGATTTTTATGGAAAATCGTTTCGAATGATTTGGAAAATGAACGGAAATTCGGATTGGCCAAATGGAAGGGATTTTTGGCCTCCGATGTGAGTTACTGGGTGAATGGAAGTTGTGTGGGCTTTTTCTTCATCAAAATTGGACTTCAATTGGAGAAGTTTGTTTAGAAAATCGGATTCCGAGAAAAATGAATTAGAATTCGGAATTGAAGGAAATGGCCATTTTTGTTGCTCGAGATTTGTTGTTTGGGGGAAACTTGATGCAAGAAAGCAAGTGAGGATCAAGTGCTTTAGCATGGGGATTTTGGGGGACCAAATTGGACTAAACAAGAGCAAGTGGGACCAATAATTTTCGGTTTTAGGAAATTCCTTTTAATTTCCTTTTAATTTCTCCTTCCCCCCCCCACTTGGCCGCACATCCCTTTCTCTTTTTCCCTTCTCTCTCTCTCTCTCTCTCTCTCTCTCTCTCTCTCTCGTGCGAAGCCCTCCCCCCACTGACATTTCCTTCTTCTCTCTGACGTGTCTCACTTCTCTCCCTTTATTCTTTGACTTTTCTTGAGTCAAGCTTATCCACTCTCTCTCTCTCTCTCTCATTTGTTCGACCGCCCTTAAACTCTCTCTATTCTCTCTCTCTTGCATTCATCGCCTCCTTTTCCTCCAAGTTTCGTTGCTGTGTAGCAATCCACCAAAGCAGATCTCACAGAGCCGAAGCCCACGCCGCCAGCACCTTCCTCTTTTGTTCGTAAGAAGTCCCATCTGTGATCGAGCTCGGCATCGCATTCTCGTCATTTTGATCGGAGTGGATCATTAATCAGTTGAGTTTAACTCAATAATTATCGCTTAGCAAGTTAATGACGTTTAAGAGTTAATTAGTTTTGACTAAGCTTAGTTTAGTGGATAATTAGAACAATTTAGTAAATTAGTTAATTATCGATGTATGTTAGGTGGATAGTTTAGTATAATTAAGTCCTAGACAAGCTCTAGAATTTATCTAGAGTAGTTCGGAAATTTTCCGGGCTTGTCTCGGCTTCCAATTAGGCTTTTTCGGGCCTAACTCACATTTTTAGTAATTATTAATTAATTTACGTAATTATTTATTTAATTAATTATTTTCTGAAAATTAGATTGGGATTGCTGGTGATCGGAATTTTATGCTGATTATAGTGGTGTGATCTGTTCATTTAATTGAGCTATAATTTGTGCTGTCATTGGTTAATAGTGCCAATTTTTTTTATAGACTATATAAATAGTGGGAATTTTGAAAGTAAAGATATTATATTTTTGGCTAAGGCCAACCGTGTACCTACATACAATTATTTTTATCGGGTACCCTTAATATAAGGGAAATAGGCCAAGAGGTCTTGTTAATTGAGGAATCAGGTTGAGAAGTGTAATGTTGTTGGCCGTAAGTGAATAATCGTTTGATAATGTGGGTTAGATCAACAATACCACATAATCTAGGTTGTGCTCGCTGAGCCATAATTCAGTATTACCATCAAACTTGGAATTGATTGTGCCACCGAGTCGTAGTTCAGCATTACCACCAAAGATTTAGTAGGCTGTGCCTGCTGAGCCATAATTCAGCATTACATCCAAAGATTTAGTAGGCTGTGCTCGCTAAGCCGTAATTCAGCGTTGGGATTGAGTAAATGAGATGACCGGGGAATGGTCTAGTTGACAAGTAATTGACTGAGTCAATTGATCAATGATTTGATATGAATTCTTGATTGATGTGATTCGATGATTGTTTATTGAATTGACTTGCAGGAATGAACTGAGGCCAATGTAAGCCCTCTGACTCGTGATTGTGCTTAGGCAACCCTTGAGCGTATTTTTTTCCCAGTCAGGTTTTAGGAAGTTGCACTTGCCGAGATGTAGTCTCACCTCGTTCTGGGATAACATTTTTAGGTCCCTAGTTGACAACGGTGAAGGACCCGAGGCTCGAAGTTTAGAAGGTAAAGCTCGAAGAATCGATAATCTTGTCTAACTAGTTAGTCATAGGACAATTCTATTTTGATGAAAGTCGATTACTTTTTGTAGGCTTCTATGTATAAACCAATGTGTTTATAAAAAGGCATTTTGCGAAAAATGGGCCCTACTTTTCTATCCCATCTTGTTGTTATCTAAGGAGGTATTACTCGTTTTCGCATGTGCATTAAAAGGAATGGGTCGGCGATGCGTCCTAGGACATCGCTAATTTATCAACCAAGCAGGGATGGGCACATGTTCGGAGGATCGGGACGTGACATCCCCGTTTAGGTGTATTAGAGCATGGTCGTTAGAGATTGCAGTAATGGTGCGATGGATATGGGATAGTAAGTAGAATTGGCCTTTAAATTCATGACCGGTGCATGTCGGTGGTAGTTGATTAGTAGAGTTGTTTGTTATGTGCGGATCGGTCAGCTTCTAATCCGATGTGGATTTGGAAGGCATGTTTTAGTGAAAAGACTGAACCATGAGCGAGCAGGAGCAAAGAACTCCTAGCAAGAGAGCTGTCAGACTTGTTACTCGGGGTAGGACGTCGACCAGGGTCAGTATTTGAGGAGGCAGAGGTAGGGCGCCAGCATAGGCTAGTGCCAATGGAGTAGCACCATCTCCAGGGGGTGTTGGGGTATTAGCCCCAGGTGATCAAGGAACTATCGAGATCGCCTAGGCCTTAGATGTTATGAGAGAATTGATGGGGCAGCAGGCCCGAGATCAAGCTGCCACCTTCACCGCCGCCGTTGCAGCTGCCATTACTGCTGTTGTCAATGCTGTTACTGTTGTTGCACCTGCCACCGCACCTGCTGAAGTTTCGCCAAAGCTGCTGCTTTATGGATTCAAGGATTGGAGAAAGCCTTAACACTATTAACGTGCACTGAGACCAAGAAGGTCGTTCTTGGAGCCTACTAGATGGAAGGAGTTGCGAGTACTTGGTGGAGAACCACCCACTAAGCGATATTTCCTAAAGGTGTAGTCCCTGAGTGGAACGCCTTTGTTGAGGCCTTCAATGGAAATATTTTTTTGAAACTTCTAGAGAGATGAAGATGACAGAGTTCCAGCGCTTTCACCAAGGCTCCATGACTATAGATCAGTATGAGGCAAAGTTCACGGAACTATCGCAATATGCCCCTGAATTAGTGGAGAATCCTGTGAACCGAGTTAGGAGATTCCAGGATGGGCTCAAGCCAGAATTGAGAAGCCCATTGATTATGCTGAATTTGAGGAATTACAATGACCTGTATGAACGGGTCCAGATGATCGAGAGAGACCATAATGAGCAAGCTGCCTCGTCTGGATCGAGGTTCAGTTCGTATTGAGAAGGGATCCGTCATGGGAAGAGGCTTAAGACTAGAGGAGGATTCCAAGTTCCTTATAACAGGAAGGGTGGAATTGGATAATTAGGGTCTAGCCAGAATGACATGTGTTGCTTTTGTGGAAGGTGACATGGCTCAGCCCTATGCCATTCTAGACCGGGTACTTGCTTTGGGAGTGGCCAGCCGGGTCATATAGCCAGAAACTGTCCTAGAAGAGAAGGGATTCCTCAACAGTTGCTGTCGCCGCCACCATTGGGTCAAATCAGAGGACTCGCACTGTAAGGTGGACAGTTTAGACCCCCAGCTCAAGGGACAATGTATGCCATCATGAGAGGTTAAGCAGAGGACGCACCTGATGTGATCACATGTATGATTTCGTTAAACGACCATCCTGCTTATGCTTTGTTCGACCTAGGAGCAACTTATTATTTTATTGCCAAGCAGTATGTTAAGTTAATAGCGTTAAGTCCTGTATTATTGGAGTATATTGTTAGCATATCTATACCATTTAAGGATAAGGTGTTGTCTACATTGGTTTGTTCTGGTTACAAGTTAGCGATTGGTAAATGAGAGGGGGAAATAGATTTGTTAGTCCTAGCCATGTATGAATTTGATTTGGTAATTGGCATGGACTAGCTCACCAAGCAATGAGCTAAAATGGATTGCTATCGCAAGTTGATTCGGTTTTACCAATTAGACGGTGATAGTTTTGAGTTTGTAAGGAACCGAGGAGGATCCTCGATTTCCTTAATCTCGTCGCAAAAGGCAACCCGTTTGTTAGATGGGGGTTATCAAGGTTACCTAGCGATTGTCATGGATACAACAGTTGAGGCATTGAAGATAGAAGATATTTCGGTTGTGTAAGAATTTCCAGATGTATTTCCGAAGGAATTGCCAAGATTGCCGCCAAAGCAAGAAATCGAATTCGTGCTTGAGTTAGCACCTGGGACATAGCCAATCTCTAAGGCTCCTTACCGGATAGCTTTGTTAGAGCTGAAAGAACTGAAGGTGCATATGCAGGAATTGTTGGATAAGGGATTCATACGTCCTAGTGCATCACCTTGGGGAGCACCAATTCTATTTGTAAAAAAGAATGATGGTTCATTGCGCTTGTACATTGACTATCGATAACTCAATCAGATGACAATCAAGAACAAGTACCCATTGTCAATGATCGACGACTTGTTTGATCAGTTACAAGGAGCGTCGATATTTTCAAAAATCAACTTGAGGATAGGATATCATCAACTGAGAATCAGGAAAGAGGACATCCCAAAGTTAGCATTTCACACTTGATATGGTCATTACGAGTTCATCGTGATGCCGTTCGGGTTAACGAATGCTCCAGCTGCTTTCATGGATTTGATGGACTGAGTATTCAAGGAATATCTGGATCAGTTCGTGATCGTGTTCATCGATGATATTTTGGTGTATTCGAGGAGTGCTGAAGAGTATGAGAGTCCTCTGAGATTAGTGCTCCAGACCTTAAGGACTCATCATTTGTATGCTAAGTTTAGCAAATACAAGTTTTGACTGACTCGTGTTGTGTTCCTAAGCCACGTGATTTCAGGTGAAGGAATCTCCGTGGACTGGTCCAAGATTGAAGGAGTGATCAACTGGCCGAGACTGACAACAATGACAAAGATCCAAAGTTTTCTGGGTTTGGCAGGTTACTACAGATGGTTTGTGGAAGGATTTTCAGTTTTAGTGTCGCCCTTGACAAGACTCCTAAAGAAAGAAGAGAAGTTTGTGTGGACAGATAAGTGCGAGTGTAGTTTCCAAGAGTTGAAGCAAAAGCTGACTACTGCACCTGTGCTGACTATTCCATCTGGTCCTGAAGGGTATTAGATTTATAGTGATGCGTCGTTCAGAGGACTGAGTTGCGTGTTGATGCAATATGGTAAGGTTGTTGTATACACCTCCTGCTAGTTGAGATATCATGAATTGAACTACCCAATGCATGACTTAGAACTCTCAGCTATCATATTTGCGTTGAAGATTTGGAGACATTACTTGTGTGGAGAAAGATTTGAGGTAGACTACCTTTCTCATCTTATGGCCACCTTCAGAATTGAGCCGAATGTGCATATTAAGATCAAGCTACTTCAACCGACGACCCAGACGTTTAGAAGATTTTGCAAGAAGATACTGATAAGAGGAAAGCTGACTTTCAGATTTTTGATGATGGAACATTGAAGTTCCAAGGATGTTTGGTTGTACTTGACAATGCGAAGCTTAGAGAGGATATTTTATCAGAAGCTCATCGTAATAGTTACAGCATTCATCCTGGTAGTACCAAAATGTATCAGAATCTGTATCAATACTATTGGTGGTCTGGTATGAAGGCAGACACTGCCAAGCATGTCGCCAAGTGTTTGATGTGTCAGTAGGTCAAAGCTCAGCATTGTAAGTCGGAAGACTTCTGCAACCTCTTGAGATCCTAGAGTGGAAGTGGGAGCATGTCACGATGGACTTCGTGACCAGATTACCAAGGAGTCAGAGTGCTAATGATTCTATTTGGGTAGTAGTCGACAGATTGACAAAGTCGGCTTACTTTATTGCAGTGCGAAAGGACCTTAGCTTGGATAGGCACACTGAGGAGTACGTGCACCAGATAGTTCGACTACGTAGAGTGCCGGTTACGATAACTTCAGATCGAGACTCGAGATTCACAACTACTTTTTGGAAGAACTTGCAGAGTGCTCTAGATACAAAGCTGCATTACAGTACGGCATATTATCCTCAGACGGATGGCTAGTCTGAGAGGACGATTTAGACCTTCGAAGACATGCTGCGAGCTTGTGTACTGGATTTTGAAGGAAGTTGGGAGGATCAACTTCATCTCGTAGGCTTTGCCTACAACAACAGTTATCAATAGAGCATCCAAATGGCTCCTTTTGAAGCGTTGTATGGCAGAGCATGCAGAACACCTATGTGTTGGGATAAAGTTGGGGAAAGAAAGATCACAGGCTTAGAGTTGGTTTAGCAATTAGTGGATGCAGTCGCAGTAATCAGGAATAGATTAAAGACCGCTTAGAGTTGCCAGAAAAGCTATGTAGATAAGCGTCGAAGGTTTTTGGAATTCCAAGTTGGTGATCACGTTTTTCTGAAAGTGTCACCAATGAGGGGAACTTCACGCTTTGGCAAGAAAGGAAAACTGAGCCCAAGGTATGTAGGTTCGTTTGAGATTCTTGAGAGAATCGGGACCTTGGCGTATCATCTTGCGTTGCCGCCAAGATTGGCACAAGTGCACGACGTCTTTCACGTGTCGATGTTGAGGAAGTATAAGCCTGACCTAACCTACGTAATTAATTTTGAGGAATTGGACGTGGACAACCGAGTGTCGTACGTTGAAAGCCTAGTTCGGATCATGGATTGAAAAGAGCAAGTTCTACGTACAAAGACCATCCCATTGGTCAAAGTGGTTTGGTAACACCACGGCACTGAAGGAGCAACCTGGGAGAGTGAAGAGTCGATAAGACATTTGTACTCCCACTTTTTTGCTTAAGCATTGTAAAGGTTTAAATTTCAAGGACAGAAAATTTATAAGAGGGGAAGAGTTATAACATCCTAGAATTTCAGTTATGCTTTCAATTGAATAAATTGGGCATTTCATCGGTGTGCCTATAGTGCTGTTCTTAGAGCTGATCACTCGTGAGATAACTAGACTATCTAGGAAAGTCATTAAGGAATTTTAAGGCAAATAGACTTGAGGATTCGATCAAGAATTAGCTGCTTGACCGTGCTCATCTACCGAGATCATTACGGCATAATGAAAAATCGATTCGAGATCAGAGATAGGTCGGTTCGATCGAGATATGTGGTTAAACATGGGTGATCCCATTAAATTGCAAAATTCTCATCGATCGATATTAGATTGATTTTTCTATCGTTTTGGTATCTTGTGTCCGTAATTATTCTCGAGATTTTCACAACAACCGAGAGTTGCTAATGTGTCGAAGAGGTTCATTGTGACTCGAAGAAAATTGACCATGAGTTATTTGCAATAAAAAATTCTGAAAGCTATCCAATAGGTTAGGTTACGCTAAAATCGCGTTTGATTGAAATTAACAATGACTTTGAACCTGATTTCAGAAATTGAAAGTTTGGTTATGTCACAAGTGATTTTAGGAACGTCGACTCATCTTTCGAGGAATTTTTGGTGAGTTTGGAATTTTTATGGAAAATCATTTGGACGATTTGGAAAATGAGCAAACCGGATTTGCCAAATTGAAGGGATTTTTGGCCTGCGCGTAAGTTACCGGGTGAATGGAAGTTGTGTGGGCTTTTTCTTCATCAAAATTGGATCTCAATTGAAGAAGTTTGTTTAGAAAATCGGATTCCGAGAATAATGAATTAGAATTCGAAATTGAAGGAAATGGCTGTTTTTATTGCTCGAGATTTATTGTTTAGGGGAATATTAATGCAAGAAAGCAAGTAAGGATTAAGTGCTTTAGGATGGGGATTTTTGGGGACCAAATTGAACTAAACAAGAGCAAGTGGGACTAGGAATTTTCGGTTTCAGGAAATTCCTTTTAATTTCCTTTTAATTTCTCCTTCCCCCCCCCCAACTTGGCCGCACGTCTCTTTCTCTTTTTCTCTCTCTCTCTCTCTCTCTCTCTCACTTGCGCGAAACCCTCCCCCCACCAACGTTCCCTTCTTCTCTCTGCCATGTCACACTTCTCTCCCTTTATTCTTTGACTTTTCTTGAGTCAAGCTTATCCACACACACTCTCTCTCTCTCTCATTTGTTCGACCACCCTCAACCTCTCTCTATTCTCTCTCTCTCTCTCTTGCACTCGTTGCCCCCTTTTCCTTCGAGTTCCGTTGCTGTCCAGCAATCCACTGAAGCAGATCTCACGGAGCAGAAGCCCACACCGCCAGCGCCTTCCTCCTTTGTCCGCAAGAAGTCCCGTCCATGATCGAGCTTGGCATCCCGCGCAAAATCAACCGCACAAAGCAGCCCTGTAGCCGTGGAAACCCAGCAGCCTTGTGAGCTTTGCGGGCCAATTTTCAAGCCCAATTGGTGTTGCCGCTTTGGAGCTTTTTGTTTCTCGTTGCATTCTCGTCGTTTTGATCTGAGCAGATCGTTAATCAGACGAGTTTAACTCACTAATCCTCACATAGTAAGTTAATGATGTTTAAGGGTTGATTAGTTTATACTAAGCTTGGTTTAGTGGATAATCAGAACGGTTTAGTAAATTAGTTAATTATCGATGCATGTTAGGTGGATAATTTAGTGCAATTAGGGCCTAGACGAGCTCTAGAATTTATCTAGAGTAGTTCAAAATTTTCCTGGGCTTGCCTCGGCTTCCAATTAGGCTTTTTCGGGCTTAAGTCGCATTTTCGGTAATTATTAATTAATTTTTGTAATTATTTAATTAATTATTTATTTTCCGGAAATTAGACCGAATACTCGTGACCGAAATTTTATGCTGATTATAGTGATGTGATCTGTTTATTTAATTGAGCTCTAATTTGTGCTGTTTTTGTGTGATTTGCAAATTTGGGAATTTATTCCTAAATTTATTTAATTTGAGTATTTAATTAGAAAATTACCAGGCGTCGGTTTACAAGTGCAAAAATGTTTTATAGAATATATAAATTGTGGGAATTTAGAAAGTAAAGATAATATATTTTTGGCTAAGGCCGACCATGTATCCACATACGATTATTTTTATTGGGTACCCTTAATATGAGGGAAATAGGCCAAGAGGTCTTATTAATTGAGGAATCAAGTTGAGAAGTGTAATTTTGTTGGCCGTAGGTGAATAATCGTTTGATGATGTGGGTTAGATCAAGAATACCACCTAATCTAGGTTGTGCTCGCTGAGCCATAATTTAGCATTGTCACTGAACTTAGAATCGGTTGTGCCGCCGCGTTGTAATTCAGCATTACCACCAAAGATTTAGTAGGCTTTGCCCGCTGAGTTGTAATTCAGCATTACAACCAAAGATTTAGTAGGCCGTGCTTGTTGAGCGGTAATTTAGCGTTGGGATTCAGTAAGTGAGATGAGTGGGGAATAGTCTGGTTGACATGTAATCGATTGAGTCGATTGATTGATGATTCGATATGAATTCTTGATTGATATGATTTGATGATTGTTTATTGAGTTGACTTGCAAGAATGAATTGAGGCCAAGGTAAGCCCTCTGACTTGTGATTGTGCTTAGGCAGCTCTTTGGGTGTATTTTCTTCCTAGTTAGGTCTTAAGGAGTTGAACTTGCTGAGACATAGTCTCACCCTATTGTGGGATAACATTATCAAGTCCCTAGTTGACAGCGGTGGAGGACTCAAGGCTCGAAGCTTAGAAGGCGAAGCCCGAAGAAATGACGATCTTGTCTGACTAGTTAGTCATAGGACAATTCTATTTTGATGAAAGTCGATTCCTTTTTGTAGGCTTCTGTGTATAAACCAGTGTGTTTATAAAAAGGTATTTTGCAAAAAATAGGCTCTACTTTTCTATCACATCTTGTTGTTGTTTGGGGAGCTATTAATCGTTTTCGCATATGCATTAAAATGAATGGGTCGACGATCTATTCTAGGACATTGTTAATTTATTGACCAAGCAAGGATGGGCATGTGCTCGGAGGATCGGGACATGACACTAGTCCACTGGTCTAGCATCCGCGTCCCTGCCATCCTTCCGAGCCATCCTCCTGCCCGCTGTCTCGAGTAGGCTGGCGAGTAGCCACCGCCTCACGCCGCGTCTGGCTCGGCGTCTAGTTGGTCTGCCACTGGTCCCTTCTCGTCCAGCCGAGCTAAGTCACGACCAACAGCCCTCCAAGATCGAATTTGGTCCAACAAGCAGGACCGATTTTTCCAGCTCAAGCTGTGAGCAATTGGCTATTTTTCAGCCCCTTTTGGCCCTCCTTTGGAGTTGCCGTAGGCCTGGGTTTTGATCACCGTCGTGCCACCATTGCCGAGGACCCATTAGCTCGCTTAACCGATGAGTTAACATCTTAAGCTCTAATTAAATGGTTAATTGCACTTAAGAGGAGATTAGTTAGGCTAATTAGGGATTAGTGGATTAGTTAGGTCTAAGGTTAGTTAGTTAGTGTAATTATTTAATTAGTTAGTTTAGTTAGATGACTAGGTTGGTTAGATTGATTTAGTTAGGAATTAGTTAGGTTATGTAACTAGTTTAATTAGATTAAATTAGTTAGCTTGGTAGATTAATTTAATTAGTTCAACTAGGTTGGTTAGATTAGGTTATTTAATTCAATTAAGTGGTTTAATTTAATATTTTGCAATTTATTTAATTAAATATTAATTAGCGTAAATTATACCGGGATAGCCGTTTGTCAGAATTTTATAATGATCATCATGGTTGCGTTGGTTTGTAAAATTGATTGCTAATTTATGCAATTGGGTGCTTGATGATGATGATTTTTAATTATTATTGCAAAAATATGAATTTTTAGTATTTAATTAGAAAAATACTAGGTGCCAGGCTTTGACGCCTATTGACACCTAATTTTTTGCCCAAATTATTGCATATAGATTAATTAATTTAAAAAAAGAAAAAAAGGATAAAAAAAAAAAAAGTTAAAAAAAGAAAAAAGTTGTGGCCAATGATCTAAATGTGACTAGCCAAGCCCAGGAGGTCAGATTGGAATTAAAATGGCAAATTGGGGCAAAAATGCAATTTCCAAAAGTTGAGGGACCAATTAGCAATTTTTGCAAAATTTCACCCGAGCCCTTAAATCATCATCTTAGCCCCAATTAAGTTGAAATTGAACTTGGTTCAGGTCTAATTAATCGAATCGGGCAAAAAGGACCTAATTGCATTGAATTTGACATTTTCGGGCAAGAAAATGGCCAACTTTGAGGACTCTCTTGCAAAATTGGGTGGAGACAATTACGAAAAATGGTCAAGATCTTAAACTACTATACATGAGGTTGCTAATTGATCAGAAACCGCGGCCAAATTGATGGATTAAAGCACACAAACTAGCTACCAAAACCCAGCTCACGGTTAGGTCTTAATTCGGAGCTGATAAGTAGGCATATTGGTGGCCCCACCATATCCTGTTGAAATGCGTCGATGCTAGAGAAGCCAACCAGCTAATGAAAGAAATACACGAGGGAGAGTGCGGACCACACATGAATGGCCACCTTTTAGCAAAGAAGATCATGAGGCTCGGATATTTTTGGTTAAGCATGGAAATCGATTGTATCAAACATGTTCGCTATTGTCATCGGTGTCAGATTTACGGAGACAACATCAATGCCCCACCTAACAAACTGCACTTGATGTCTCAACCGTGGCCATTTTCCATGTGGGGAATAGATATAATCGGGCCAATTAACCCCAAAGCTTCTAATGGACATCGCTTCATTTTGGTAGCTATTGATTATTTCACAAAATGGATTGAAGCGAGTTCATATGTCAACGTCACCGCGAAAAATGTAGCCAAATTCATTCGGCGTGACATCATTGCCCGTTATGGTGTACCGAAGCCATTGTTACGATAACGGCTCGAATCGAATAACAAGATTGTGGACGAGTTGCTTCATGAATTCCAAATTCGCCATTTGAACTCGTCACCTTATCGCCCGCAAATGAATGGAGCGGTAGAGGCAGCTAACCAAAACATAAAGAAGATCCTATCTAAGACGGCGGACAATTATCATGATTGGCATGAACGATTGCCATATGCGTTGTTGGCATATCGAACTTCAATACGTACTTCGACGGCGGCAACGCCTTACTCACTTGTATATGGTATGGAGGCAGTCTTACCGGTAGAGGTGGAAATTCCCTCGTTGAGGATTCTCTCACAGATTAAACTCTCGGAGGCTGAGTGGATGCAGCAGAGATACGAACAGCTGAATATGATTGATGAGAAGAGACTTAGTGCACTATGCCATGGTCAATGCTACTAGAAGCGAGTTGCAAAGTCCTTTAATCGCAAAGTTCGACCGAGACATTTCCAAATGGATCAACTTGTGTTGAGGAAAGTATTGCCTATCATACCAGACCCACGCGGAAAATTCACTCCAAATTATGAAGGCCCTTATGTCATTAAGAAGATACTACCCGGTGGGGCTTTAATTCTAGTGGAAATGGACGGCCGCGAGCTGCCAAACCCTGTAAACGCTGATGCGGTCAAGAAATACTTTCCATGAATGAAATCAAGGATGTATAGCCATTTCTTGTACAGCCCGAGTCACTTAGCACTTGCATCATGCATTTCATGCATACATTCTATACATGCATATGTATTCGTGTTATGTGTATCTAGTTGCTTTGGTGGAAAGATTGTAAAATGAAGAAAATTAAAATGACAAAACAAAAGGCAATGGTCCACATTCGAGACATTCCCAGAAGCTGTCGAATACAAACTCAGGAGAAGGGTAATTTGGTATCGTTTCCGATATACCCTCTCTAACCTCTTTTTTTGACGTAGTTTCCCTATTTGGCAGGAACGTCAATATCCGAAGAATAAAGTCAAGAAATTGATTTAAGCGGAATACATATCGACCAAGCAAGTATGTGGAGGTAACACATGTCCAATTCACCTAACTTGGTTTAAAAGATGTGTTATTCTAGAGACTGTTCAATTAAATAAAAAAGAAGCGCCTCATGGACACTACCAGTAGCTTCGGCTTGGTGGTATGGGGAATGAAGTGGTCCGGGAACGGCCGGGTTCGATCCTGGAAGCGACAATGAGTTTGCCGTAAAATGTAAAAAAATAATAAATAAATTTTTTTTTGCATCTTTTACTTTTGCAAAAGGAGGAAAGCGCTCGAACTAATGAGACCAAAGACCTGAGAATCTCTTTAAGCCTTAAAACAATAGGTTCATGCCGCTGTTTGCTACCAAATGGTGAAACTGATCAAGGGGTCACCGGACTACTAAGGCACAAGTAAGTACTCTTCTTCTCAAAATCAAATGGAAAACAAATGGAGAATTTCCATTTAAAAAAAGAAAAAAAAAGAAAAAAGAGAGAGAACACTTAATGTTTTTCTAGAGCCAAGCACAAAAAATGGAAATTGAGGAAACAAGTTTTCCAAAAAATTCACGAAAATCTTCTTTACCTTTAATTTGTCCATCCACTTGGCGGATCGGTCATTTTCGAATCAAAATTCTCTATGGAGATTAATCCACCCAGATGATCTCAACAAAATGAAAGGTGATATTACTTATGCCAAGTGAGAAACACTTAGGATGAAGAAAGGCAACCCCTTTCCAAACATGTCCTTTAAGCACTATGGGATTCAAGCGAGAAAGAAAACCCATGTCGTTTAAGGTCAATGAACTCATTCGCAAGCGGTACATAGATCAAGATGATAAGAGGCATTTCTTTCTTCTATCATACACACTATAGGTGACGATAGTTAGCCCATTTGAGCCTTTTAATGTGAGGAATTTTCTACAAAATACCCCTGTCAAGAACCACCCCATGATGAGGCAATTATGGAGGTCTGGGTTGACATTATTTGAAGAGGAAAGATGAGAAAGGCTTCCTTATGCTCACTTGCATAAATCATTTTGTGGTAGCTTTAGGTGAGTTCTTATGGAAGCTCGAAGCATCCCAAGGTGAAGAAGAGCATTCTTTTCTCTACCCAAACACCGATACCCTTTGCTTAAACCAAGTTGAGCCTAATCATTCATTTCTAAAACCCGAGTGGTGATTATCTCCCCACATTGGGGGCAGGGCATATTATTTACCAATGCAATTGGTGTTTACATGAGAATATGAAAAGCATCTCGAAAGCCTTAAGAACTCAAAAAGTCCAAAAGAGCAAAAGTCAAATGAAAATTGAAGGGCATGAAAAAGTAGTGTGCCTAGTAAAAGCAAGGCCAATGCCCAGGGAAAAGAAATGCTTGCATTGAAAAGAAAATCATTGCAAATGCAAAAGTCATTATGTTAAGATAATTAGTCAAAGGACTTTCGAGACAATTTGAATTTTAAAAGCCTAGCGCTTGAAAAAAAAAAATGGATGGATGATATGGTAATGATGCCATGATAATCACTAACTCTCAAATTCCCTTCGAAAAATTGTTGAGCCTTTTGAGCCTTTCACCGAACCAACATTATAACCTATTCCCGAAGTCTCTTCGATTGGGATAATTCGAGTTGAAATTGGGATTTCTAAAGAAGATGCCGCTTGAAGAAGTGAGAGCAAGGTTGTCTTTTCTCATCTTAAGGTTTCTTGACTTGTAAACCCGGCGAAGATGTTGATCAATGATTAATTCATTTCATAGCCAATGATGTTTATCCATTGCTAAAACCATGACCAAACCTGCACTACAATCCTCCTAAAAGACCTTTTAGATTGGTCAATGTGTACTTATTGCGAATGATTCAAAGCCTTGCACACTGGAAGAGTGAGATTGAATGATCAGCTTATTTCCCATATGAATGAATGGGATCAAATAGCCATTTTCTTGAGAATATGTGAGAAGCCCTTTCTGACTAGGGGTCCTTGCTTGGCATACTTAACAAACCTTTCTCATAAGTCAAGGTCATTTCAACAAGGACTTTTCTCCCAAGAGAATTTGACGATTAATGATATCATCCGAGCAGAATGACAATTTTGTGAGTTTGTCAAGTAGTTGGAATTAGCTTGATTTGTTTATGCAATCATTGCTTTCGGATTACTGACACACTTTTGATATTGTTTTTGATGACATGTGCTGAAATTGATCTTATCTAGTATGCTTTTGCTACTAGAATACTTATTATAATGAATTATATTTGATGTGCAGTGTCCATTTCAAAATATTCTCGAATGACAAAGTTTCTCCAAAGAAACCACGCAATTTCAAAGGGTTCATGAGTCAGCCTTAAACCATGCATTTTCAAGAGATTCTTAGTCATCCGCAAACCATACAATTCACACGGTTAGTGGATTGCCTTAAACCACAAGGTTAGTGGGATTGCCTTAAAACCACATGGTTAATGGGACTGCCTTAAACCACAAGGTTAGTGAATTTGCCTTAAATCACACGGTTAGTGGACTGCCTTAAACTACAAGGTTAGTGGGATTGCCTTAAAACCACATGGTTAGTGGGACTACCTTAAACCACAAGGTTAGTGAATTTGCCTTAAATCACACGGTTAGTGGACTGCCTTAAACCACAAGGTTGGTGGGATTGCCTTAAAACCACATGGTTAGTGGAACTACCTTAAACCATAAGGTTAGTGAATTTGCCTTAAATCACACGGTTAGTGGACTGCCTTAAACCACAAGGTTAGTGGGATTACCTTAAAACCAAATGGTTAGTGGGACTACCTTAAACCACAAGGTTAGTGGGTCTGCCTTAAACCACACGGTTAGTGGGACTGCCTTAAATCACAAGGTTCGTGGGTATATCCTTAAACCACATTTCTCAAATTATTCATAGATAGCCCTAAACCATGCTCTTCACATTAAGCTCATTTGCATTTTCATTTTACTATTATAAAAAAAAAATGCAAAATTTCACCCGAGCCCTTAAATCATCATCTTAGCCCCCAATTAAGTTGAAATTGAACTTGGGTCAGGTCTAATTAATCGAATCGGGCAAAAAGGACCTAATTGCATTGAATTTGACATTTTCGGGCAAGAAAATGGCCAACTTTGAGGGACTCTCTTGCAAAATTGGGTAGAGACAATTACGAAAAATGGTCAAGATCTTAAACTACTATACATGAGGTTGCTAATTGATCAGAAACCGCGGCCAAATTGATGGATTAAAGCACACAAACTAGCTACCAAAACCCAGCCCACGGTTAGGTCTTAATTTGGAGCTGATAAGTAGGCATATTGGTGGCCCCACCATATCTCACTCAGCCGCCCATATAGCTTGATATTTGCACGTGATGGAAGACCATATATAGCAGTGTAAGTGGACGGAAATTGGCCAAGGATAAGCTCCTGACAGCACCGAAAAATCGCAGCAAAACCTGCATACTCAACAGCTGCAGAATTAAAAAATTTGGCTAAGTCAGGAGAGTGGGTGGACTAGCTCAGTTGGCAGGCTTGGTAGGGGGCCAAAAAGCTGACCAAAAATCTCTCAATTCATGGGATAAGATCACTGAAGCAAGGTCTTTCAAGGGATGAAACAAAAGAGACGAGAGAGAGAGAGTAGAGAGCTCGGAATCGTACCCCAAACACATCTTCAGAAGCAACTCCAGAAGCAACTCCAGAAGAGAGAAACCCAGAAATTCCAGACCGACCTAGAGAGAGAAAAGTGAGATTTTCACACACTTGCGGCCAAAATTAGCCAAAACCTTCAACTAGAGAGTGAAAGGTAATTCAAATATCTTTCCAACCATAGGTCGCATGCCCCAAATGGAGATCGGGAAGGCCTCCTAAATCCCCCCGAAACAGTGCCCTCCTGGCTGGCCCAGAAAATTTTTCTAAGTGTTGAGCCTGATTGGTCACGAGTGAGGAAAAGCGAGTGCTTTTGAGAAACTTGATAGACAAATGAGGAAAGCCATGACTTACAAGCCAAACTATAATACATATAGTTTGGGTTGATTTGAACTTGGCCAACAATGAAGGTTTGGAAGTCTAATGTCGGAAGTCAACGAAAAGCTTCGTTGTCACTTTTTCTTCTGCAGATCTCACTTTCAGCTTGAAGGAACCAACTTCCACGTGCTTCCAGAGGACAATTTCGTGGTTTCCTTGGCCAAGAGTCACTTGAAAAAGAAACTAGGAAGCAAGGTAAGCATCCTAGATGTATTTTTGTTCGAGTTTGAACATGTTTTGATCATGAAAATTGAGAAGGAAACTAGTCCGAAGAACTGATTTCTGAAGCTAAATTTTTTCTAAGTGTTTAAAACCTCTTCAATGCCCCTACATGCTTGACTTCTTACTCCCCTTTGCATGCTTTTTTTCGTCGTTGTGACTTTGATGAATGTTACATGGGAGTGTAAATGATGCATAGAACAACCCGGTTTAGTCTTTAAATCTCCTTGTGAACCATGAAACCATCTATAAGATGAGCCAAAAACCACATTGAGACATGGTTGGCCAGCATAGATCATGCATGAATGCTTCTTGGAGAGTTCATTTAGATGCGTTCGGTTGATCGTTTTCGGTGATGTTTGTTGCATTTGAAAGTAAGTGTTACCTATTTTCATCTAGATGGAGTAATATTTCATATAGATATGGCATGTGATGGTTGTCGGAGCTTCAATCTGAGCATTTGGCATGGCTGTTTGACTTGGGTTCATCACCAGTTTTGCAAAATAGCTCCAACCCACATGTTGGAGGCCGTTTTCAGTTCGGTTTTTGCATGTTCTAGGCTGTGATTTCTAATTAAACTTGTTCCTTGCATGTAGTAGTATAATCTTGATACTTTATCTCCGCATGAGATTTCTTATGTGTCGAGATTGAAGGCCACGAACATGGCCCGATGAAGACGTTTTGAGGTGATTTAATACAAGCCAAGTATTCGATAAAATGTTGGAACCAAGTTTCAATCTTGAAACGGTCGATTTAAGCTCTATTATTGTAATATTTATGTGCTGTGTTGTTCAATGTTAACCTATATCGGTTTAGGAAATTATTATTATTATTATTTAAAAAAATCCAAAAAAATCCAAAACAATTCAAAAAATTCAAAAAAATATATAAGTGATAAATGGCATCAAATTAAGGAAAAATGACATATATGAAATTTTACTAATTTTATAAGGTCATTTTTCCTAATTTAATGTCATTTTGATATTTTATAATCATTTTTTGCAAATACTCTATTTTCCATAGATTCAAATTATTTAGAGTAGTTTCGTGTATTTATGGTAATATCATGCATATTTAAATTCTCATTTTGCTCCACGGGGTCCTGTCCCTACATGATAATAAGGCCATGTAATATTATTTGCCCGACTTGTATTGGGTCTCTCTTTTTCGCATTACTTTCAAGTCCTTTCAATTTCTTGGATGTTTATTTACCGCACCGCTTTTCAATAATTTAAGTGTAAATTTATTTTCTAAATTATGTTAGGATAAAAAAAACCTACAAAAACATTTGCATGGACACTTAGTGGTTTCATAAAAATTATAATTGGTAATCAAGATTGTGTGGCCATTTAGATAAACAACCTTCCAAATTAGTGGTACCGCAAGGGCGCTAATAGAAACATTGGTGTAAACAAGTCCCCGTTCCTAGAAATCTCTGGTTGCGTAGGAATCGAGACAACACTCCCGTGTCTCGATTGGTTTCTAGCCGACCCCAATAGGCTAGTGGCAACTCTTAGAATTACATAGGTTGTTAAGAACTAAAAAACGAATCCAACGTCGCGCGAGGTATGGGCTTGGGAGAGCCCGCGCCTAATCTAGGGCCATTGGTCCGCCTCTTTAGGCAAATACCCCTAAACCTTCTTCTTTTTCCCCGGATGGGCAAAAAGAGGTCATGATAGCTTGGCGATTCCGCTGGGGACTTGGTTACAAACCTTAGAGGACTTAGGCCGTAATAATTTGGTTGGTTGTTCACTAACATGGTCTTCATTTGATAGCGCATGTCAAAGCCACGTGGAAGACAATGTTAGTCCACTAACAACGTGTTAATTGCTTTTGTAGGTTTGGAGTAATAAGGGGTGGAGTGTGTGTTAACCCATTTCTTTTGTAGGGAGGTGTAGGAATGTATGTATATATGGATGAAATTGAAGTGTTGTTTGGATATCAATTGTTGTGTGTGCCTTTATATTTACCTTAGCACTACACATTTACACACACAACCCGCGATCTAAAACCCCGATCGCACTAGGAAGCCCATAGGAGGTGCCAAAAGATGGAACCCGTGCGGGGAATGACCCATGGTTATCCACTTTTGGTCCCGCTCATTTTGATTAATGATAAAGAGAACTATCCGACGTAAGTGCGGAGTGGGGAAAACTCTTTTGATCTAATTGAAATGGGAACCTTTAGCCTTTAGAATCACACCTTTTAGTGAGCCTCACGAGTCGACATGCGATGTGTCTTTGTGGTTGCCGCATTTTTTTTTTCTCTCTCTATCAAAGGTACTAGTATTTTATTCCCCGATGTAAATAATGTATTTTGTGTATATAATGTTTTATCATTAAGTTTAGCTTATTTTGTGACATATGGTGATTGATCAAAATGCCTATTTAGGTTTAGATACCATGGGTTTCCCTGAGCTTCATATCATCCCTATCCCAAAGAAGGCATTGTTAGACATGTGGGATGCACTTGATGTGGACAAGAAGACTTTTGTAGAGAAGAAACTCGGCTATCTTATTTTTCTCTTATATCGAGAGTCCCACATGCCATTAGTGAAGGCCATGGCTCATTTTTGGAACCCCAAGACTTCAACATTCGTGTTTGGTCATCATGAATTAACCCCAACTTTAGAGGAGTTAGAAATCATTGTTGGCAATGTCCCTGCATTCGGTCTTGTCGACCCTCCTTTAGGAGTAGATCCTATTCCACTTGTTGAGTCAATTCCTAGGAGTTCCTTTTCTCCAGATTAAAGAACTTCTTAATAGAAATTCATAAGCCCTCCCTTTGTCTTTCATCGAACAAAGATTCCGTGGTTTTCTCCCAAGCTCCGATCCTCAAAATGCCAGAATTTTCCTTCTAGTATTTTTTGGATTCATTCTTTTCCCATTCACCCAAAAGACAATGGGTCCTAGCCTTGCTCATGTCGTCTATAGAGTCCTTCACCTTAGGGGATTTACACACATGCTTCTTGCCGAAATGTTCCTCTCTCACAACCATTTCAAAGAGGACAAGGGTTCAATCCTTAGAGCACCTATAGGAATCCTTCAAGTTTGGATTCTCTCTCACTTAAAAGTATTTGGAGGGAATTTGGCTATTATCAACATCGATAAAGATACAAATCCTCTCACCAAACTTAAGGATATAGAAAAATTCCTCCATGCTTGGACATTCCGTAAATGGGTAGAACTTTTTGAAAATATCACCCCAAACCAAATCTTGTGGCAAGCCCCTTGGATTCGCTTCCCTAAAGCACGACTTATGAGTAGTCACGATGACCCGATTCCACTCTTAGGTTTGACAGGATCTACATCTTATTACCCTTTAAGAGTAGTTCGTCAATATCGAGTACTTCAAGAAATCCCTCCTCCTTTAAAGTCGGGGTTGTTTCATTTTGACTTTCGCGATAAGGTTGTCAAGGGGAACCAAATCGAAGACATGAAAAAAGAAGTGGAAAACATCATTAACATCCTTCATCATTGCCCACCGAGGGATATTGAGTGGGTCATCGAGTTGGAAGGAGAAATGAGGGAGCACCACGCATCAAGAGGATATATGGATCGCCATATTGAACCCGAAGTTGCCGTCGTCATTCCAAAGTTTCCTATGAAGCCAACTCCGAAGGAAATCCAAATGGGGCGGATTATAAGGGAAAGGGATGAAGCCTTAGCTAAGGTGGAGCGTTTGACCGAAACAAACAAACGCATCCACAAGTTGCTTTGAGGGAAAAACTAAAGGATTAGTCATATTCCATTAGAGTTGTGTTCTTAGAAAAGTTGTATAAGGTTTTCCTTATATGAAATATTAGTAGCAATGTTTAGGAGTTCCTCTACTTTAGTGGATGTATAGGATCTTCCTTCACAATTTTTGGTGTAATTAGTGATGTTTTCCCTCCCTTATAATTACTTTGATTCTAATGGAATATGAGATGGGCATTTTGATCAATCATCATGTGTTACCCCTTTAATTGTATAACTTCCTATGACAAAATATTGATAAGAAGCCACTTATGTGAGATTCGGCCTATGCAAGGGTTTCTTATTTCTATTTTGTTATAAGAAAATATAAAATTGAAGGGTTTTAAGTTTTTTATTGTATTTTCTTTCTCATCTTCTCGTATGCTGATTTGTTTGTTCTTTTGTTTTATTTAACAAGGTACCGACAACACGGCTTTAAGACGATCGCCCATCGGGACCCGTCTTTGTAGCTGCAAGGATGAATACGTAAGAACAAAACGCCCGTTTTAACGCCTTGGATAATAGAATCACCGACTTGGCAACCCAATTTGCCCAATTTGCGAACGAGATTCGAGCTAGTCTAGTGGCTGTAGCCCCCAATAGAGACACGCTCGTGCCTACTCCCGAGGCTAGCAATACCAACGTTAGGGAGAACGTTGCTGAAGAGATTCCCCATCAAACACCCGTAGTGGTGGAACAGGATCCTATCTCGGAAGCCATCTCAGCTCGAATGGAGGAGGAGAATAACAAAAGATTTGCTAAGCTTGAGGAGAACCTTAAAGCCATACAGGGATATGAAACTAACATGATCGAGGATCTGTCTCGATACGCCAAAATGGACTTTCCCGAGAAGTTTAAAGTTCCCGATTTCGCTAAGTATGATGGTACCGGCGATCCAAAAGTCCATCTGAAGTACTATTTGAATAGGATGGGGCGCTATGCGCAGAACACCCCATTATTGATTCAAACTTTTCAGGAAAGTCTATTCGGCCCGGCCTTGCAATGGTACATCCTGTTGGAACCAGAAAAGATGGAAAAATGGGAAGAATTGGCGGAGGCATTTGTGCTACAATATAAATACAATACCGAGATTGCCCCGACACGCAAAGTGTTAATGCGCACGGAGAAAAGGAGAAATGAGTCCTTCAGGTCATTCGCGCAAAGGTGGCACGCCTTGGCCGCTCGGTTCGACCACCACCGGATGACGCGAAATGGTGGAGCTTTTCCTTAATACCCTTCCTCCAGACTTTTACAACAAAATGATTAGCTCATCTGTGGAAACTTTACCCGTTTGGTTGCCATTGGAGAGAGAATTGAAGAAGCCATGCATGAAGGTCGAATAACCGAAGGCACAAGCAGGAAATTTACCAGTAAGAAGGAGAAAGAAGTAGAAGTAGCTTATGTGCAAGGCCCAGCCGAATCAAAACAATTTTTGAATCCTCAAAATCCTTCTGCATCACGAGGGAGGTACCAGAATTACGAGCCCAGGAAGTGGACGCCGAGGCAATTCACACCTTTGCCTAGGCCCTTGTCCAAACTGTTACCCATGTTGCTGCAGAAAGGGTTGGTAGCTAAAGAGATTCCTCGTGACAACCCTCCTAAATTCCTAGGGTTTGACCTTACAAAGTCTTGCGAGTACCATATGGGTGAGAAAGGCCATGATGTTGATAATTGCCGAATACTCCAGAACAAGGTCCAGAGCTTATTGGATAAAGATATCTTATCATTTAAGGAGACGCAGCCCAACGTCAAGCAAAACCCTTTACCCGTTCATGTCGGGGATGTCAATATGATTGCTGAAGAAGAGGAAAGGAACGTGTAAATGGTCAGGGTTGACGTCCACAAACTGTATGAAGATTTGATTTTAACTGGTTATTACAAAAGGAGCGATGAAGTCGTCCCAACTGAGAAGAAACTAGAGTGTGTCACCAGGATGATCAACATGGGCATAATCTGCAATGGAGGAGGAGGCCAAGCAAATGAGACGATGATAGCTGTAATTGATTTTTCTCCCAAGAATTCTTGTTGTGAATTTGGGATGGTTGTGGAGATGCCAATCGAGGAGGTAAGCACTGTCAAAATACCGAATGATGTCGACGTAGCCAAGGAAACCGAACCATTAATCATAAATGAAGGAGAGGCCTTAGATGCTGAATCCGAGCTCAAAGCTAAAAGAGTTCGCGGAGATTGTGCATTTTTGAAGATGGCATTAGAAAAGGGCGAAGTGATAGATACACTAAGCCAACCAAGTGGAAAGTATGACTATCTCGTCAAATACTCACCTCCTTCAAGCTTTTTCATGGATCCTAAAGAAACCGTCCCTGATGGGTGGGGAGGCATGGACGACTTAACCAAGCTCAAGGAAGAAACCGTCGCCATGATGACACCAGTAATCATCGATTTATCTATTGAAGAAGAGCAATGGGACTCTAATGAGGGCGAGTTTAAACACGTGGTTATTGATTTGGCGGCTGAGGAGTTCGCGAACTTAGAGCTAGGAGAGGCTGAATCCAAATGGATGGTAATTGAGTTGCCACCATGCGATCCAGATGAGATCCCAAAAAAGCCCTGTCACTAGTTTCGATCTTAAGGCAGTCCCATGGGATTATGGGACAAATGAAGTCGATGCTGTTACCCGATCAGGTCGCTATTATGCACCCGCAGAAGCTATGGAAAAGAAAGCTGTCACTGATGAGGAAGCGAAGCAATTTTTGGCGATGATCAAATCTAGTGAGTTTGATGTAGTAGAGCAGCTAAGGAAGATGCCTGCCCAGATTTCACTCTTGGAGTTGTTCAAGACCTCCGAGAAACACAAAAATGCACTATTGAAGGTTCTAAATGAGATACATGTACTGGAGACCATTAGGGACAAGCAACTGGAGGAGTTCATTGGGTCCATTCTCTTGAAGGACCAAATCTCATTCTCGATTAAGATCTTCCGGAGGAGGGACACAATCATAACAAGGCCTTACTCATATCGGCCAAGTGTTGTGATATGATAGTAGCTCGAGTCTTAATTGATAATGGGTCCGCTCTGAATATTTGTCCATTAGCCACCCTTCGTCATCTCGGGGTTGGTAAAGAGCAAATTAAACCATCCAAGTATACCGTCCGAGCTTTTGATGGTGTAAAGAAAGAGACAATCGGGAAGTTGAGCTCAACCTTTTGATCGGCCCTACCTTATTCCCCGATAAAATTCCAAGTGTTGGATATCCCCAGCGCTTTTAATTTCTTATTGGGTCGACCCTGGATCCATGCCGCTGAAGCTATACCTTCCTCTCTACATCAGATGGTTAAGTTCATTTCGGAGGGGAAAATTATAACCGTTCGTGCAGAAACTGATTTTAAGATCTTTCAAGACATAGCTATCCCGTATGTGGAGCCTGAGGAGAAGGAGGAATCTAGCTACCATACCTTCGAGCTAGTCTCAATGGTCCATATACCCATTGGGACCGCTCTTAAGAGTCCTGAAATGTCTGGCCCGTCTATCATGTCAAGTAGAGTGCTATTGAAGTACGGTCACACTCCCGGATTGGGATTTGGAGTGTATTCCCAAGGTATTACTAAGCCCATTGAAGCCCCCAAGAATCATAAAAGAGTAGGTTTAGGCTACCAAAAATATCTGGAGAGTCAGGTGAAATATGAAGATCTTGATGGTCAAGGCGTATATGGCAGAGGTAGAGGATGAGGTTACCATGGAGGCCGTATGGGCCGAGGCAATCGTGGAGGCCGAAGTATGCATGGGGGACACATGGGCCAAAGTAACCGTTGGGGCCGAGATGTGTGTGGAGGTTATATGGGACGAATTGAATATGGAAGTTGCACTAATGCAATACAAAATCAGCAAGGCTTACTCCTTCCATCACTAAAGGATCTTTATCCACCATTGGAGAAGACCTTTACCAAGTCACCTGAGCTACTACAAGAAGAGGAGGGAGCAATCTTAGACATAGTAGACCTATTTGGTACCGACTATGTGTTTGTCACCTTTGATGATGACAAGGCGGAGCCTTCTGTGGGCTTCTTCCAGCTTTCGGAGTAGGGATGCTACTTACCTATCCTGTTTAGTTTTATGTCATTTCCTTTATGTATGTTTTATGTATTCCCTTACATGGGAAGAGTTGTTTAGCTATTTTTGTTAGTTTCGTTTGTAATCAAGGTATTGGACTATGAGCCGTGGTCCAAGATCTGAACCTTGTAAAACGGCCTTATCATGTTAATACAAATGCATCCATGTTTTATTAAGGGCGTGAGGAAGTATTCCACCAGTCCTATGATGATGCTTTGAGGCTTGGACTTCCTCATGACTCCTAGTTTTCAAAGTTTTGGGAAAAGATGTATGAAGATATGAGGACAATCTCCTAATTCATACTTTTTCAAATTGTTATTCAAAAAGATTTTTTGAATGTGCATCATGCATGGCATTCGTTAAGTGATTTTACTGACCCCCTCATTTGCATTTCAGGCATGTCATTCGGCATAATCATGATGCATATATATGTGACTCGGAATTGCCTGATGAAAGTCTCTTCGAATCTGACGAGGATAATGATATTCAGAAAGACATCGAAAGAGATTGGATTCGTCATGAAGAATCTAAACCCTTGACAGCCGAACAAAACAGTTATTGTAAATCTTGGTGACACGAGAAAATGTTAAGGAAACCAAGATTGGGGCGGGCCTTTCGAGATCGAGGCAAAAAGAATGGTTGAATTCTTAAAGGAATATCAAGATATATTCGCATGGTCCTACGCGAATATGCCAGGACTAGACCCAGAAATTGTGGAGCACACTCTACCAACTGACCCAAATATGCCACCAAAAAAGCAAAAACTTCGAAGAACGAAACCTGAGCTTTCTAAGAAGATTGAGGAAGAAGTTATGAAGCTATTAAAAGTGGAATTCATCGAAGTATCCCATTATGCTGATTGGATTGCTAATATCGTTCCAGTCATGAAGAAGGATGGACAGGTGAGAGTTTGCATAGACTATCGGGATTTAAACCGAGCAAGCCCAAAGGATGATTTCCCGCTACCGCACATTGATGTTTTGGTTGATAGCACCGCGGGATTTGAACTATTTTCCTTCATGGATGGGTTCTTTGGATACAACCAGATTAAGATGAAAGAGGAGGATAAGAGTAAAACATCCTTCATTACACCATGGGGGACCTTTTGTTACAGGGTGATGCCGTTTGGCCTAAAGAATGCAGGAGCCACATATCAAAGAGCAATGGTCACCTTATTCCATGACATGATGCATGAGGAAATAGAGGTATATGTCGATGATATGATTGCCAAATCAATGCATGGAGAAGACCATATTAGGGTTCTAAAGAAGTTATTTGACCGGCTCAAGAAATTTAAGCTGAAACTTAATCCTGCCAAATGCATATTTGGAGCAAAGTCTGGGAAGCTATTAGGTTTTATGGTCAGTAGCCGAGGCATTGAAATCAATCCGTCGAAAGTTAAAGCCATTTGCGACCTCAAAGCTCCCTCTCTTGTCAAGGAAGTTCGAAGTCTCCGGGTAGATTGAACTATATCGCAAGATTCATTTCTCAATTGTCGGAGACAGCCAAACCATTCTTCAAACTCTGAGGAAGAATACTAAGATTGAATGGGACGCCGAATGCCGAAAGCCTTTGAAGAGATAAAGCAATACCTTCTTCAGCCACCAGTCTTTGGTACCACCCGATTCCAAGAATACCACTGGTCCTCTACTTAACCATCCATAAGGAGTCACTAGGGGCCATGCTTGCCCAGAAGAGGCAAAGTGATCAAAAAGAATGCGCGATATATTATCTCAGCAAGAAATTCACTGTTTCTGAGATGAATTACTCAGAAGTGGAAAAAACATGTGTAGCATTGATTTGGGTATTGCACCGGCTACGCCAATACACTCTTCACCATTGGATTTTGCTCGTGACAGAGAATGACCCAATCAAGTATTTGCTAGAGAAGCCTGCTTTAGTTGGGAAGATGGCTAAATGGCAAGTCCTAATTTCCGAATTTGATATACAAAGCGTAGCACAGAAATCAGTCAAAGGGAGAGCCATAGCCGATATGTTGGCTGAAAATCCTAGAGAAGCAGAATTTTTCGACACAGCGGACTTCCTAGACGAACGTATTTTGGTAGTAGCAAATGATAAATGGACCATGTACTTCGACGGGGCCGTAAATTTATCTGGCTCTGGGACTGGGGCAGTTTTGATCTCTCCAGCTGGCCAACATTATCCCGTAGCTGCAAAATTGATATTCCCTTGCACTAATAATATCCCAGAATACGAAGCGTGCATCATCGGCTTGCAATTAGCCATTGACATGAATGTCAAGAATTTACAGGTATATGGCGATTCTGCACTTATTATTCTGCAAACGGAGGGTCGTTGTCGGACACGCGATCATAAGCTCATCCCATATCATGAATTCCTTGAAGACTTAACGAAGGAATTCGAGGAAATATCCTTTGAATATTTGCCAAGGTCCCGAAATCAATTTGCTGACGCATTGGCCACATTGTCATCAATGTTGCATGTGATGGAGGGATTGGATATTGAGCCATTAAAGATCGAGATTCTCAAGCACCCAGCTTACTGTATGTCAGTTGAAGGCGAGCTAGACGAAGAGCCATGGTACCACGACATCTTGAATTACCTTCAATTGGGAGAATTTCCTCAAGGATGTGAGGTAGCTGACAAGAAGTATATCAAGAAGCTAGCGTCAAAATTCTTTGTTTCTGGCGGTGTGCTCTACAAAAGATCATTTGATTCAGTCCTGTTGAAATGCGTCGATGCTAGAGAAGCCAACCAGCTAATGAAAGAAATACACGAGGGAGAGTGCGGACCACACATGAATGGCCACCTTTTAGCAAAGAAGATCATGAGGCTCGGATATTTTTGGTTAAGCATGGAAACCGATTGTATCAAACATGTTCGCTATTGTCATCGGTGTCAGATTTACGGAGACAACATCAATGCCCCACCTAACGAACTGCACTTGATGTCTCAACCGTGGCCATTTTCCATGTGGGGAATAGATATAATCGGGCCAATTAACCCCAAAGCTTCTAATGGACATCGCTTCATTTTGGTAGCTATTGATTATTTCACAAAATGGATTGAAGCGAGTTCATATGTCAACGTCACCGCGAAAAATGTAGCCAAATTCATTCGGCGTGACATCATTGCCCGTTATGGTGTACCAGAAGCCATTGTTACTGATAACGGCTCGAATCTGAATAACAAGATTGTGGACGAGTTGCTTCATGAATTCCAAATTCGCCATTTGAACTCGTCACCTTATCGCCCGCAAATGAATGGAGCGATGGAGGCAGCTAACAAAAACATAAAGAAGATCCTATCTAAGACGGCGGACAATTATCGTGATTGGCATGAACGATTGCCATATGCGTTGTTGGCATATCGAACTTCAATACGTACTTCGACGGGGGCAACGCCTTACTCACTTGTATATGGTATGGAGGCAGTCTTACCGGTAGAGGTGGAAATTCCCTCGTTGAGGATTCTCTCACAGATTAAACTCTCGGAGGCTGAGTGGATGCAGCAGAGATACGAACAGCTGAATATGATTGATGAGAAGAGACTTAGTGCACTATGCCATGGTCAATGCTACTAGAAGCGAGTTGCAAAGTCCTTTAATCGCAAAGTTCGACCGAGACATTTCCAAATGGATCAACTTGTGTTGAGGAAAGTATTGCCTATCATACCAGACCCACGCGGAAAATTCACTCCAAATTATGAAGGCCCTTATGTCATTAAGAAGATACTACCCGGTGGGGCTTTAATTCTAGTGGAAATGGACGGCCTGCGAGCTGCCAAAGCCTCGTAAACGCTGATGCGGTCAAGAAATACTTTCCATGAATGAAATCAAGGATGTATAGCCATTTCTTGTACAACCCGAGTCACTTAACACTTGCATCATGCATCTCATGCATACATTCTATACATGCATATGTATTCGTGTTATGTGTATCTAGTTGCTTTGGTGGAAAGATTGTAAAATGAAGAAAATTAAAATGACAAAACAAAAGGCAATGGTCCACATTCGAGACATTCCCAGAAGCTGTCGAATACAAACTCAGGAGAAGGGTAATTTGGTATCGTTTCCGATATACTCTCTCTAACCTCTTTTTTTTGACGTAGTTTCCCTATTTGGCAGGAACGTCAGTATCCGAAGAATAAAGTCAAGAAATTGATTTAAGCGGAATACATATCGACCAAGCAAGTATGTGGAGGTAACACATGTCCAATTCACCTAACTTGGTTTAAAAGATGTGTTATTCTAGAGACTGTTCAATTAAATAAAAAAGAAGCGCCTCATGGACACTACCAGCGCTTCGGCTTGGTGGTATGGGGAATGAAGTGGTCCGGGAACGGCCAGGGTTCGATCCCTGGAAGCGACAATGAGTTTGCCGTAAAATGTAAAAAAATAATAAATAATTTTTTTTTTGCATCTTTTACTTTTGCAAAAGGAGGAAAGCGCTCGAACTAATGAGACCAAAGACCTGAGAATCTCTTTAAGCCTTAAAACAATAGGTTCATGCCGCTGTTTGCTACCAAATGGTGAAACGATCAAGGGGTCACCGACTACTAAGGCACAAGTAAGTACTCTTCTTCTCAAAATCAAATGGAAAACAAATGGAGAATTTCCATTTAAAAAAAAAAAAAAAAAAAAAGAGAGAGAACACTTAATGTTTTTCTAGAGCCAAGCACAAAAAATGGAAATTGAGGAAACAAGTTTTCCAAAAAATTCACGAAAATCTTCTTTACCTTTAATTTGTCCATCCACTTGGCGGATCAGTCATTTCGAATCAAAATTCTCTATGGAGATTAATCCACCCAGATGATCTCAACAAAATGAAAGGTGATATTACTTATGCCAAGTGAGAAACACTTAGGATGAAGAAAGGCAACCCCTTTCCAAACATGTCCTTTAAGCACTATGGGATTCAAGCGAGAAAGAAAACCCATGTCGTTTAAGGTCAATGAACTCATTCGCAAGCGGTACATAGATCAAGATGATAAGAGGCATTTCTTTCTTCTATCATACACACTATAGGTGACGATAGTTAGCCCATTTGAGCCTTTTAATGTGAGGAATTTTCTACAAAATACCCCTGTCAAGAACCACCCCATGATGAGGCAATTATGGAGGTCTGGGTTGACATTATTTGAAGAGGAAAGATGAGAAAGGCTTCCTTATGCTCACTTGCATAAATCATTTTGTGGTAGCTTTAGGTGAGTTCTTATGGAAGCTCGAAGCATCCCAAGGTGAAGAAGAGCATTCTTTTCTCTACCCAAACACCGATACCCTTTGCTTAAACCAAGTTGAGCCTAATCATTCATTTCTAAAACCCGAGTGGTGATTATCTCCCCACATTGGGGGCAGGGCATATTATTTACCAATGCAATTGGTGTTTACATGAGAATATGAAAAGCATCTCGAAAGCCTTAAGAACTCAAAAAGTCCAAAAGAGCAAAAGTCAAATGAAAATTGAAGGGCATGAAAAAGTAGTGTGCCTAGTAAAAGCAAGGCCAATGCCCAGGGAAAAGAAATGCTTGCATTGAAAAGAAAATCATTGCAAATGCAAAAGTCATTATGTTAAGATAATTAGTCAAAGGACTTTCGAGACAATTTGAATTTTAAAAGCCTAGCGCTTGAAAAAAAAAAAATGGATGGATGATATGGTAATGATGCCATGATAATCACTAACTCTCAAATTCCCCTTCGAAAAATTGTTGAGCCTTTTGAGCCTTTCACCGAACCAACATTATAACCTATTCCCGAAGTCTCTTCAGATTGGGATAATTCGAGTTGAAATTGGGATTTCTAAAGAAGATGCCGCTTGAAGAAGTGAGAGCAAGGTTGTCTTTTCTCATCTTAAGGTTTCTTGACTTGTAAACCCGGCGAAGATGTTGATCAATGATTAATTCATTTCATAGCCAATGATGTTTATCCATTGCTAAAACCATGACCAAACCTGCACTACAGTCCTCCTAAAAGACCTTTTAGATTGGTCAGTGTGTACTTATTGCGAATGATTCAAAGCCTTGCACACTGGAAGAGTGAGATTGAATGATCAGCTTATTTCCCATATGAATGAATGGGATCAAATAGCCATTTTCTTGAGAATATGTGAGAAGCCTTTTCTGACTAGGGGTCCTTGCTTGGCATACTTAACAAACCTTTCTCATAAGTCAAGGTCATTTCAACAAGGACTTTTCTCCCAAGAGAATTTGACGATTAATGATATCATCCGAGCAGAATGACAATTTTGTGAGTTTGTCAAGTAGTTGGAATTAGCTTGATTTGTTTATGCAATCATTGCTTTCGCATCGACACACTTTTGATATTGTTTTTGATGACATGTGCTGAAATTGATCTTATCTAGTATGCTTTTGCTACTAGAATACTTATTATAATGAATTCTATTTGATGTGCAGTGTCCATTTCAAAATATTCTCGAATGACAGGTTTCTCCAGTGAAACCACGCAATTTCAAAGGGTTCATGAGTCAGCCTTAAACCATGCATTTTCAAGAGATTCTTAGTCATCCGCAAACCATACAATTCACACGGTTAGTGGATTGCCTTAAACCACAAGGTTAGTGGGATTGCCTTAAAACCACATGGTTAATGGGACTGCCTTAAACCACAAGGTTAGTGAATTTGCCTTAAATCACACGGTTAGTGGACTGCCTTAAACCACAAGGTTAATGGGATTGCCTTAAAACCACATGGTTAGTGGGACTACCTTAAACCACAAGGTTAGTGAATTTGCCTTAAATCACACGGTTAGTGGACTGCCTTAAACCACAAGGTTGGTGGGATTGCCTTAAAACCACATGGTTAGTGGAACTACCTTAAACCATAAGGTTAGTGAATTTGCCTTAAATCACACGGTTAGTGGACTGCCTTAAACCACAAGGTTAGTGGGATTACCTTAAAACCACATGGTTAGTGGGACTACCTTAAACCACAAGGTTAGTGGGTCTGCCTTAAACCACACGGTTAGTGGGACTGCCTTAAACCACAAGGTTCGTGGGTATATCCTTAAACCACATTTCTCAAATTATTCATAGATAGCCCTAAACCATGCTCTTCACATTAAGCTCATTTGCATTTTCATTTTACTATTGTAAAAAAAAAAAAAATAGGCGTCACCTTATCTTTGAAAGAAACCTCTTTGAGCTCCCTTCCAAAGAGGGGCAGCTATTGACACCTAATTTTTTGCCCAAATTATTGTATATAGATTAATTAATTTAAAAAAAAAAAAAAAAAGAAAAAAAAAGATTAAAAAAAAGAAAAAGTTAAAAAAAAAAAAGGAAAAAAGTTGTGGCCAATGATCTAAATGTGACTAGCCAAGCCCAGGAGGTCAGATTAGAATTAAAATGGCAAATTGGGGCAAAAATGCAATTTCTAAAAGTTGAGGGACCAATTCGTAATTTTTGCAAAATTTCACCCGAGCCCTTAAATCATCATCTTAGCCTCCAATTAAGTTGAAATTGAACTTGGGTCAGGTCTAATTAATTGAATCGGGCAAAAAGGACCTAATTGCATTGAATTTGACATTTTCGGGCAAGAAAATGGCCAACTTTGAGGGACTCTCTTGCAAACTTGGGTGGAGACAATTACGAAAAATGGTCAAGATCTTAAACTACTATACATGAGGTTGCTAATTAATCAGAAACCGCGGCCAAATTGATGGATTAAAGCACACAAACTAGCTACCAAAACCCAGCCCACGGTTAGGTCTTAATTCGGAGCTGATAAGTAGGCATATTGGTGGCCCCACCATATCTCACTCAGTCGCCCATATAGCTTGATATTTGCACTTGATGGAAGACCATATATAGCAGTGTAAGTGGACGGAAATTGGCCAAGGATAAGCTCCTGACAGCACCGAAAAATTGCAGCAAAACCTGCACACTCAACAGCTGCAGAATTAAAAAATTTGGCTAAGTCAGGAGAGTGGGTGGACTAGCTCAGTTGGCAGGCTTGGTAGGGGGCCAAAAAGCTGACCAAAAATCCCTCAATTCATGGGATAAGATCACTGAAGCAAGGTCTTTCAAGGGATGAAACAAAAGAGACGAGAGAGAGAGTAGAGAGCTCGGAATCGTACCCCAAACACACCTTCAGAAGCAACTCCAGAAGCAACTCCAGAAGAGAGAAACCCAGAAATTCCAGACCGACCTAGAGAGAGAAAAGTGAGATTTTCACACACTTGCGGCCAAAATTAGCCAAAACCTTCAACTAGAGAGTGAAAGGTAATTCAAATATCTTTCCAACCATAGGTCGCATGCCCCAAATGGAGATCGGGAAGGCCTCCTAAAGCCCCCCGAAACAGTGCCCTCCTGGCTGGCCCAGAAAGTCCGAAAATTTTTCTAAGTGTTGAGCCTGATTGGTCACGAGTGAGAAAAAGCGAGTGCTTTTGAGAAACTTGATAGACAAATGAGGAAATCCATGACTTACAAGCCAAACTATAATACATGTAGTTTGGGTTGATTTGAACTTGGCCAACAAGGAAGGTTTGGAAGTCTAATGTCGGAAGTCAACGAAAAGCTTCGTTGTCACTTTTTCTTCTGTAGATCTCACTTTCAGCTTGAAGGAACCAACTTCCACGTGCTTCCAGAGGACAATTTCGTGGTTTCTTTGGCCAAGAGTCACTTGAAAAAGAAACTAGGAATCAAGGTAAGCATCCTAGATGTATTTTTGTTCGAGTTTGAACATGTTTTGATCATGAAAATTGAGAAGGAAACTAGTCCGAAGAACTGATTTCTGAAGCTAAAATTTTTCTAAGTGTTTAAAACCTCTTCAATGCCCCTACATGCTTGACTTCTTACTCCCCTTTGCATGCTTTTTTTCTTCGTTGTGACTTTGATGAATGTTACATGGGAGTGTAAATGATGCATAGAACAACCCGGTTTAGTCTTTAAATCTCCTTGTGAACCATGAAATCATCTATAAGATGAGCCAAAAACCACATTGAGACATGGTTGGCCAGCATAGATCATGCATGAATGCTTCTTGGAGAGTTCATTTAGATGCGTTCGGTTGATCGTTTTCGGTGATGTTTGTTGCATTTGAAAGTAAGTGTTACCTATTTTCATCTAGATGGAGTAATATTTCATATAGATATGGCATGTGATGGTTGTCGGAGCTTCAATCTAAGCATTTGGCATGGCTGTTTGACTTGGGTTCATCACCAGTTTTGCAAAACAGCTCCAACCCGCATGTTGGAGGCCGTTTTCAGTTCGGTTTTTGCATGTTCTAGGCTGTGATTTCTAATTAAACTTGTTCCTTGCATGTAGTAGTATAATCTTGATACTTTATTTCCGCATGAGATTGCTTATGTGTCGAGATTGAAGGCCACGAACATTGCCCGATGAAGACGTTTTGAGGTGATTTAATACAAGCCAAGTATTCGATAAAATGTTGGAACCAAGTTTCAACCTTGAAACGGTCGATTTAAGCTCTATTATTGTAATATTTATGTGCTGTGTTGTTCAATGTTAATGTATATCGGTTTAGGAAATTATTATTATTATTATTATTTAAAAAATAAAAAAAAATCCAAAAAAATTCAAAAAATTCAAAAAAATATATAAGTGATAAATGGCATCAAATTAAGGAAAAATGACACATATGAAATTTTACTAATTTTATAAGGTCATTTTTCCTAATTTAATGTCATTTTGATATTTTATAATCATTTTTTGCAAATACTCTATTTTCCATAGATTCAAATTATTTAGAGTAGTTTCGTGTATTTATGGTAATATCATGCATATTTAAATTCTCATTTCGCTCACGGGGGTCCTGTCCCGGGACATGATAACAAGGCCATGTAATATTATTTGCCCGACTTGTATTGGGTCTCTCTTTTCCGCATTACTTTCAAGTCCTTTCAATTTCTTGGATGTTTATTTACCGCACCGCTTTTCAATAATTTAAGTGTAAATTTATTTTCTAAATTATGTTAGGATAAAAAAACCTACAAAAACATTTGCATGGACACTTATTGGTTTCATAAAAATTATAATTGGTAATCAAGATTGTGTGGCCATTTAGATAAACAACCTTCCAAGTTAGTGGTACCGCAAGGGCGCTAATAGAAACATTGGTGTAAACAAGTCCCCGTTCCTAGAAATCTCTGGTTGCGTAGGAATCGAGACAACACTCCCGTGTCTCGATTGGTTTCTAGCCGACCCCAATAGGCTAGTGGCGACTCTTAGAATTACATAGGTTGTTAAGAACTAAAAAACGAATCCAACGTCGCGCGAGGTATGGGCTTGGGAGAGCCTGCGCCTAATCTAGGGCCATTGGTCCGCCTCTTTAGGCAAATACCCCTAAACCTTCTTCTTTTTCCCCAGATGGAAAAAAAGAGGTCGTGACAACGCCAAAAATATTTTAAGTATTATATAAAATCATGGTTTTAAAATAGGAGAATATCACGTTTTAATATGAAGAAAATATGCCAAATACATTATTTGAAATTGAGGCATTTGAGTGCAAAGCATGATGTCCTTGGTCAAGATTGGATGTACGTGTGATTGCTATTGGAACCTAGCACCTAATGAAAATCGGGGGTGATGCCTGATTAAGTTCAGATGCCTTACGTCAATGGATGCCAGCCGTAGTGGAGGCTTGGCCAATGCTCATTCGGGAATGCCGTCTAGATGTAGACGTTGCCATGCCCGACGAAGCAGGACAATGCCTGATTATGCCGAATGACTGCCGACTGTTTAGTGGGCTGTGGCCATTGGGTCGTAATTAATTGGGACACGCTTGAGTGATTGAAATAGCTGCGCTTGATTATGAGACAAGATTGTGTGGCATAGAATGAGATGTGTCATAACGATTTAGCCTTATAATCAAGACCCATGTGATTGATTGATATATGATATGAGGTGTTCCAATTAATGGTTTACGCTTGTTGCGTTTATATATGATATATGAGATGTACTAATGTGTAGAGAGGTGCTGAGGTGAGGTAAATCCTATATGTTGTATGTTTAGGTTGTCTCTAAGTAAATTCTCATCATAATCGGGGTTTAGGGTGTTGACTCTCTAAGACTTTGTCTCAGCCCGTCGTGGTTTAAATATTTTCAGGTCCTTAGATGGAGGTAAGACTTGTTCGTTTTGGGTGGCCGCGAGAGGCGAAGACCGAGCGTACCCCATCTCCCTATCCACAGGACCGACTGGACCCGTAAGCTCGTAGTTACCACCATTTGGGTCGATGAAAGCCTACCTTAGTTGGTACCTCATCGATTCAAAGCGTGGTTCCGTATCGAGCCTGACGAGGTTCGGGAGGGTCCATCGGATGGCTTTGACGGACCTGCCGTTGATGATGAGTATGTGGAGGAACTTGACCTTGTTGTGGACGTCTATATTTTGGCTAATATCAAGGTGAACCAGTTGCTTGAGGGTGAAGAGCCTTCAGTAGAGATAGCTAGTCCTCTAGACCTTGACATCCCTGATGGCGTCGTAGTAGACCCGGATCCCAAGTAGGTAAGGTCCGGGGTAGAGTTAGCTTGGTAACTCTTTTTGGGTCTAAAACTTTTTGTATGTAACTCTGTAGGACTGACCTGGTTTGTTTATAAAATATGTTGGGTGTTAATTGGTTGTCCTGCTTTTATATCCCATATTTGATTGTTATTTGGAGTTTTTAGTTCACTTCCACATATGCATAAATTGATTGGGTCGGCGACACGTCCTAGGAACGTCGCAATTCTATCGACCACTGAGGGATGTTCATGCACTCAAGGTTTGGGGCGTGACAATTGTCAATTAATAATATTAATTACTTACATAGTCAAACAAGCATTGTTGCAGCTAACGAATAAAGGTTTTGATGTACTATTCCAAACAGAAACTAAGCACTAGTGTCAAGCTTTCTTAAGCGAAGAGTTCAAATACGATATCATTGATAATAATCTTGGTGAAACTTACAATAACAGAATTTTAGAGACTAGGTGCAAACCAATCTTCAGCATACTTGATAATATTCAAGTTATGGTCATGACTAGACTGCATAAGCAAAGAGATAAGGCTATAAAGTGGACTAGAGAATGTGGTCCTAAGATTGTGAAGAGATTGGATGTGAACGTTGCTGCTAGTAGATTTGCCATCCACTTTGGAATGGAAATAATGAATATAAGATCATTAAAAATTATGAGAAGTATGTTGTTAACCTAGATAGAAGAAAGTGTCAATGTCGAGCCTAACAACCAAATGGAATTCCCCGTGCCCATGACATTTGTGCCATTTGGATGAAGCAACAAAACCGAAAGGATTATCTAGATGATTGGTACAAAAAAAACCCCATACCTTACGTCGTACCTATTCTTAATGCAGCCTATAAAAATAGTAAATCTTGGGAGCCAACAAATTGTGAAGGCCCTCTACCATTGCCACTAAAGAAGCAAATAAGAAAGCCAAAAGGGAGACGAAGAATGCAGCAGGAAGAGGCATTAAGTTAGAGGATGAGTAGGACTGGGGTAAAAATGAAATGCTCATATTGCCACAAGAAATGGCATAATAAGAAAGGTTGTAAGCTGAAAAGCAACATCAACAGTAACATGCAAGGGCTAATTTAGGGCTCAGAACAAGGCCTACTACACAGCTTGTTATTGGACCTATTAAAGGAATGATAGAAAGTCCTGATGTAAGGTAAGTATCCTCTTTGTTTCAGAACCTTTTAGTTCACATTCAATAAAGTTGGATGGTTGACCATGCTTTGGCTTCTCTTGTCATTTTCCTTTATCATGCACCTATAATTAATTTGAAAATTTTTCTCTATTTATCTCCACCATGAAAATGAGTAAATGTCAAATTATTTGTTTTAGTTGGCCATAATCTCGATACAATGCACTATTGTAGGGCCTACTAAAGGGCCTTATTGTAGCTTCAAGTGCATGGACATGGATTAGTACAGGCAGGACAACAATAACAATAATTGAATCCACTTGAACAAATGGGGAAAAAGACTAAGAAGATAAGCGACTACACAAGTTGCTTTCCCAAAGGTTGCTGCTGAAAGTGATGCACCATAGTGAACAAGAGGGACTCTTAAAAAAAGATTAATGCAATATTGTTATGAGATTTATACAGATGAACATACTGGAATGATTATTTTGAATGTAAGATTGTAGGGCTCATATATGTAATTTGTGATACTTTAATTCATTTGGTTGATAATATGGCTATGTTCTTGTAGCCTAGGAGAACTTTGGAAGTGCTCATCTCTCAAGGTGGGCTGACTCAAAATCAAGGGCATAGCCAAAGAAGAGTGCTCTAAAGAAGAAGATAATGACTACAGCTCCAAAATAGCCACAAAAAAAGAATCCAGCACTAGTTTCATCTCAATTGACTTATCGTGGGAGCAATAGTGATCCTACGGACCAACATATGACACCTAAAAAGAAAATAGCCGCTGCTATGGAAAATGATGTGATAGAAAGGCTAGTTAAAGAACTTGCATGTTCAGTTTGAAAGAGTGCCCGGATTATGAATCGATTCAAAACTCCGTAAGGAAGAAGAGGTGAGGGTATTGTGTATATTGACTTATAAGAGGGTGCTAGACATGGTGTCCTTTTATGTTTTTTTTTTTTTTTTGAGGGTACTGGACATTGTATCTTCATTGATGGGAGCTGCTGCCATTGTTTTTCGAGGAGGGTGCATATTGCCATTGCTTTTTTGATGAGGGTGTTGAACCATTAGTGATTGGGGAGTAAAGTTAGAAATGTTTTTTTTTTTTTTTTTTTTTTTTTTTTTGTAAAGAATCAATCAATGTTAGTGGCAAGGGCAGTTTTTGTTATTCTCTCTTATCTTGGTTTCGACCGGTAATTCGAATGGGGTTGTTATGTTGTATAAATTTTTTACTACTGGTGCAATGTTGTTATGAGGTTAATGTCATTTTTAGAAGTGATGTGTGGATATATTGTTGCCGATTGAAGTTGTGGGTGCTAATAGATTTGTGAGTGCTGGTTGTATATGCTGGTGCAAAAACAAAATACACTAGCATGCTTTAGTGTAGTTGTATCTTTTTGCTCAAGCACATATAAGTGTTGGTGCAATAACAAGATGCATCAGCACAGCTTTGGTGTAACTTTGAGTGCTGGTGCATCTTGTTGCAGCAACACTTGTATGGGCTGATGTAAGAACAATGTGCATCACCAACCCAACTAGTGCAACAAGATGCACAACGACTAGTTGGCATTTGAAACTAACATGTTCTTTTTTAAAAACTTGTGTAACACAAGTGATCACATTTTTAACCGCGATTGACACTTAAATAATCACTTCTAAAAAAACTTGGCACTCAAGCAATCACTATTTACAACTTATGGTACTAAAATAATCAATCGTGAATTTGTCACTATCTTTTAATTTCTCCATGGTTTGCAATAATAGTTGTAGCAAACCAGCAAACCAGTACCAAACAGAAAATGTATCAAATAATTACATCTAAAGAAAAAATTAAGCAAAACAAATATTGACAATACACAACTAAGCACAAAAACTTTTAAGAACCTTTCATTTTATCATAGATTGCAACAAAACATTTTGTTCCATGCAAAAATTGTAGCAAACCAAGAGCACACTTTACTGACAACTAACCCAATAAAAGTATTTATTCTACGTCTTTGACTATGGTAGACATATAAATTTTTCTCGTTACTCACTTCACATTTGAATAGACTATACAAGAGAATAACAAGACAGTCAACGCTCGATAAAAGTTTCTTTTAATTTTCAACCTTGAAATCTCCTTCTTCAAATGATTAACTAAAGATATTAAACCCTTCATTTGAGCTTGTATTAAATCAACATCCTCCAACTTGTCCATTAATGTAAGTGGAGGTTGATGTCGGTCTTCAAGTAGCTCTAAGATCTTCTCTGTTGCTCGACTCGAGAATTTTGCATCAATCCATTTGGAAACATTTGCACTTCGAGTCTTTTTTATATTTGTTGCACCTGTGGAATCTTCTCTAGAAATTGAATTGAGTCCCAGATGTTCATCTCGGACTTGATAACCCAAAATAACAATCACACTCACTATCTAATTCATTTTTTTGGAACGAATGTGAGTCGCCACTAAAGTTTATATTCTCTATTTGCAAAATCGAACCGATGATTTTGGGAGAAAATCAAAATAGACACTTAAATTGTGGATTTAGGATTTTGAACTTCCAATTCTCTTTCAATTTGGAGATTTAGGATTTTTACTATACTTCTTAGCAAGCCATGTCAGCTTAAATTTTTTTTTTTCTAAAATTGCCACGTTGGATTTTTGGTCAACCAAATTGGCCTTGGCACTGGAATGATAATTTTTCAATTTTTTTTTTTTTGCGCTTAAATGATCCAAAATAAACTTTTGGTACAAAATTAGCGCCATACATAATTTTTGGCATTTCTAGTGTACTTACCCCACCTTTTGTTTCTTGCTCTTCCAGGCAACTAGATTACCTCCAAGGAATACACAATAACATGACATAGATCTTCTACTAGTAGGACATCCGGCCCAATCTGCATTAGAGAGATGGTCATAATTCTTGAAAATAATCCTTTGGTTGGTGCTCCTTTCAAGTATTTGATAATCCGAAGCACAACATTCCAGTGAGTAGTCCGAGGAGAACTCATGAATTGACTTACAACACTAAAGCACAACATCCCAGTGAGTAGTCCTTTGGTCTTCACCAGTGAGTAGTCCTTTGGTCTTCACCAGTGAGATCAAAATGCACTGTTCCTTCTAGCATGTTCCTCGGACCTTGACTGGCTATACGAGAAGACTTTCGTTGGTGTGACAGACTTGGAGGACTTCATCGACATTTTTGAGTGAAAAAGATTGAAACTTGTAGAGAAATTTTGAGAGCAAAAGTCGAGGGAGAAGAGAATCGCTCTTAGGGTTTTGAAAGGCAGTAGTCGAAATGAATTGTTTTGAGAGATAAAAAGAATTTGAAAACGGGAAGTTGAAACAACACAAAAGAAAAATGCATTTTCGGAATAAATAAAAAATGGAAACTGCTAAAAAATTCTAAAATCGAATTTTAGCAATTAAAATAGTAACTTCTAAAAATAAAATAGGCAAGTGATGATTCGAATAAAATCATACTGTTCACAAATTTCATGCTAAAATTAAAATACCCGTATTGAAGAGATTTTCTCAAGTTGAAATTCTGAGTTTGATCAACTTCAGACTTTAGTCAATAGGAGAAATAATATTCAGCTTGTTGTGGATAGACTCAAATAAGCTTTTCTCTAGAGACTTCATGAAGATATCTGCCAATTGATTCTTTGACTCAATAAATTGAACCAAAATCTCCCCATTCTAGACATGATCCCTTATAAAATGATGTTGAATCTCTATATGCTTCACCATTGAATGAAGAATTGGGTTCCCTGTGAGATTAATAGCACTTGCGTTGTCACATTTGATCTCGGTGCAAGATTCTTCTATTCCAAAGTCTCTTAGTTGTTGTCTTATCCATAGGATTTGAGAGCAACATATTCTGCTTCTGCTATTGATAATGCTACAGTACTTTGCTTTTTTGAGAACCAAGATACCATTATATTTCCCAACAGTTGACAAGTACCAGATGTTCTCTTTCTGTCAATCTCTACAACTGACTAAATTAGTATCAGAATATCCAAGTAGAGTAAAGTCTCATTGTTTTGGATACCATAGACCCAGCTTTGGAGAAGTCGCAACATATTTAATGATGTTTTTTACAGCACTTAGATGAGATTCCCTTGATCAAATTGAAATCTTGCACAGATGCACACACTGAATAGAATATCAGGTCTAGAGGCAGTAAGGTAGAGAAGAGAACCAATCATGCTTCTGTATAGCTTCTGATCTACTTTCTTCCCTTCTTCATCCTTGTCCAGTTTTGAAGAACTTGACATAGATGTCTCTATCTTCTTGCAATTCTCCAACCCAAATTTCTTGATGAGATCTTTGACATATTTCTCCTAGTGAATGAATTTACCTTTCTTTGATTGTCTGACTTGCAATCCCAGAAAGATTGTTAACTCACCCATCATGCTAATTTTGAATTCATCCCGCATAGATTTTGAAAATTTCTTGCAGAGATTTTCGTTAGGAGAACTAAAGATAATATCTTATACATAAATTTGTACTAGCAGAAAATCTTTTCTTTCTCTCTTTATAAACAAAGTAGTATTAACCTTTCCCTTTTCAAAACCATTTTGAGTTAGAAACTTACTCAACCTTTCATACCAAGCTCAAGATGTCTACTTCAGTCCATACAAGGCATTTTTCAATCTGTAGACTGAGTCTGATTTTCTTGGATCTTCAAATCCTGGTGGTTGTTCCACATAGACTTCTTCTTGTATGAACCCATTTAGGAAGGCACTCTTGACATTCATCTAGAATAACCTTAAATTTTTATAACAAGTAAAAGCAAGTAATAATCTAATTGCTACTAACCTTGCTATTGATGCATAGGTCTCTTCATAGTCTATCTCTTTTTCCTGTGTATATCATTTCGCCATGAGTCTTGCTTTATTTCTGATCACTTTTCCTTTCTCATTCATCTTATTCTTGAAAACCCATTTCGTTCTTATCATAGATTTGCCTTTGGGCTTTGGAATCAGCTCCCATACATCATTAATGCTGAATTGTCTGAGTTCTTCCTGCATAGCTTCTATCCAGCTTTCATTAGACAAGATTTCGTCTACTCCTTTTGGTTCTATCTCAGAAACAAGTGCTAGAGCTCTGAACTCTTCTTTTCCTTTGGATTTGGTGTGAATTCCTTCATCAATGTCACCAATGATGAGTTCTTGGGGATGACTTGACTTGTGCTTTCAGTTGCTGTTCGGTCTGAGAGTCTATTGATCCTCCACTCCATTTGAATATTCTTGATCTGCTCGTTGCTGTTCTTCAGAAGTCTGAACCTCTACGGGGGAAGTAGACTTTGTTAAGTCTAAAACTGGTTTAGACTCTTCAAGTTGAGTCTGATCTAGTTGATTCTGCACATAATCCTGAAACTTGACGTTCATAAATTCTTTCACAAATTGAGTCTTCTTATTAATGACCCTGTAGGCTTTGCTTGAGGACCAATAACTAACGAAGATTCATTCGTCTAATTTTTTCTCAAACTTTCCAGATCGTTCATTCGCATTCTTCAAAATAAAACAATTACAGCCAAAGACATGAAAGTATGAAACATTCGGCTTCTTTCCTTTATACATTCATATGGAGTTTTCTCTAGGATAGGCCTCAAAAATACTCTGTTGATAATACAGCAAGCAGTAGAAACCGATTCTACCCAAAATCAAGAGGATATATTGCTTTCTATCATGAGAATTCTGGCCATCTCTTGTAAGGATTTGTTTTTCCTTTCCACAACCTCATTTTGTTTTGGAATGTATGGAGAAGAGAAAATATGCTGAAAACCATATTCATTACAAAACTTCGCAAAATCCTGATTTTCAAACTCACCTCCATGGTCGGTTCGTATGCTCGAAATAGCATAACCCTTTTCATTCTGAACCTTCTTGGCAAACTTTGAGAAATAAGAGAATGTTTCAAACTTACTTGCCAGAAAATATATCCAAGTGAAGTGAGAGTAATCATCCACGATTACTAGGCAATATTTCTTTCCACCAATACTCTGAGTTCTAGTTAGTCCAAAAAGGTCCATATTGGAAGTTGCAAAGCTCGACTGGTAGAAACCTGATCTACAAGTTTAACGGAACTTATGACCTATTTTTTGAAGACGCAGGGAGTGCATAATTCAAACTTCTGATAAGTTAGATTAGGAAGTCCTCGAACCAGCTTCTTAGAAGAAACTTTAGCAATTTGTTTCATATTAACATGGCCAAACTTCCGATGTCAGAGGCTTGCTTCGTCTTGAATAGAGATAAGGCACTAAGAACTTTTTGGGTTTACATCCAGAAGGTAAATGTTGCCATGCCTTCGCCCAGTAAAAGATTGAGAAAAGTCTTGACTCTTTCCAGAAGAAATGCCTTCCAGAACAAATGCCTTCTTGGAAATTTATTCTAAAACCAGCATCACAAAGCTGATTTATGCTCAGCAGATTGTAGTTCAAACCTTCCACCAGGGAAACATTGTTGATAGTCAAGCTTCCAATCTGCACAGTTCCACATTCTACAATTTTTCCTTTGCTATTTCCTCCAAAAGACATTTTTTCTCCATTTAGTTTAACAAGCTATATGAAGCAGCTTGAGTCTCCTGTCATATGCCTTGAATAGCCACTATCCAAATACCATTTGATATTTCTTTTCTTGGGTCAAAGAGAGTTAGTATTAAAAACAGTCTTTGCGTAGTCCTTCTTAACTAGTCTCTAAACCTTGGGATGTTCTTTCTCGAAATACTCTGAGCTATTACAGTTCGAACATCTGAGTGCATTTCGGCCAACAAGTTTTACAAAAACTTTTTGAAAGTGATTTTTGTAAAATGCCTTTGCAGGTCTTTGTTTAATTCTCTATTTTACTTTAGGAAAATCAATTAATGAAACAATTTCTGAAGTCATACCCAAACCACATTTGTTAAAATAGGGTATTTGAGCTAAAATAATTCTCCCAAATCTTTCGGATCATTTTGAAAATCTTTTTATAATGTTTGAAATATCTCTTTTCAAAATAGTATTTTCCTTTGAAAGAGAATTAGAATATTCTTTCAAATTATCAAAAATTTTTATTCAGAATTTCAAACTTTTCTTTTCAAGAAACTTCTTGTTGCCTAAGCTTAGAATTCTCCATTTGTAGTTCGGAAATCCTTTTAAGAGAGGATTAAGACTGAGACAAAGTTCCATTATGTACTTAGAAAATTTAATAGGAATTTTTTAGTCATTGACCTCAATTTCTTTATTTGAATCTAAATCAGTGTCTAATTCTGATTCTGAGCCTGATTTTGAATGAGCCATTAGACATATGTTGGCATATTATTCTTCACTTTCCTCACACTCGGTGTCACTCCAAGTTTAAGCTTTGAGAGCCTTTTTGTACTTCTTAGTTTTTTCTTTCTTCTTCTTCAATAAAAGACAATTAGGTCTCATATGCCAATTTTTCTTGCACTCGAAGCATATAACATCCTTGCTAGTTTCATTGTCTTCTGCTGGTCTCTTCTGAAAATTCTGCGTGCTCTACTTCTTCTATTTGAATCTTCTTCTCTTTTTTATTCAGCTTTTTGAATATCTTAATCATAAGTGCCAGCTCCTCATCGTCCATATTATCATCTGAATCTGTATCATCAGAATCAATGTTAGTCTTTAAAGCAATTGATTTCTTACCTTTATGATCTCCTTCATCATTTATCTACTCCACTTCATATGACTAAAGTGTGCCTATCAATTCATCAACTGATAGAGGTATGATCCTCTGAGTTTCTCTAATTGAAGTCTTCACATGATTCTAGTCTTTCGAAAATCCACGCAGCAGTTTATTGACTTTCATTGGTCCAGAAATTGGTTGACCTTGATAAGCGAGGCCATTCACAATCTTTGTAAAGCGACTAAACATATCAGATATAGATTCTCCAGGCTTTATTCTGAAGGCTTCATACTGTTCGAGCATAATTTTTATTTTTGTTTCCTTCACAAGGTCAGTTCCTTCATAGGTAACATGTAATTTGTTCCAAACTTCTTTTGCTATTTTACAAGAGGAAATTTGGTTATTTTCAATGGAAGATAAGGCACAATATAAAAAGTAGATAGCTTTTGCGTCAAGAGTTTGTCTCTTGGTAATTTCAACTTGTGTTGTTTTGTCAGCATCAACAACTTCTTTCCCTCTATCTGAAATTGATGTTGCTTTAGATTGATCCATTTTTCAACAACATCACACTCCAAGGGATCTCTGGATATAAGAAATGCCTTCATCTTATTCTTTCACACATTGTACTCATTTCCATCGAAGTAAGAAGGTCCAGTGTTGTTTTGACCTTTAACCAAACCTGGAGCCAAAATACTAGCCATAGAAGATTTTTAGCTTAGAAGTAAAACACTTCAATAAGTAAGCACACGAGCTCTGATACCAATTGAAAGTGCTAGTATGAACACCTAGAGGAGGGTGAATAGGTGTGAAGACTATTTTCGCAAAAAGCGATAAGAATATTTTGCTTTTGAAACTGAGTCTGATGATCAGTAGACTTTGAAGAGTTTAGACTTTAACTAGTAAATTGAAATATGAATAAGGTAAAGGAGTTCAGGGAAGAGAAAATGAATACAAAATTTGTAGTGGTTCGACTTATATTAAGTCTATATCCACTCTCCCATGCTGACAGCCTCCTAGCTGGTTTCCATTAAGAATCAAAAGAGAATTTACAATCTTGCAATCTCGACTTCACAATGAAGAGTCTCTACTGCTCTCACAAAGTCTCACTTTGAGTCTCTCTCTCTTTGGAGTACAAATTTGAGCACAGTATAAGGAATAACAAGTAAATGGGAAGCTTCAGACTTTGAAATTTTTCTTTCACACACTCTATCAAATGACTTGAGAAGCCTCCTTAAATACTCCTTCATGCATTCTTGACTGTTGGCACTTTCCAAAAAAATTCTTCCAATCAACCCGTTGGACAGAATCAATCAAGGAGATCTCGAGTCGTTTGAAGATTATGATAAAAGCCCGTCAATCCTATTTGCCTATACAATCAAGATCTTGGTTTTCATAAGTAGATTCTTTCTAAATTGATTTGCCTTCCGAAATGATTTGATGTATATAAATTGATTCCAATAAAGACAACCAATCTCGTAGGTGATATTGCCAGCCATAAAGCCATTTATATCCTTTAGGAACCGAACTCACGAAGAAAGAAAGATAATCCTTAGTCTGGTTAAGTCTTCATTCTTCACTTGTGTTCAATCTGGAACTTCGTCAGAGTGGCCAGACTTCTGTTGTGAGATAGACTTTGACACAAAAGTCTAGCAATCTTCATAATAGAACTTAGATAAGTTTTGTCAGCTTCAAAACATTATAAGAGTTTTCTCCAACAGAATCTTCCACCTTAGCAAATGCAATAAGTGTAGGTCAAAGCTCAAGATGAAGCATGTAACAGTAAGCTTTTGTATGTCCAGCCCTTTGACAATGAGTACAAAAGTGAGAGCCACGACTACCAATACCTTTATCATGACCACTACGATTTCCACTCTGAACAAACCTATGTCCATGACCCCGATAACCATAACCACGAGCTCCATGTCCATTAGAGCTATTAGTAATCCTGGCACTTGTCTCTAGTGTTGTAGTTGAGCTCTTGTCAGTAGGTGTCGAGTGAAGGGCTCAGGAGAAAATTTCATCAACTACGGGAAGGAGCTTTCAGATGTAATCACTTGATAAATGGAGGAATATTTAGGGCCTAGTGCTTGAAGAAATAATATTACTCAATGATCCTCCTGTTGTTTGACTAAAACAACCGGATCACCTGAAGCCGGTAGATAAGTATCTAGTTGTCAGTAAATGTAGTGAAATGATCATAATATTTAGATAAAGACTGATCGCCACACTGAAGGTCAAACAAAGCTTCCCATTTGTCACACATTCGTGTCATATTATTCTGACTTGAGTAAAGTAAAACACACTTCTCCCAAACTTCTTTAGCAGGATTACATTGAATGAAGTGAGGACTAATTTTAGGATCCATACTATTTCATAACAATGTATGGGTCATTGCATCTCCTGCAATCTAGTCATCTATCTTGCCCATATCGAAGGGGATTGTAGACATGAGATAAGCATTTTATCTAGTGGCAATAAGATAAACTTCTACAGCTTTAGATCAAGATAGATAATTGGTTTCATCTAACTTGACAAATGTTAATTGAAAATGAGCTAAACTAGATCCAGATCCATAAGCCATCAGTATTAACTTCCCTCAACTATAGTAACACAAGTAGCCAAATAGGTTGAACACAAGATATGATTGAATCTAAGAGTAATGTCATAATAAGCAAGCACTTAATTCCAATTGTGCAGTCAGCCCCAATATAATAAACACAAATGAGGGTTCAATCTGTTCACCACTGAGTCATAATAATTTATCAAGAGATCATAAAATAATATACTTAGTATCACCAACTACAGTAAGTCATTCGACACTCCAATGCATGTCAACCAACACTTTAATGAACAATAAGTTGTAATGAGAAATCATATAAGGCTACCGAACCACATCCTCTGTCATCCCCACTGCTATAAGTCATTCATTTTTTTTCTAACTTTTTTTTTTGGGGAAACCCTAGCACTCGAATATTTCCAACCTCCTTGGTTGCACAGAAGAATTAGTCAGATCGTCAGACATAAAAACACTAGATCTACTCATCGTTCGTTCAAATCTGCCTCTTAAGAGAAGTCTAAGTGTTGGAAAAAACTCATTTATTGTTTTGAAGCTGACAAAACGTTTTCATCAGTCTAATTTAAAGACCTCCAGACCCAAGTGTTAAAGTTTGAAGAACTCCAAACTCTATCGTCAAAATATGAAGACCACCAGACTCAAGATCTAAAGTCTGACCTCACTGGCAGTTCTAGACGAAGAAAGAAGACTTATCTAGTTGACGGATTATCTTCAAGGTTTCGATTCATATGGTTTTTGGAAGACCTTATGGCTGGATACAACATCAATATGATTGATTATTCTTATTGGAATCTACTCTGATTTGAAGATCTTTTGAAAGACAAGCAAACTTGGAAGGTTACTTATGGAAACTCAAGATCCTAATTATATGGGTGAACATGATTGATGGGTTTTCATCTCCAATCAATCAACGACTCGAGATCACCTTAATTGATTATGTCCAACGAATAGATTGGAAGAATTCCTTTGAAAAGTGCCAACGGTTGTGAAGGCATGAAGGAGTATATAAGGCGGACTCTTTAGTTGTTCAATAGAGTGCATGAAAGAAGAATTTCAAAGTCTGAATCTCTGTAGTTCCTTGCTCTTTTATTTATTGAGCTTAAATTGTACACAAAAGAGAGAAGCATATAGTGTGACTTTGTGAAGAGACTAGCTAAGACTCTCCATTGAGGAAGTTGAAGATCACGAGCTGTATAATCTCTTTTGATTCATAGTGGAATCCAGCCAGTGGGCTGTTAGTGCGGGAGAGTGGACATAGGCTTAGATTAAGCCGAACCACTATAAACCTTATGTTTAAATTCTCTTACCCTAACCTCCTTATCTTATTCGTTGCTTTACTTAATTGCTTTATAGAATTGTTCAAAGTTGTTTACATCCCGAGTTTATTATTATCATTCAAAGGCAATCAAATTTATTAAGTCTTACAAGAAAATTTTTATATACACCTATTCTCCCCCCTCTAGGTGTGTGTACTAGACCTTTCACTAAGAACATAAGATGATATCCTTCGGTGATTGACGCTGATTTGAAGCAGCCCCAATGGCGAGGTTGGACAAAGCATCCAAATCTGGTGGCTGGACTCCGAGGGCAACCAACGATGATGATGGTGGCTAGACGATGGCGATGGTGGCTGATGGCCATGATGGTCACTAGTTCTATCCAAATCTGGTGGCTGGGCAGCTTTGAGGTTTTTGGTGATAGTGAGGGTTCCGATGACGATGCGCATGGTTGTGGTGGTGTGAGGTTCGGCAATGGTGGTGGTGGTTCCCAGCGATGGTAAGGGTTCTGACGACAGTGCGGGTGGTGGTGGTGGGGTTGAAAATTAGGGTTTTTTTTTCTAGCTTTGATACCATAATGAAGGAGATAAAATGCCGTATTGTATTATCTTAATCAAAAGGATTACAAGATATATATGGATAACCCTTTCAATATAAAATAACTAAGGACTATTTTACCCCTATCATAATTATTTCCTAACAAAGAAAACCAGATTCTCTAAGCTAGAAGTGGATTTAGGATTTGTTGAAATCAATAGTAAAAAATCTTCCAGGATCAGGCATTCTAAAGGCATTGAGGCAGGGACTTCCAGAGATGCAGTGATCCAGGGACAACCTTTTAGATTAAAAACTATCAAACTCCCAGCCTTCCGCAAAAACAACATGATATATATGTTTCTTTACTACTTGAACTATAATCTCTTAAAAGTGCAGGGACACTTGTACGTGAAAAAGTGCACAAGCACACAAAAATCTTACCCGCATCAATTGTTGCCAGTCCTGCAATTCAGTTCGACTAGACTTGAACATAAGTTGAGAATTACCAGTTTCTTCATATTCAATGCAAAAAACTTACATTTCTCACGGCATCCATGCCAATCAAGCCATACTAGATTTGGAAGAAGAGGATTCTCAGGATTTCCTTCAATATCAACGTAGTCCAACTCAAGGAACCTTAGATTCGGTAGATGATGAAGTTCTTCACAGTGTAAACGGTCAATTTCCAGTTCATCTTCAGTGAAATTGGGGTTTACACGGAGAGCTACAACTGTTTTGGTACCCTGCCAATTCGTTGAAAAAATGAAATTGTGAATTAGAACAAAAAGATATATGTGATGAAACAACAATACAGTCATCATATACAGAGGACCGGAGAAATCTGAGTGATCTACCTTCTTTTCCCGCAATGTTGTTTGAACATCTTTGTAATCCCACAGCCTGCCGCGCTTCCTGGGATTTTTAATATTTTCTTTCTTGACAATTTCTCTTCCTAGGATTTTTAATTGGTCGTGCATCCAAAACTCATTTTCTTCTCCAATTTTCAGAAAAGACATATTTTGAAGTTCATGAACACCTCTGTTTGGGAAAAGTTTATCGGCATCTCACATGTAGTAGAGGATTCTTTTTTCAACCCCTATAAAGAAATATGCTATATCAAGGAATAATTCTTTTGTATTTTCCTCCAAAAGGTCATAGCTTGCCCTCAACACTCGTTCCACTTCTTTTTTCCGGTTCTCTTCTTAATTTTTCCAGAGTCTCTCTCGATATTTCTATGCTCTTCCTATACAAATGACCCCACAATTTCAATAGCAAGAGGAAGCTTTCCCACGGCAGAAGTGATGTTGCTGGGTGGAGAACCATAGCCCCCTTGGGGATGCTCCAAACGAAAAGCATGGTTATAAATTAGTTCAAGAGCATTTTCTTCATTCATAAGTAAAACCTCATGTTCATTGCTTTCTTGATGGTCGTAATGTTCAATAATATCTTTTCTTCTAGTTGTTATGATGATCCTACTCCCTAGACCAAACCAAGTTAGCTCTTCGGCCAATGGTTTGATTTGTTCGAATTCATCGAGATCATCCAGTACGATGAGAACACTTTTTGGTCGGAATAGGGATTTTATGAATTTGGTACCTTCATTGGAGGATTCCACCTTTGGACAGTTTCCTCTCTTGAAGTCTCGAATTAACTTCTTCTGCAGAGAGACCACTCTTTTTTGTTCAATCTCATCCCGAAAATCTTTAAGAAAGCTGCAAAGATCAAAGAGGTGACTGATCTTGTTGTATACCACCTCGGCAAAAGTGGTTTTTCCAGCCCCAGGCAGACCGCATATTGCAACCGCGCATTTCCCCGTCGTCTTCTGTCCTTCAATAACTCGTCCATCCTTATTGCTGAAACCAGGCTTTCGCATCATCTCTCGCACGTCTCCATCCATTCCAGCTAGATTTTTAGTCACCTCTTGCTCGTCCATCCTCAAGAGTTGCCAAAGTCTAGAAACGACCTTGTTCACTAGTTCGTGATATCTACAAAATAAAAAAGGGAGCTATGCAGTATGCTTTTCTTAATAGGAAAGTGGGGAGAAGCATGAGCACTAACGATATGCCTCAAAGTGGTAACGAATGTGGTTTTATTTACGGGGAATGCATCGGTGACATTAAATAAGGGAAGATAAAAACAGACTAATATACAAATACAACATTAAAGACGAGACATGCAAATGCATTGCCATTGATAAACGATAAGAAAATCTCCAAAAGTAAATGGATCCCGGAAAGGGCGCGGTGTGCATCTTAATACACAGGTAAGTTCTCCTGTCTTATTCATTCGTAAAGCTAAAACAAGTAAAGCAGACCGAGCGGTTAGACTTACCCATTGCGGACATCCTCCAATTCCAATCCCAAAATCCCAGCAATATATGCCAGAGCAGTCTTCCACTTTGTGATTGTCTCGGGATCCCTGCTTTTCTCGTGCTCGACGAAGAACTCTTCATATGTTCCCTGCTGGTGCCGAACAACACTGGGCTTGACCCGGTAGAAAATGGGAAGAATGGTTTTCTTCGGCTCCACCATTTGAGCCAATTCCATCAAACAAGCTGCGCTGGATGCAAAGTTCTCGGACAAGACAGGGATGCAGATGTCGGAACGCTTGATGGCTTCCACGATCTTGTCATTGATCCTTTCAAAGTACTTGATCTCTTCGCTGTCTCTGAGTACCACAATCCCCGAGCCTCTGAGGTGGTCGTAGAAGCACTCGAGGAAGTTGTGGCGGGCATCTGGTCCTCTGAAGTTGAGGAACACTTGGTAGTTGCAAACAGCCAACTCTTCAGCGGTAGCATTAGCTGACGATGAGCGGCCATTGTGGACATGAGCACCCATTTGCATACAGAGATTCTAGCTTGAACGGAGACCGAGATTATCGAGATCAAGATTATTAAACTTCGATGGCTGAAGTCGTTTGATTCCGCAAGCGCCGACCTCACCTGTTAGTCTTAGTCTGCCCCCCGCGTGAATGATTGTCTACCTTTGCCCAACTCTCTCTTATTTTCTTTTCTAGTCATTCATTTGATATTTTGGCAGTTCTATTCTTTCAATGACCAGGTCAGTATCTTCCAAAGGCAAATTATCTCGCTGGGTACAGCAAATAGAGAATTATCTCATTATTTAAGTATTTATTGTCACACCCCAACTCATAAAAAATTGGAATAATGACACGGCCGTCATTTCTCTCAAAGGATGCAATTTTAAACGTAACCATACTCAACATGTTATTGAAATATATACAATTTTAAATTATATATTTGATAAAAAAAAAAGTCACTTGATTACCATATCAGAGTTTTCTATAATTTATCAAAATGATACGTACACACATCCAACAAACCATAAACTCAATAAATCATTATAACTATATACAACTCATACAAAAAAAAAAAAAAAAAAAAACCCACTATCCAAAAGTCCTACAATGATATTGCTCTTGTCCTATTTGTGGTTTGTTGAAGAACCTGAAAAACAAGTAAGAGGAAGAAATGAGTTATCATGGCTCAGTGAGTAATACATTTCTTCTAAGCAAATCAAATACAAAATGATATCATGACTCATCATTTGTAATATCCTCGATTTCGACTCTTATTTTGATCCTAAGTAGGAGGCTTATGTATCCCAAATAATTAATGAAAAGGGATGACTCATGGCCTAAGGGAATGATGACAAGTGATCTCGCAAGCCAAGTAGGGCGCCACCTCTCCTCCATAGATTTTCCACCTTGAGTTTCATAGGTTTTGACTTCTCAATTTTTCGAAACTGCTGGGTCTTTCATACTTTCCAATTTTATAGAGCTATTTGTCCTTCAAATCTAGAGAAACTTCCCTCATAAAAGTTGTTTACAAAATCTTGACCTACAACATACTTTTCTTAGGTGAAATCATTGGGATGAAGGCCCAATCAACTACTGTACAGAATATGCCCGAAATAGTGAAAATGGTAACCAGGTTGCTTTCTCGAAGTTTTATAAAATCTTTCCATTCGAATTTGGACATACTTTCTTCACAAAAATTTTAAATGACATCCATTTTTACAACATATTAAAATTTCAAATAGTTTCGTCAAGATTTGGATTTCAACATGAGTCTCTCTCTCGACCGTTGAATATGCTAAATAGACGAATTTTTTATATATTCACTGATTTTATGCTCTTTCCACAGCACGAATTTGGTTATATTTCCTTCATGAAAAATGATTTTTGGGGTCTTCTCTACAACATACTAAAATTTTATAATTTTTCGAACCTATTTGATAAGGTAATGACATTGATTTCGACCCCAAAAATAATTTTTGAGGTCTTCTCTACAACATACTAAAATTTTATAATTTTTCGAGCCCGTTTGATAAGGTAATGACATTGATTTCAAAGTTGCTCAAAAAAAATTTCACCTTGGAATTGGAGAGCTACACATCCAAAACTTGGAGTGGGAGGGGTTGTATGTCACGCCCCAAACCCCGAGCGTGCCAACATCCCACCATGGTCATGCAAATGCGACATTCCCAGGTAGTGTCGCCGACCCCATTCATTTTTTTTATGCGCAAGCGGAACGTATTATAAAACCCCTGACAATAAAATACGGGATAGAAAAGCAGGAAACAATTTCACAACCAATAACTTACTCAAACCAACGAAGTTACAAACGAAGGCCTACAGCCAAAAGTCTACAAAAGATCGACTCTTAAAAATGAACTGTCCTACGACCTACAAGTCGGACACGCTCTCTAATCCTTATGACTTCGCCTCTGCAACTCCTCAAGGCCAACCAAAGCTATCTGGCCACTCCGCCCACCGGGGACCTGAAATGGTTATTCAATAACCACTGAGACAACGTCTCAGCAAGTTCAACCCCCTAAACCCCTATTAGAAAGATAATACGCCCAAGGGTGGCCTAGCCACATCACACAGAGAACTTACCTCGCCTCAATTCCTTCCTGCAGGTTAGCACAATTTGTATCACACAATTTCAGGTAGTAATAATAATTCAAACAATTGGAACGCCATCACTTTCATATAAATCACGATCGCACTTAGCACGCATCACAATTATTATTCACTGCCACACAATAGCATAGCTTACTCGCAGGTCAAATATCTACTAACATTACGGCATTTCTAGAAGAATAAAGGTTCAATCGGTCTCGCCACTACTGCGACCAAGCCACTTCGTTCTATCAACATCATTTCTAGAAGAATAAAGGTCCAGTCGGTCTCGCCACTACTGCGATCAAGCCACGTCATTCTATCGACGGCATTTCTAGAAGAATAAAGGTCCAGTCGGTCTCGCCACTACTGCGACCAAGCCACGTCGTTCTATCGACAGCATTTCTAGAAGAATAAAGGTCGAGTCGGTCTCGCCACTCATCGCGACCAAGCCACGTCGTTCTATCGACGGCATTTCTAGAAGAATAAAGGTCCAGTCGGTCTCGCCACTACTGCGACCAAGCCACGTCGTTCTATCGACAGCATTTCTAGAAGAATAAAGGTCCAGTCGGTCTCGCCACTACTGCGACCCAGCCTTTCAACTAGCACACGACAATTCGATACCGATCCTTGGATACTTTACATTTCACTCACATAATCCAATTACGATATTAGCCATTAACAATCCAATTTCAATGCCGAACTCGACACTTGGGATTTTATGAATAAAATCCATATTTATCACAATCAACACTCAATTTGCCACAATTAATCATCAAATTCAAATTCTAAATACACAGCAACCCGATCGCACGAAATTCTGAGAGTTTAGGGTCCCACGAAAATTTTTGAATTTTAATAAATAATTAATTTTTTTCCGAAAATTAATTAAATAATAATATTTATATTTTTCATCATCCACGCTCAATTTATAATATCCAACCATCAATTTCAAAATCCGAACACATAGCAACATCGCACGAAATTCGAGCAACCGATCAAAAATAATTTTTTCGTTTTTTTAATAAATAATAATATTTTAATAATTTCGGATTATAATATAATATTATAATTTCCAGAATTTCGAAATGTTTAAATAAATCAAAAATAAAACCTATTATGTCACATCGATGTCTATCATTAAATAAACTCTCTTAGCCTTTAATTAAACATGGTTTAAATTAAACAAACATCTTAATCTAATTCACAATTAAATAAACTAAACTAATCACCCAAGCTTACTTAACTTAGGCTAAGCACACTTAGGGCATCATTAACCGTCTAATCAAGGTTTAGTGAGTTAAACTCACCGGATTAGCAAGCCGAGCGGACCAAAACGACGGGGACGACGCGAGGATTGACTTTCCTCAAAGCGGGTTGAGCATCCGGGCTCGGGAAGGCGGCCAAAACGGGCCAAACGTGGGCTGCCATACCCATTTTTGAACTCCCTGAATGTTGCTGGATGGGGCCAAATCCGAGGCTGATTCAAGCTGGACAAGGCCGGCGGAGGGCCAGGGGACTCCGGCGGGCTAAGGCGGGGGCGCACGGTGGCGGAGGGAGCTCCGGCGAAGGCCCGAGCCACTCAAAGAAGTTGCTGGATCTCGGCTGAAACAGGGGCGACGGCGAGAGGCGGGCCGAGACACACGGCAGCCGCGAGCTTCGGCGACGGGCGGTTGCGGACGGCCGGCGACGGCTCCGGCGACGTGCGGCAACGGCCATGGCTGCTCGGTTCCTTCCTCCATTTTCTGGTCTTCGCACAGTAGAGATGGAGGGGGAAACCGACGGGAGAGGGAGGAGAGAAGATGCACGGCGGCTGGATGGGCGGAGCAACGACGGCGTGCGGCGGCGGTGAACGGCGGAGGCGTGCGGCTTCTCCAGCTTGCTGGTTGCTGGGTTTTCAAAGAGGAAGGAGATGAAGAAGATGGAGATGGAGGAGTCGCACGGTTGGGAGGAAGAAGAGAGGGAGGAGAGAGAAGAAGGGGGGGCTTTTTCTTTTATTTTTCTCTTTCTTTTATTCAATAAAAATGACCCACCATGACATCATGTGATGTCACCTTCCACTCACCATTTCTTGACAAATTTGCCCCTTCTAGAAGCTTTAAGGTAATTTAAAATGTTAGGTCCATGTGCATACGAATTTTGAAACGATTGCCTTCCATTAATCACTTGATTTACTTTAAATCCATCTCAATTGGCCTCAATGCTTCCATTAAATATTCTCCTCATCCAATAGCTCATCTCGCATCTCAATTTTGTATTCCATTTTAATCCCCGACTCCAAGTGCATAGAAATGAACTGATTAATTCAATTGAAATTAATACCGAATATTTTGGATGTCACATTGTACGCCCAACTTGAAGAGGAAACCAATGTAGAGTCTTCTTGGCTTGAAGATAAGAAATCATTAAATACAAGAAGCCTTGTCAACATCTTAGGTGTCCATATTAAGATTATGTAATAATGCCAAAAGATTTGCCTTGGTAAATAAGTTAGTGATTTATGGTTTAAGTGAACCATACCATGGAAGATTCTAGAATACTTGGCTTAATGAGCAAGAAAAGTCATGAGAAATGTGCCAAAAATCTAAAACTTATGATGGCCATATCTTAGGCATTAAATGAAGGGATGAATCACTAGCTTAGGTGGCCATTTGAGGATTTGATCATCATTACATAAGATTTTCCTTGGATATTAAGTTTGGCCAAGCAATGATGAAATTGTGACTCTTAAGCTTAAGTGGACTAATTAGGAGTGGCTTGGAGAATAAGTAGCACGTGTTTCTTGGAGACTAGTCATTAAATGAAGATATAACTCACTAACTAGGTGGCAAGGAGGATATTTGGCAATCATGACGATACAATCTTCATTGAAGAATAAGTTAGGGTCATTAATGAAACTTAGCCTATAAATAGGAGAATCACCCCCATTCATTCTCAACCTTCGGCTCACTTCTTCCCCTCCTCCTTTCTTGCACATCCTCTCTCTCTCTCTCTCTCTCTCTCTCTCTCGGCCTTGCTCGCCCACCACCTCACAAGACGACCCTCTCTTAGTAAAATCACCTATAGTTTATCAAGGTTTATCGAAGGTAAGTAGAATCTCTAACTTTTCGTTAGGGCAATAGCCTACGTCGTCAAGTTTAGTAGTGTGCTCACCCATATAAGTCGCTTGTATGTTGTGATGTTCATTTGTATGGTTTGCTCATGTTTGCATGCTTGAGTGTGTTTACACCCCGGGACGAGGTTGAGGTCCACTCAGCTTGGAATTGACGTTAAGTCACAATAGTCTAAGCCGCAAGGCCTTAGATTGGTATTGAAGCATGCCGATTATAAGTCTTACTTGGTGCGGACATCAGCCTAGGCATATGGCTCAAGCCACAAACCAAGAATCGTGCCCAACATATGATATAGCATGATGTTAAGAACTATGGTACACTCACTAAAATGAGCACGCCTTTGGGCCACGTGAGTCGACTAAGAAGAAAAATAAAAATTGGCTTAAGTAATGCACTTTTATGATGCACTTAAAGAGGAAAAAGCGTCAGTCACCGCATAATGTTGGTGGTGACGCCTCATTCATTGAACATGATGCCCTAGTTGAGTTGGGATGCTTGAATTTGAGCCCAGATGCCTCGAGTAAGCTAGCCCCAGGATGCCCTAGTTGAGCCAGGATGCTTGGGTTGGGCCCAGATGCTTTGGTGAGCTAGAGCTAAGATGCCTTGGTTAAGCCAGGATGCTTAACTTGAAGCTGGATGCCTTGATTGAGCTAGGAGGATTTGGTTAAGCTAGGACGACGATAAATGAATTTGCATGAGTATCGATTTATGCATAAGCATAATATGTGGATATGTTCATTGACAAGTTGAAAGTAAGCATGTTACAATGGACATATATATGTAGTTGAGGTGTAGCAATAAATTTGCTAATGATCTGCCATTGATATTGCATTGCAAGTGTTATACCTATTAGATTTTGATGATGAGATGTCCTCCTAGTAGAGAATTATAGATTTTACTTACTAAATCCATGACTCACCCCATTATTTTTCAGAATTGTAAGTATAAAGGAGTTGCAGTCTCGATAGAGGAGTTAAGATTTACTCTGGCCTTTTAAGCGTAGAGCATGTAATGATTGTAAATATAACGACCCATGATAAAAGGGCTTGTAAATATAACTAATGCAATTATGTGTTTGTAAGTGGTTGTTTTCTTGGCTGCTTGTTATTGTCTGGATGTTATATGTATGATTCCGTTTAATGAAAAGATAAAAAGAAACGAGATGGTGAATTGTAAGTATGAAGGAGTTGCAGTCTCGATAGAAGAGTTAAGATTTACTCTGGCCTTTTAAGCGTAGAGCATGTAATGATTGTAAATATAACGGCCCATGATAAAAGGGCTTGTAAATATAACTAATGCAATTATGTGTTTGTAAGTGGTTGTTTTCTTGGCTGCTTGTTATTGTCTGGATGTTATATGTATGCCTCTATTTAATGAAAAGATAAAAAGAAACGAGATGGTGATGTGCCTAGGACATCACAAAAATAACCCTTTCTACTCGAGACCCTAGAAATGGAGTCGGGGTGGTTTCATCATCTCACTTTCAATATAAGATATACATAAAATGTCAAAAAAAGTATAATAATTTTTCAACAAAACTTTATACATACGAGATTAGTTAACAAAACCACTCAACAATAAAAAGTAACCTATCAATGGTCTATTCTATCGATAGATCTCCTCAAATCATATATTAATGGTCAATTCTATCAACTAATATAATATTCATCATCTAACTATAATTAGGCTTAATGCCCGTGACAAAGGCGATTAAGTTTACCCCTTGACTAGGTCTACCACCTATATCTATATCAACTGGTGGTTTGTTCCAGAAAAATGTCCCAACAATATAATATATACTCCACCTTCAACGGGTTCTCTTCATAGTGATATGAGCGATATCAACCAATATCTTTTTCCAAGAACCCACAATCAAAACAGAAAGCCATTCCATAAACTGGTGTTGATACTTAAACTAGATTAATTAAATGGCATATAGTCTCTTACGAGCTGTTGCATTATTAGTAATAGATGAACTCATGAATTGCATTGAAGCAGTGGTGGTGAATGGGCTTGAGTCGATTGCGTGGACGGAGGCCCACAACAAGCAAAATTCGGCCAAGCATGGGGAGTGCAACAGTAGCCGAAAATTACAAGTTGAAAAGGGGAGTTCCAAGCTTTAATTGAGCTAGATTCGGTCTATTTAATTAGAGCTGGAATTTATTAAAGGTTTTGAGCCTGATTCGGCCCATGAACATGCAAAATTCGGCCTAACCCTTACACACTAGGGTCGGCCAAAATTTGCTAAGAGGAAAGGCCATTGAGTCATAATTGAGCTAAGTTAGCCCACGAGAACTTCAATTAATGAAAGAAATAGTTTATCATAGCATGCTATTTCAATTTGGCCAGAGCCAAGCCAGCTAATCGACCTAGGTTAATACATAAATACATACTTATGCCTCATAATTCCAGGTCGGCAAATTCATTCTCATAACACAGAGCGAAACACACTTGAGAAGAAAAGAGAGGGAGACAAGGAGTTGCTGGGGGCTCTGCTCCTGGCCACGCCTGGCCCCTGGCTGAGCTTTGTACCCGGTCGCGCCTGGTCCTGACTGAATCCTTTGCCCAATTCCTGGTTGCGCCTTGACAACGTTCCTGTTGTTGCTTTCTTTGCCGCCTGACGAGCTGCTGCTTCCCTCAACGACCACAGTCCTCCTTAGCTGGCCACGAAGCTGCTGCACTGCAAATCACTGTAGGCTCCCTGATCCGGCAGCCCCCTGCTGGCCCACTACTTCCCCGACGTTGAAATGTACAGTGATGAGAGGGTATGAATTCAGCAGTGGCAACTAAAGTCTGCAACGGCTCCCAAGGGAATTTAGGAGTTTTCAACTCCTTGAGATGTACGAGTGGTGGAATCCGTTCCAAATTAGGACACTCCCATATCCTTAATATAGACAGATTAGGAAGTGATGAGAGGGTATAAATATCACTTCCTGTGTACTCCGCTATAGGCAGCTCACCAATTTCCAAATGCTCGAGCCCAGTGAGCTCGCCAAGTGATGGGAGACTTTTGCATCCTGCACAATCAAACAACCATAGCTGAACTAATTTGGGTATGCAAGACATCCAGCTTGGAAAACTTTTGCCCCCGTAGCCTCTTATTTCTAAGTTTCGAAGATTTAGGCTTGGCCGCAACTCTTGGAGTAGAATTTCATCGCTCTCTTTTCTGGGAAAGACTAATACGAGTGAACCTAAGTAATCCTTCTCGTTCAATTTTGAAGAATTCGAATTTGCTACCGCATCTTTTATTTCTCCCTTAACTTCTCCGAGGCTTCCTTCCAAATTGTTTAACCTGTTCAACATGCCAAGCCCACCATACCTCTTTGGGCAAGAATTGTCCCCGGGCAAAATGACATTTGTTAGCGTGCTCAAAAGAGTCAACTCGCCCATCCCTTGTGGCATATACGATAGGGCATTACAATAGCTAATCTCCAGTTGCCTGAGGTTGACCAACTTTTCTTTATCTCTTGGCAATTCCATTAGCTTGTAACGCATATTGAGTTTGAGTACTTGCAAGGTTTGCAATCTTGTAAAAGAATCAAGAAGCCTTACGATTCCTTCATTTTCAGAGAGATCCAGATATGTCAAAGTACTTCGACTTAGAAATGGAACTTGGCAATTTCTCAATAACATTATCATGCCAATCCAAGGCACGCAAAATCTTGAAAGTAGAAAGGAATTTGCAAAGAGTTTTTTCACCCATTTGAGTTCCACACCTCCCGCTTTTTGTTTGGTCCATTTTGATGAATGTCCTGAGACATTTCATTCTAAGTAGAGTAGGTGGAAGTCCCCGTGACAAATCTAAAGTTCAATCCCACGACAGATGGCGAGTTCTTCCATCAATTGACCGCAGTGACTGATGAGTCCTTGAGAATACTCGTTACAGTAACCTTGCATGCTAGGTCATTCAGTAAATCATGCATCTTACAAGACGACACATTTCCAAGTTCATCTTCAGTGCAGTCTTGAAAGAAATTCCTCCTAAGTAGATCCATGAAATACGCATGAGCAATATCTTCCATGTCCCGATCTTTGTTGTTTATAGGCTGGCTAAATCCTTCTGCTATCCGGAGACTCGTCAACATTTGTTTATTAATCACCCAGTCTCTGGGAAACAATGAACAGAAGGCAAAGCACTGTCTTAGATGGCATGGGGGGCCACTATAACTAAGCTTAAGTATTGAACTTAAGTTATGAAAATTTGCAGAAAATTCTGAAATCTCGTCCTCAAAATTAGACCTCTCAGCTTCAGTTGTCTTGGAGAATAATAGATTTCCAATCATTCGCATTGCCAAAGGGATTCCATAACACTTTTTGACTATCTGCATCCCGATATTGTCAGAAAAAAGGGAGCACCGCCTCTCTCTCTCTCTGGATTTTTCCAGATTTCTCTCCCTTTCTCTGCTGCACCAGAATTTTCTCCCCCTCTCCAGACTTTTCTCTCCCCCTCTCTCCAGATTTTTCTCACCGACTTTACACCCTATAAATAGGGGGTCTTGCCCCTTGTGTGAGGCGTGTGTGATGTGAGTGGAGTGTGTACGTGAATGTGTGAGTGGGTGGAGTAGGTGACGTGAGTGTAGAGTGATAGAGAGTGAATGGGTGTGTGCAAGAATTTTGTTCGTGTGAGGTGTATGAGAGTGGTGTGTGTAGAGAGTTTGTAATATTGTTTATATAAAATAAAGCAATTGTTTTACTTGTACATCCACTTGCTTCTCAACAGGTGGTATCAGAGCAAGTCGTCGGAGGCCGTGCGAAGACAGTGGTCAGGGACCATTGTAAGTGAGCAAGGCGGTCAGGGATCATCGAGCCAAGGAGCGAAGAAGCGAAGGACGTCGGAGTTCTGCCAGTGCACAATCTAGGATTGTGAAGTCGGTTGGTCCGGGACTAGGCTTACTTGGTATAGTGCGGGGCATTATACTCAAGTCACGATGACGGATTTCTCGAGTTCGGTAAGTGGCATCGAGAAGCTCAACAACTCAAATTATAATAATTGGAGTACCCGCATACAATATTACTTGTTAGGACAAGATTTGTGGGATATTGTTGGCGGGAGCAACACCACCCCACCCACGAATGATAGCGAATTAAGAAAATGGAATATAAAATCGGGTAAGGCTCTTTATGTGCTTGCTGTGACTGTTGAAGATGAATTACTGCAACACATAAATAGTGCGACGACCCCGAAGGAGGCCTGGGATAACTTGGTGACACTATTTGCAAGGACAAATGATGCCAAGTTACAATGCCTGGAGAACGAGCTCCTCTCAATCTCGCAACAAAATATGACGGTGAGTCAATACTTTTCTAAAGTTAAATCTATTTGCGAAGAAATTTCAAAATTAGATCCTGAGAATGCCATCTCTGAGACAAGAATGAGAAGAATAATAATTCACAGGTTAAGGCCAGAATATAATGGTATTGTTACGGCCACTCGTGGATGGGCAAATGAGCCAACTCTAATAGAGTTGGAGAATATATTGGCCAACCAAGAAGCCTTAGATAAATAAATTTCTAAGGTCTCAATTAAGGAGGATGAAAGTGCCCTCTTTAGTAATAAAAGAGGGTTCAATGGCCAAAATAAAAATAGAGCAAGTGCAAGAGATGGCAAACTGTGGAAAAGTCATGGAGAATGGCAAAAGCGAATAGAAGGAACTCGACCTCGGCCAGGGGGAGCTCGTCGAGACCGCGATAAGGACGACAATGAAGAAAAGAAGAATAGAAGGCGTAATGGACGGTGTTACACGTGTGGCAAAGTAGGTCACTTTGCTAGGGATTGTCGATTCAAAAAAGTTGAAGGAAATGTCGCAGCATCCAAGGAAAATGATAGCGAAGAAGAGTGGGATTTCCAAGCATCCTTTACAGTGGAGGAACAAGAAGAGTTTGCAAGCTCCTCCATCATAGAAGATGCAATGGCCCTCATCACGGTAAGTGATAAATTGATTGATTATGAAGAAGATTGGATAGTCGACTCGGGGTGCTCAAATCACATGACCGGAGATCAAGGCAAGCTATCAAACATGTGCGAGTACAAAGGTGGACGAGTAGTTGTCACTACAGACAACTCAATGTTGCCGATTACCCATGTGGGCCAAACGATGATGACACCCCGATTCAGTTCGCATCAAGTCGAACTCAAAAATGTGTACCATGTGCCAGGAATGAAGAAGAATCTATCGTCTGTGGCACAACTTACAGACTCAGGCAATTATGTGGTGTTTGGTCCTAGAGACGTTAGGGTGTACCGCAATTTGAAACCAACTGGTACACCAATCATGGAGGGGCGTCAATTAGAGTCTGTCTACGTGATGTCAGCTCAGACGGCATACGTGGACAAAACTTGAAAGAGTGAAACGCCTTATTTGTGGCATGCACAGCTTGGGCACGTGAGCTACCATAAATTAAAGGTGATGATGAAGAAAGGTATGCTAAAAGGTCTCCCCCACTTGGAAGTCCAAGAAGATGTCATCTGCGCTGGATGCCAGTATGGGAAGGCACATCAGCTTCCATATGAAGAGTCCAAATTTAGAGCTAAGATGCCTCTCGAGCTTGTCCACTCAGATGTATTTAGACTAGTGAAGCAACCTTCAGTCAGAGGGATCAAAGTACATGATAACATTCATCGACAATTTCTCCAGGTACGTTTGGGTCGACTTCATGAAAGAAAAATCCGAAGCATTAAACAAATTTAAGGAGTTTAAAGCAAAAGTAGAATATGAAGTAGGCAAGAAAATACTATGCCTTCGCACGGATAATGGGGGAGAATACACATCAGATGACTTTACAAAATTTCTTCAAGAATGGAAGATACGTCGACAATTTACTTGCCCAAATACGCCACAACAAAATGGAGTTGCCGAAAGAAAGAATCGGCATTTGGCGGAGACATGCAGGAGTATGTTGCATGCGAAGAGTGTTCCACCCAAGTTTTGGGCTGAGTGTATGAAGACGGCAGCGCACGTGATCAACAGACTACCTCAAGCAAGGCTTGGCTTTATGTCACCTTATGAGAAGTTGTGGAATCGCAAGCCCACGGTAAGTCACTTTAGAATATTTTGGTGTGGGTTATGCATTTGTGCCAAACCATCTTCGTAACAAGTTCGATAAGAAGGCAGTTCGCTGCATATTCGTGGGCTACGATGATCAAAGAAAAGGATGGAAGTGTTGTGACCCTACAACAGGGAGGTGTTACACTTCCAGAAATGTGGTGTTCGACGAACTATCATCTTGGTGGACATCACAACCTAATTCAAAACAAGTTGAAGAAGAGATTCGTGAAGGAATGGAAGAAAATGACAAGATTGATAAGGGCCAGCCATTTGAAGAAGGAAATGATAATGTAATTGGAAGTAAAGAAGTTAGAGCACAGTCACCAGAAAAATCAAAGAGCCCGTGGTCAACTGGTGTACATCCAAGAACTACATAAGAGTTTCGACCAAGTCAGATGGAAGAACCTGAAGAGGAGGAATCTCAACTAAGGAGATCAACAAGACAAAGAAGACCAAATCCCAAATATGCAAATGCGGCGTTGACCGAAGATGTCGGAGTAGTCGAGCCGTCCACATATGAGGAAGCTTCGCAAGACATGGAATGGAGGAAAGCCATGGAGGAAGAGATACAAGCACTAAGAAAGAACGAAACATGGGACCTAGTACCGAGACCTAAAGAGGTACGTCCTATATCTTGCAAATGGATCTATAAACTTTAAACTCGACCAGATGGGTCGGTAGAAAGATATAAGGCATGACTAGTTGCTCGAGGATTCTCTCAAAAGTATGGCTTAGATTATGATGAGACATTTAGTCCAGTGGCAAAGATTACTACAGTTCGAGTCTTACTAGCACTTGCAGCAAGCAAGTCGTGGAAATTATGGCAAATGGATGTGAAGAATGCCTTTTTACATGGAGAACTAGATCGAGATATTTACATGGAGCAACCAGATGGTTTCAAAAGTAAGCTTCATCTAGATTATGTTTGTAAGTTAAAGAAAGCCCTCTATGGCTTAAAACAAGCCCCGAGAGCATGGTATGGGAAGATTGCTGAATTTCTGGTGCAAAGTGGCTACTTTGTAGCCCCAGCAGACTCGAGCTTGTTTGTAAAGGCAGAAGATGGCAAGCTTGCAATAGTATTAGTCTACGTGGTTAATCTAATCATCACTGGAGATAATGAAAAGGAGATATGCCAAATCAGAACCAACAGTTCCAGATGAAAGAGCTTGGAGAATTAAAACATTTCCTGGGACTCGAGATTGAGAAGACCAATGAAGGATTATTCCTATGTCAACAAAAGTATGCACGAGACCTCCTAGACAAGTTCGGGATGCTTGATTGCAAACCTATTTCTACTCCAATTGATGAAAATGTAAAATTATGTGCAATTGAATGATGAGAATTGGAAGACTCAACTATGTACAAGCAATTGGTGGGTAGCCTTATTTACATAACCATAACACAGCCTGATATTGCCTTTGCAGTGGGAGTAGCAAGTCGATTCATGGAGAAGCCACGAAGGCCCCACTTAGATGCAGTCAAGCGCATACTAAGGTATGTAAAGGGTACATTTGATTTTGGGCTTCTGTATAAGAAAGAAGCATCATGAAGTTGTAGGCCATTGCGATGATGACTTTGTTGGAGATCATGACACACGACGATCAACTATTGGATATATGTTTGGCCTCAGATCAGTAGTGTCATGTAGCAAAAGACAGGCAACTGTGTCACTATTCATGACAGAAGCTGAGTATAGAGCAGCAACAATGGCAGCACAAGAGAGTACATGGCTGGTGCAGCTAATGGAGGATCTCCATCAACCAATAAATCAACCTACACGGATATATTGTGATAATCCATCAGCCATAAGCTTAGCGGAGAATCCAGTTTTCCATGCAAGGACCAAGCATGTAGAAGTGCACTATCATTTCCTACGGGAAAAAGTATTACAAGACGAGATAAAGATGGAGTATGTCAAAATAGATGATCAAGTTGCAGATATCTTCACCACAGGTCTTGGAGCTGTAAAATTCGAAGAGTTTCGAAGGCAACTTGGTATGATCACAATGTCCATGCTAAGAGAGAGTAGTCAGTGAGGGGGAGTGTCAGAAAAAAAGGGAGCACTGCCTCTCTCTCTCTCTCTCTCTGGATTTTTCCAGATTTCTCTCCCTTTCTCTGCTGCACCAGAATTTTCTCCCCCTCTCCAAACTTTTCTCTCCCCTCTCTCCAGATGTTTCTCACCGACTTTACACCCCATAAATAGGGGTTCTTGCCCCTTGTGTGAGGCGTGTGTGATGTGAGTGGAGTGTGTACGTGAATGTGTGAGTGGGTGGAGTAGGTGACATGAATGTAGAGTGATAGAGAGTGAGTGGGTGTGTGCAAGAATTGTGTTCGTGTGAGGTGTATGACAGTGGTGTGTGTAGAGAGTTTGTAATATTGTTTATATAAAATAAAACAATTGTTTTACTTGTACATCCACTTGCTTCTCAACAGATATCTACCTTAATTGGATATCTAGCCTCTTCTTCTTCCTGACAAGCTACTCTCATCAATAAATCAACAGACGACTCTGTTTCAAGGGCCTCGAGACAATAAGATGGGGTTGTGCCTGTAACGTCCGCAACTGCCCGATGGGGTGTAGTAATCAGAATCTTGCTTCCTCGGGCACCTCCCATCAATGAACCTTTCAAGCTCCCCCATAGTTCAGCATCCTCATGCCTTAGATCGTCAATAACTAGGGAATATTTTTGCAATTACAACACGTCATCTGCTCTCTCTGTCGTCTCTCTTCCCCTGATCTTTCGCAATTCGCCTTCGAGATTACGGAAGCCGTTACCCCAAATGCTTAAATCAAAATGCTTCTTGACCATGTCATCTTCGTATAGACATTGAGCAAGAGCAGTCTTTCCAATCCCACTCTCACCCCATATTAAAAGGACGGAAATTTGTTCATCAGTGTCGGAGTCTAACAAGAACTTCATAATTGCGCTTTTAGCATCCTCTCTCCCTATAATCTCCTCCTCCTCCTCCCGGTGCACGAAGGAGTCCGACCGCTCTCTATTCCTCGATCCTCTCTCTGCATGCACATCCTTGGCGCGCTCTCGCAGGTCCAGAAACCTCCTCTTAGTAGCGATGAGTTCTATTCCGATCCTAAAATCCCTCGCGAGGGCGCTCATCTCCGGCCTTGAATCACGTTCTTTAGAAGGCGAAGAGGAGGTGATTGCCTGCTGCATCAATTCCTCACGTCTGCTTGGTGATTCTCGTCGCCGCGTGACTTCTTCGACATTCCATTCTTCGAGCAAGTCCTCTGCAGTCTGCATCATACAGAGCAGCCGTGAGATCGCGCAGCCATCGTGTGATGTACGAGTCTCCGACGCTCCACTCTTCCGCGTTGTGCACTACATTCTGGAGAATGGAGACAGATTCCTTGAGCTCGTAGAATTCGCCGCCAAGACCCCATGTCATATAGAAGTTTAGCGACCTTGGAGACGATTGCCTCCGCCACCATAGCTCTTCTTCGGAGGTGAAGGGGGATGGATCCCTGCAACCTCCTCTTTTCTTTCGCTTTCGGTCCTCCCGCGCATCGTCCCGTACTTCTATACACAGCCGATCGGTGCCAAAAAGACGAAAATACCCTCACTTGACGATAGCTCGATTCATTAGATGTATGTACAGCGGCAAGCAAACCAATAAAAAAATAAAAAATAAAAAATCTCAGCCACTCTCCTTTTGAAAATCTATTGGAGTTGGGGGATGGTCGAGGGAGTTTGTTTTGGAGTAGGGATCTAATGTGGAAAGAAAAATGCTGCTAAAAGTCCACGGAAAAGACAAATGAGGACTAAGAGTTTAGGAAATGATCGGCATTTAAAGTCGTCTTTTGAAGAGGACACATTAGGATTTGCTAAGACATAATCAACATTGAAAATCTACCGACAAAGAAGATAAATGAGGATTCATTAGGCAATGAGATGTTCAATATGATAATCTCAGCACATAGTTTGATAGGGAATCAGAATTAACGTGACATGATGGCATCATTGTCACTAGTTTAATACTCTTCCAACTTTGGGAGTGGTCTACACAAACTTGGTGGACTACTTCTATGATCTAGTTTACTGTACTCTTCTTAATTAAGCGCCACCATGAGCAAACTCCTTCATCTCCTTGCATTCTCACCTCTCATACTGACATTACTCTTGTTCGAAATATATTACATGATTCTATATATCATTTAAATCGCAATCTCCTTTTTTTTTCTAATTGATTGTATTTTTTATTGTAATGTTATGTCACTATAGTTAGCCTCCTATAAATAGGCTCCTATATCATATATAGAAAACAACTCTATAACTTTATATTCTACTTTATTCGTATCATGATATCAAAGTCATTATAGATCGAGGAAGTATCGCTGAGTCTATTATAAGGTGGTGGTCGCAGCAACATTACCTCAGTTGCGTTGGTATCTGTAGTTTGCCAAAACCGTCGCTTGTTTGAAGAGCATATAGTGGAGGAAATCATGGTCATTCCACCAAGTAGAAAGGCTAAGGAAGATAAGACTGATTTGGACAGCAAACGAAGCTGGACGCATTACAGTAAAAAGCGTGTATAAATACTCACATTTCAAAAGCAAAGTACAAATCAAGCATCAACCTCCTACCTCCCACCTAGATACTGTAAGATTCGCCTTTCTTGCGGATTGTGTACCAGAACGCAATTGCTACCGAAAGAGATCTTTGCAAGAGAAAAAGCTTTACCAGATTCGCTTTGTCCCCCATGCTACCAGATGCCGGAAAGAGCAGAGCATTTGCTCCTCCTTTGCCCCTGGACAAAAGAAGTTTGGATTGACCCAAGACTAAGAGTTTGTTTGTTTCGTAGAAAATATGATATTTTTAGAAAATGTCTTTCGAAAAGTCATTTTTTAGGAAAATGATAATATTTTCTAGTGTTTAACTAAAATTTTTGGAAAAAAAAAAAAACCTGAAAATATTTTCCATCGTTTGATAAGGAAAATCAATTATACTATTCAAATGTTAGTGACTTGCACATAAGTAGCCAATGAACCCAACGTGGGCTAGCATAGGGACTGGGGCCTCAAGCCTAGAACCTTGACTCTCGAGCATGAGCACAGTCACTAGTCTTGGGTCCACCAAAACCAAGCTCGGAAACTTGATACCTATGCTCAACTTCCTAGCACCGTAGCTCAAGTCTATAGAGGTCAAGCCCAAGTCCCCGCCGCTTGAACTTGAGTCCATCAAGGTAAAACCTTGGCGCCTCGAGCCCCGAGACCTAGACTCTGACACTCGAACCTAGGTCAATCAAGGCTAGGTTAGAGCTAGGCACGAGATTCTAATACTGGTGCTTGCACCTCGGTCCTTGGTCCATTGAGGGTGAGACCTAGTCCAAGGTCCATTGAGATAGGGCCTGAGACCTTGGTACCCATGCCCAAGTCCATTGAGGTCAGGCCCCCCAATCCCCTACATTTGGGCTTGGGCCTAGCATTGATGGACTAGGGTGTGGGTGTAGGGTACACTGGACATGGGAACAAGCAAGAGAGTGCCAAGCCCAGCCTTGATGGACGCGAGCATGAGCGTGGAGAACCCGAGCTCAGCCTCGAACCCTGTGGTCGATTTGGAAAGCCTCGAAACGCCTAAATTTTCCAATCTCATCAGCCAAAAGCTGTTTCGGTGATAGGGGAGTCCTTTTCACTGCAGAAGAGCCACATGAGAGGGAACCTAGAGGCGACAAAAGCAAAATTGATAGAACTAAAACTCAACCCGGGAAGTGAATCCCGTCAACAACTGGGGTCTTGAATTTCAAGGCTACTCTTTAGCGGAAGGAACAAAAGATCGGCACTGTTGTTGGCGTGTTGAAAACTAAAATTTGTTGAGCATCAAATTTTAAAATTCATTTAATTTTCATTAATTATATAGAAAATTAAGGATTAATTTTTAGTCTTTAAACAAAAATAATTTTTGTTAAATTGCATTGCATATAAATATTAAGAACATTTACATATTTATCGGACCAACGGCGGATTGGCTTAAGTGAATGGCCTTAAGCCTAAATGAATTAACCGGACTCAGTCCTAAAGATAAAATATTTGTCCAAGCCAATAAGAGAGTATGATGGCCGAAGTTCACAATTGAAACGCACATTGGAGCCGAATTTCATATCAAGAAAACATAATGGGAAAACAAAGCCAGAAAGAATGTGACAATCGGCTGATTGGAGGTGATATTCGTACATGGCGCAGAAGGTCTGCCATCATTCAATGGGGCAGAAGCTGATAATGCTCGATCGACGAGCTCCTCTCCTGCAGCTCCTTGCTCTTGGCGCCCATTCAAGCCAATCGTTGAGAAGCATCGCCGCTAGAGCCGCCTCGCCATGCTGCGCCACCTCGACCACTCCAACAACGTCACGTTCCCGCCCTGGCTCGGCTTGCTCAAGAACCTCCGCGTCCTCGACCTCTACACTAACAACATGACCGGAGATCTCCCCATCGCCGTCGCCGAGATGCTCGAGCTGCGTCATTTGCACCTCGGAGGCAACTACTTCGCTTGGAAGATCCCGCCCGAGTAGGGCCGGTGGGAGTTCCTCGAGCACCTGGCCGTCTCCGGCATTGAGCTCACGGATCGGGAACCTGACGAAGCTGAGAGGACTTTATCTCGGGTACTACAACAGCTACCACGGAGGCTTGCCTCCAGAGATTGGTGACCTGAATAAACTCGTTAGGCTCGAGCTGCTAACTGCGGATTGTGCGGCGAAGTACCGCCCGAGATTGTCAAGTTGCAGAATCTCGACACCCTGTTTGTGCGAGTGAATGCGTTTGCTGGGTCTCTGACGCCCGAGTTGGGCTACTTGGAGAGCCTCAAGTCTCTGGATTTGTCTAACAACACGTTCTCACGAAAGATTCCCGAGTCCTTCTCTCAGCTGAAGAACCTGATTCCTTTGCATCTCTTCTGGAACAAGCTTAATGGTGAGATTCCTGAGTTCTTTGCCGATTTGCCAGAGTTGTAGAACGGTCATTTGCTTCTCTTTAACCCACTGCACACCCTGTGTTCGACAAAATGTTTAAACCAAGTTGTGCCCATTTTCGTCCGATTTTTAGTTGCTTAATGTGATCTTTCATTGACCTCAATGCACGTTCTTTTCACCATTTTTCAACGTACTTTTTGTTCTTTCGAGTCTTGTTCGGTGCTTCTATGGTGTTTGCTTGGTGAATGGGAGTGAAGTTATAAGCGAGAATAGATAATGGTCACAGTGATGCACGGGCGGTCTGGCAAAAAGTGGGTGGTGGACGACGGTGAAATTTCATTCAATATTTGAGATGGCGGTCCATGAGTGACGCCTTCTTTTGTTGATTTGAAGTCTTAACGTTGACGGAGGATGAGTTCGCGTTCTAGGGTGGATGAACAGAAAGGAAAAAGAAAATGGGCTAGGTTCTTCCAAGCGTTGGGCCGATTCTTATTGTGGGCTGAGATTGGATGGGCTGAGAAAGGAGAGGGGTGGAGCCACGCCTGGGCTTTAAGGCCGGCCTGGTTTTTTCAATTCAACCCGGACCGATAGGGTCTGGGTCGGCTTGGTCCGGCCGGGTCTCTTGACCCGGAGAGAGCCATGGCGGATGCCATCCTCTCGAAGGTGGCTGACATTCTGGACGATTTCCCGAGGGATGGGAAGTCCGGGGATGTCGACGGCGTGCGAGGAAATAGAGGATCGAGGAAGAGATTACGGTCGGGCGCTCTTGTCGTAGGGAGAGATGGTGCTAAAAGCGAAATGGCTGCCTAAGGCGCTGTGCAAGCAGAGAGAGGATCGAGGAGGGAAGAGTGGTCGGCATTTTTTTGTGCATGAGGAGGAGATTATAGGGAGAGATGGCGCTAAAAGCGAGATCATGAAGTTTTTGTTAGACTCTGCAGCTGAAGAAAGAATTCCCATCCTTGCAATGATGGGGTATGGATGGAATTGGAAACACTTCTCTTGCACGGTGTCTATACGATGATGACATGGTCAACCGGCATTTTGATTTGAGGATATGGGTCTTTGTGGGTGGCGTCTCTAATCTCGAAATCCTGTTGCAAAAGGTCATAGGAAGTGCAACAACAGAGAGGGCAGATGGCATTAGGTTGGAGGGATTGCAAAATTAACTTTAGGAACACATCCGTGGGAAAAAAATATCTCCTAGTTCTTGACGATGTATGGTTACAGTTTCATGAAGAATGGGCAAGCTTGAAAATTTATTGATGGGAGGTGCTGAAGGAAGCAAGATTCTGATGACTACACATGATAAGTCCATTTTGGATTTTGTGGGCACAAGCCAATCTTATTTTCTTGAGGCCCTTTCAGAATCTTTGTCTTTAGACTTATTGACGAGAATGGCTTGTAAGGAAGAAGAAAAGAGTAGATATCCGGAGAAGCTAACTATTGGGAGGCAGATCGTAAAAAAAATCTTGTGGAATTCCTTTGCTTATACGAACAATTGGAAGTATATTGTTCTTCAAGAAAACTGAAGCTGAGTCCTATAATTTTGAGTGCAAGATTCTGGAACTCTATGCAGAGTCAGATTATTATCACATTCACTCATATCTTAAGCTTAGTTATCGTCATCTCCTATCGCATCTAAAACAGTGCATTGCCTTCTGTTCATTGTTTCCCAAAGATTGGGTGATTGATAAACTAATGTTGACAAGTCTCTGGATGGCAGAAGGATTTTTCCAGCCCATAGACAACATAGGTTGGGATATGGAAGACATTGCTCATTACTATTTGATGGATCTAGTTAGGAGGAATTTCTTTCAAGACTGCACTAAAGATGAACTTGGCAATGTGATGTCTTGTAAGATGCATGGTTTTGTAAATGAGCTAGCATGCACGGTTGCTCGCACTGAGTGTTCCCGAGACATCAATTCAGCATGGTCATTAAATGATGAAAGAACTCAGCATGTATCATGGGATTCAACGTTAGATCTATCGAAGAAACTTCCAACTACTCTACTCAGAGCAAAACGTCCGAGGATATTCATCAAACTGGATCAAACAAAATGCTTGAGTTGTGAAACTCTAATGGTTGGAAAAACTCTCTGTGAACTCACTTCTAATTTCAAGCTCTTGCATGCCTTGGATTGGCATGATTGTGGCATTGAGAAATTGCAAAGTTCAATTTGTGAGTTGAAGCACCTGACATTTCTAGATCTCTCTGAAATATGAAGGAATCACGAGGCTTCCTGACTTTGTGACAAGATTGCGATCCTTGCAAGTCCTTAAACTCAATGTGTTGCCAGCTAATAGCATTGCCAAGTGACATAAGAAAATTGGTCAACCTCAGGCAACTGGAGATTAGCAATTATAATGCCCAATCTCATATGCCACATGGGTTGGGCCAGTTGACCCTTTTGCACACTCTTAACAGATTTCCTTTTGGCCGGGGATGATTCTTGTCCGAAGAATGGCGGTGGGCTTGGGGAGTTGAATAGGTTAAGCAGTTGGAGAGGAAGCCTAAGAATTGAACTTAGGGAGAAATAGGAGATGCAGTAGCACAAGCAAATGCTGCGAACTTGAAGGAGAAGAATTCCCTAGTTTTGCTAGTATTAGTGTTTGGTATAAAAGAAAGTGATGAAGTTCTGCTCAAAGAGCTGCAGCCAAGCACAAACCTCTGAGGCTTAGAAATAAGAGGCTATGGCGGCAGAAGGATTCCAAGCTGGATGTCTCGCATGCCTAAGTTGGTTGAGCTACGGTTGTGTCACTGTGCAGCATGCAAAAGTCTCCCACCACTTGGTGAGCTTACCAACCTCAAGCGTTTGAAAATTGATGGGCTACCTATCGTGAAGTGCACCAAAAGTGATAATCATGCCCTTTCATAACTTCATAATCTCTCTCTCTGCACTTAGGATACGGGAGTGTCCTAATTTGAAATGGATCCCACCACTTCTAGATCTCAAGGAGCGGGAACTTCATAATTTCCCTTTGGAGTTGTTGCAGACCTCAGTTCCCACAATTAAATGGGTAATTGGTATTGACAATCGAGTGAGAAGGTAATCAAGTTAATGGAAATAGAAGACGATGGGGGTAAACCACGCATGGTTGGAATCCATGGAACTAATGGAATCGGCAAGACAACTATTGTGAAGGCCGTATACAACCAACTCTCCTCTTGTTTCGATAGTTGTAGCTTTCTCGCAGAGATTGGAGAAACAACATGAAATGGTGGTATTCAGTTTGTGCAAGCTAAGTTGATACATGATATTCTTAAGCAAGATGGTGATGTTGCTTCTTTTGAAGGAGAAATCAAGTTTTATCTGGATGTATTCAGCAACATAAAAGCTCTTATTGTCCTAGATGATGTGGAAGAACAGTCTCAACTTGATGATCTTGTAAGTAACCGGCTTGACTGGTTTGGTCCTGGGAGTCGGATAATTGTTACCTCAGAAAATCATGGAATTCTCGAAACACGTGTTTCTCAAGGCAGGGCTGATATCTGTGAGGTGAATGAGATGGATAATGATTGAGCTCCTGAACTTTTTTGCAAGCATGCTTCAATACCTTGGTATCCTGAAATTGGTAAGTGCATTGTCAAAGCCACGAGGCAGTTTCCATTTGTTATTGAAGTTATCAGTTCACTTCTACGTGGAAAAATAATAGAAGATTGGAGGAAGATGGAGGACTTGATAAAACCACACTCTCAAGAGATTTCGAAGGTTTTTTCATTGTAGCATTACGGCTAGTTGTGCCTACTCTTGAGCCGCCAGATGCAACCTCCCTTGGAGGAATGGGACTTGGGTTGACAACCTCTACTGGGCTATAAAGTTCCTATCCGGAAAGGATTTTTATCACTCTATCGCCCGGTTCTCTTTTGGGGTTCTTTGCCACTTTATTTGGAAATATAGGAATGAGATTCTCTTTAGGAACTATACCTTCACGCTTCTGGCCGTGAAGAACCACCTTATTAAAGTGGTTAAGGATAAGGCTTTAACCTTCTCGAATGTTGAAGGCAACCCAAGAAACAGGAGACTTCAACGTAGCTGGGGGATAGACCCCTTGCATCTTCTCTTCTACTCCGGCGCATCCATAATATTTCCAGGTTGGAGTGGTGGTGCAGAATTGCCACTGCCGTTTGTTTCGGTGCTGGCCTTGATTCCTGCCGTTTGACTCGTTCTTTTCATTTGGGTGATGACGTTTTGTTTAGTTTTGGCCGCAGTTGCCTTTGTTTGGCCAGCTGGTCGCCTTCTTTTGTTTTTTTGTCCTTTTTGGTTGTGGCTGTAGTTGTGCGGCTTAACCGCGTTTTGTGACTTGTTGGCTTCCCTTCTTTGTTCTCTCGGCACCCTTCCACTCATTATTCATTATGAGTGTTTGTTTCGGTGCCGTTTTTGTTGTAATTATTGGTTTCAGCTTAATATAATTACCTTTCACCAAAAATATATATATTGGGACATGGCACGGTTTGCCAATGGCATGGATAGCCAAATTGCATCATATATGTGGCCTGATCTAGATCTTTTGCCTACTTACCAAGTTTTGATGCCCCAAGCAAAAATTGGAGAAGACAACATGCTGTGGATGCATAAACTGTCGAAGCGCCTCTGCAGAACTGTAGATCAAGAAGAACCTAAATATCCTGTAAAGCACAGAAGAGTATACATGCATGATCCAGACCTGAAAGTACTCAACAAAGAAGAGGTAAAGGCTTTTGGTTCAATAGCTTGCTTTCTTCCGTAAAATGAAAGCCTGATGTCTAATTTTTAATTTGTTATCAAGCTTTTTACTTATTTCACCATGTGTAGGTTGTCTTTGCATGCACGGAAAAGAAAGCACCCTAGTCCTTGTCGCTTAGAAAAATTGTCCCATAGTATGTTATCGAATTCATTTTGTTAAATGTAGGGAATGGAAGTGGAAGCCCTCTGCTTTGACTTCAGAAATCGTGTGGTCGCCATACATTTACAGAAAAAGATTTTGTAGGGGTGCTGAACATAAGGTTCTTGAAATTGGATAATGCAAGCATTACTGAAAATTTTGCAAGCGTATTTCCAAAGTTAAGGTGGCTTCATTGGCAAGGGTTCCCAAAGGATTTCAAAGCCATAGAATCTGTCCTAACTGGCCATTCTTGATCTTTCATGGAGCAAAGTCACGGGAGACTGGGGAGATTGGGGGAAAATCAAGGTGGTTTCTTATCTATTGCTCTAATGCATTTATTCTGTTAATTATCTAGCAATTGACCTTATGATTTTTTTCTCACCTCTTTTACAGATGGAGCAATTGCAAGTCTTAAATCTCACTGGTTGCACTGACTTACTGAGAAGTCCTGAATTTTCTAGCTTTCCAATTTGGAGATACTGATTGTACAGCAATGCTCTCGGTTGGTCCATTTACGTCCTTCAGTTGGGGCTCTCGAAAAATTGCTTTGCCTGTATCTGAAGTCCTGCAGTGAACTCGGCAGGTTGCCTGCTGTACCGGGTGCTTTGAAAGCTTTGAAACAGCTCCTCATTGATGAGACTTCTTTGTGTGATATTTCCTTGGGAAGTGATTCAAAGAAACTTTAATGCCTGACATCACTTTCAATACTCTCAGCAAATAATTCAAAGATTACCGAACTCCCCGATGGAGCTGGAGAGAAACTCCGATGATTGTCATTGAGGAATTGTCATTGGATGCAAGTACTTCCAGAGTCCATTGGCCAATTGGGAAGACCTTAGAGGAGCTGGATATTTCGGGAATAGGCATTTCTGAATTGCCACGTTACTTCGGTAAATTGCAGAGGGTGAGTGTTAAAGATGGACCATTGCTTCATAAGAAAGTTTCCTAATATCATTTGGCATCTACATAGCCTTGAAGAATTACATGCCTCCTCGTGTAGGAATATAGAAAGGGAGATTCCTGGAGATATTGGGAAGCTAAAAAATCTGAGAATCATGAGGCTGTGAAATTCTGCTATTTCCAGGCTACCTCCTGAAATTCAGCATCTTTCCAAGCTGGAGACTCTCGATGTACTTCACTGCAACAAGCTTCATGAGTTGCCGGCACTTCCCTCTAGTTTGGTTATTGTGCATTTGTGTCCAGAATTGAAGGAAAAGGTGTCTGACCTTTTCGGGGAAGCATTGTAACTTGGATGACAAGGTCATTGAAACCGGTCTTTGCTCTACTTAGCTCTAGTTATCCGGATAATTGTTTCTGTCTCCGCTGATATTTCCTTATAAGGTATCTAAGCTTCCTCTGATATTTGCATGCTCGTTTTTTTCTTATGGCCCAAAATACCGCGTGCTGTTTGACACTTGCTGATAGTGGATCATTCAAAAGACGGCGGTCACATTTTGACACTGCCTGGGCAGTGATTTGTTTTTGTCCAGTAATTCGGTTTTGCGCAACTGTCACAACAGAATTCCATTATGAAGGCCTAACAAACCTTGTTCCTTTTTTGGCAATTTGGCCCCTCTCAATTACAATTAAGTCCTTAAATTCTGTATTTTGCTAAAACAGATCATCCGGAACAACTCTTCAGTTTTACACTTTTGCAAAAAGGAACTCAAATTTTATCAAATTTGCAAATGCAAATCGAGCAGATTCCAGCTTGATCCTGATGAACAATTTTCCAGATTCAACGAATTTTCACGGTCTCGCTAAAAATATCAAAAGATCCCTTAGAGTACAGAGAGTTCCAACATTTTAGCAATTCCACAAATTCCGACCATAAGCTTCAGGGTCGAATTCGCCCAGCAAATGATATCTGTTCGGGAAGCATAACATAGCAAAACGAAGCTTAATATGCATAGGTTGAACGTCTAGTTCGTCACTTTGCAAGACAGCGACATTTAAGAGCTCAAAACATGTCTAACAAAAACATGCTCATCCAAACACGGAAATCACATAATCTCAGAATCTATCCACAATCAATCTCTAATCATACAAGCATCAATTCTAACTAGTTTTGGAATGCATGCTGGCCCGGAGCATCTGTGATCGATCATGTAATTGACACAAGAAACTCTCACCTCATCAAACCCTATATAAAAGGTTTGAGAACGCCTTCCTTTGTTGTTCTTGATTCAATGATGAATCAAGCGATCCGGCCTTCATTCTTACTCAGGCGATGTCATGGAATGGCCAAGGATTGCTCGGTGATTCTTTCAAAGGAATATGTGCATATCAATATGAGTATTGGATCAAATAAATTGGTGGTAAACTTGAGCTAAAGCTGAGAGAGGATCAAGAGCTTTGGTGACAATTTGCTTGAACTCCAACCCCAGCGAGGTGAAGGACATGTCGGAGGAAGTGATCGCAAGGTTCGGATTGCCTGTGGAGGTTGTTGGACTGCCAAAATGGCCGTTGAGGCTCGTTAGCCGAAAGGGGTGGCTCCAGCTGCTGATCGGCGCAGTAAAGGTTGTGATCGACGTAGGAGGAGGCTGATGGTTGTTAGGGAGGCAATAGCTCCTAGGGGTGAGCATGGTCCGTGTTTGGCCAGTCCACCCCTAACCTTAGGATCAACCCGCACAGTACTAATTCTCAATTTTTGGGATCAAGGACCAATCCTATTGAGCTTGGAACCAAGGATTAGACCAACCCAATGGGTTTGGTCCGGTTCCAGGGTCAACCTGAGACCAACCGATAATTTTTTATTTCATTTTTTTGTACTTCTTAAAAAAACGATTGAGGATCGAACTAACCCAATAGATTTGGTCCGGTTTTATGGTTAACCTAGGACCAACTAATAATTTTTTATTTCATTTTTTGTACTCCTTAAAAGAGCAACTGGGAATCGTACCGATCCAATGGGTTCGATGATGAGCGAGGTCAATTAAGAAAGGCAAGTAATGAGGGTCAAGTGTGGTGAGCATCGAACATAATGAGTATCAAATGTCGAGCGGGGAGCAACAAGCCAAGCGAGCATCGAGCAACGAGCAACACAAGTGACCCAAAGCGAGCGAGGTGAGTGTTGAGTGGCGAGCGGAGAAATTGTTTCTTTCGATTTTGGAAAATTGAAGACTAAGAGAACAAATAAGACATAAGAGAACGAATACTAGAGAAGGATGCCATAAGGTGCCTTTTTGGACGTTGTAAGAACTTCTTACAAAAATATTTTCCTCCTTTGTAAATTATGATTATTGACGCCGTAAAAAACATTAAAAACCTAAGTTATTAAAGAACAATGTAAAATTACTTGAACTCCTCACTAAATAACTGTTTAATGTTGTTGATGCCGTTTATTTTAAGGTTTTCTCTATATAAACAAATTATATATATATAGTTAGGGTTTACCTTACCAATATGTATGTATGTATATATATATAGTCAGGGTTGGTCCACGTTGGACTGATCCAGAACTCTCAAGACTGAGGATTGACCCGCATAATGCTGGTCCAGAAATTTCAAGACCAAGGACCGACCCAGTCTCCTTGGGAACCGAACTAGGACCAAGAGGGTTGGGCCGGTCCAAGGTCGGTCTAGGGTTGACCCTAGACCAATGCACACCCTTAATAGCTCCTTAGGGGAGGCAACAGTCGGCCAGTGAGGGGCTGAGCAGTGTTTGACACAAAGAGAGAGAGAGAGAGAGAGAGAGAGAGAGAGATTGTTGAAGAGAGAAAAAGTAAATTTGAAAAATGAGGCCCTCCAATTTTTGTTGGGAAAATGCTTACATATTGCAAGTTTGAATCCAAGCCCTTAGATTGATCTAATGGTTAGGAATTGATATCTTCTTGATTAAGATAGCTTCCTATTGGCTCAATTGGTAATGACATGTCTAAATGAATGGCCAAGATTAGACAAAATTAGATGGATGACATTAATTGCTTAATTTCTAAGACTACCATTTGGTAGTCATAATAAAATTTAGGATATAATAGAATTTATCATATCATATGTTTGGTACTTACTCAAAACATGATAAAGTTGGATATAAATGAAATATAAGCTGAAAAAAATTATCACATGAGAGAAGTGGGATAAAAGTGGATAGAATTTCTAATATCCATAAGAGGAGAGTTTTTTCTCAAATAAAAAACTTCTTAAATTAACAAATTTAAAATTATCTTTCAATATAATAATATTTGAATTATAATATAAGAAATTCATAAAAACTATATTTTTAATTTAATCTTATTTTTATTTATACATTCAAATTTAAATATTATCTTATAATATAAAATTCAATATATAAATATATATTTATATTTATTATGTATAATAGATATTTTAGTATTTTAGGTATATTAGTATAGTTTTCTGTTAATAAAATTTTATTAGAGAATGAAGGAAGAGAAAGAAAGAAATAAAAAATTAATTAAAAAAGAGAGGAAAATATAATAAAAATAAAAGTAAAAGTAAAGTCAATAAGAGTGTTCCAAGAGATTTTTTACCATCTCTATCTATAAAATTTGTGATTAATTTATATTGATATGGTATTTTAATCAAATAATATATATGATATGATTGAATATATTTATCTTTATTAAATTCCAAATAGTGTATAGGATATAGCAAAATCTCCTAAATTTCACATCTTGTCCTATTCAATCTATCCTGGTTGGAAATTCAAACGACCAAATGTAGTCTAGGTGAATGCTTTAATTGACTTAATCTTAATAACATGGATTAGTACACCTAGGGGCAATCTTGTAATTTTATGCTCATGGGAGAAGGGTGGCCAACCAATGGTTTGGCTGGTCAAAGATGACACAACTTGGCCAGAAAATGGCCAAAATCCGGCCATTCTCGCTGAACAGCGAATCCTTGTTGGTTCGAACCATTCAAACCGGTTTGGTCCAGTTCGCTTAGCTCGGCCATAACTCTGACCAAAACTTAGCAATTTAGTCCCCGTAAGGCCTAATGGTAAAGGATTTCTTATCAATTATCAAAGAAATGTACCAAATTGGAAGAAAACAACCCAAATCCCATCAAATTGATTCAATTAAACACATCAACACATCTCAATTGAACTAATTTGGTCCAATTACCTCATGGGTAACATTAATTTTATCTCAATTGAATGGCCTCAATGGGGGTTTCAATCAATTCATGCAATTTTTGCAATTTTTATCCTCAATTGTCAAATTGGCTGTAGTTGGATTCAATTGACTTGACAAGAAATCAATTAGTTCAATCAATTGAACTCTAGATACTCTAATGCATCCAAATTGATGCCAACAACATGCATGGAGGATAAAAAATCATCAATGCAACTGACCTGCCTCATGATGAATGCAATGCAAATTCTCTAACAGCTGATACCAATGGGTGATATTTGAAATAGAATATTGGCTGACGCATCCCATGCTTCTTTTGCTGCATTGAGATGACCAAATTGAAGTTTGATAGAAGAAATCAAAGTGTTTCCAAGCTATGTAATGATTTCATTATTCTTGCTATCCCAGTCCTTCAAGCGTCAATTAAATTTCTCCCTAGTTTCAACAATAATCTGAGTAAATGCACGGATAGCACTAGTGATGTAACGCTAGAGCCAGCATCCTCAAGAAACTAGATATTTCTTGAGCCCATCAAACATAATTAGAACCATTCAAAATGGTATGAATGGGTACTTAAATCATCGTCACTAACGAATGTCATTTACCTTGCTCACATTCTACATGTGCTGATGATCAATATCAGATTACGATGTTGAGGACTTAACAATGATGATGGTAAGTTACGTAGCTAAAGAAGACTATTGACAGTATAAAACATAACCGTTGTAAGACTGGACTCCATGGCTGAAAAATTGAGAAAGACATCTAAAAAGCAACCAACAGGATTCTACTTTATTAAAGTGATGCAACAAACTCCATTTTAGAAAATTCCCACAGTAAAAAAGAAACGATTGTATAGACAATCCCGATTTTGGCAGAAGAACAGCCCAAGTGTCATAACTTGGTATGGAAAGACATTTAAGTACCATAACTTCATAAAGGTACACTTAAGTGCCAGTTTCGGAGTAAAGTGGAACACTTAAGTGCCATTCCGGCCAAATGGCTGACGTGGCGATTTTCCGGCGAATTTGGTGCAAAACGGTGTTGTTTTGCACGTTGATGGCGAAAAAATGTAAAAACGCGTTGTTTTGTGTTTGATGTGTAAATAATTAATATAAAAATTAATTAAATTAAATTTAAACTTAATTTTATTTAAAATATTAAAAATTTAAAAACTTAAAATTTAAAAAAAATTAAAATTTAAAAAACATAAAATTTAAAAAACATAAAATTTAAAAAAATTTAAAAATTTAAATTTAAAAAAATTAAAACTTAAAAAAATTAAAATTAAAAAACTTAAAATTAAAAAAAGAAAACTTACAATTTAAAGAACTTAAAATTTAAAAAAATTAAAATTAAAAAAATTAAAACTTAAAAAACTTAAAGATTTAAAAAAAATTAAAATTTAAAAAACTTAAAATTTAAATATGAAAGTTTTTTAAATTTTAAAACTTTTTTTAAAATTTTAATTTTTTAAAAAAAATTTTAATTTTTTAAGTTTTAAGTTTTCTAAATTTTAATTTTTTTTAATTTTTTTTTTTAATTTAAATTTTTTTAATTTAAAGTTTTTTAAAAGTTTTTTTAATTTTAAGTTTTTTAATTTTAAGTTTTTAAATTTTTAAGTTTTTTAATTTTAAGTTTTTTAATTTTTAAGTTTTTTTAATTTGAAGTTCTTTATTTTTTAAGTTTTTTTAATTTTAAGTTCTTTATTTTTTTAAGTTTTTTTAATTCTAAGTTTTTTTTTTTAGAATATTTTATATAAAATTAAGTTTAAATTTAATTTAACAATTTTTATATTAATTATTTATACATTAGATAGAAAACGATGTCGTTTTTGCATTTTCTCGCCACGTCAGCGTGTAAAACGACGCCGTTTTGCACCAAACTCGCCGGAAAATTACAACGTCAGCTATTTGGTCGGATTTTGGCCGGAGTGGCACTTAAATGTTCCACTTTGCTCCGAAATTGACACTTAATGTCCATCCGTACCAAGTTATGGCACTCCAGGTGTCCCAAACTCCTCGATTTTGGTATAAGTATTTGATAACTCTTAGATGGCTAGCTGGATCTTTTTAAAGGTCTCCAATGGTTGGCTTAAAGACTTCTATAAATAAGGATCATCACTTGAGAATTGTTGGAGTCGTGCTTTAAGCTAGAAATCATCTTTGTTGCTATCTCTTTGTTAAAATTTAGCCTTGTAATAGCAAATAGTCAAGCGTACAAGTATAATTGTAGTGGTTGAGTCTTGATAATGTGATCTATCCTATGAAAGAAACAACACTTTCTAGTTGTAACTTACTATATTGATTTCTAGTGAATTATAGCTGTTGTTGAGCCATTTGTTGGAGATTAGACCAAGGCTTGAGTATAAAGTCGAATCATTATATATTGCTATGTGATCTATCTTCGGTGTTTATCATCTGCTTTAATTTGTTAACTATCATCACACACATCGATCAACTTCATACAATTTGGTTTGCTAATTATTATTATTTCGTGAAAATTTTTCAGTAGCGTTTCACTCAACCTATTCAACCCCACTTGTAGGTTGCATTATTAATCCTAACAATTGATATAAGAGTCTCATTACTTATCACGTCCCGATCCTCGGCACATGTGTCCATCCCTCGGTGATTGATAAATATGCGGCGTCTCATGACGCGTCGCCAGGTCCATTCATTTTATTATACATGCGGAAGCGAATAAATACCCTTGACAACAAAAGCTTGAGATAGAAAAGCAGGCCACAATTCACAACCAAAACAAACCTTTTATAAACACACAATGTTTACATACAACACCGGTCTGTCTACAAAGGACCGGCTCAACAAAAAGAGAACTATCCTAGAACTAGCTAGTCAAACATGTTTGCCGATTCTTCGGTCTCCACCTCCCCAAATTTCAGGGTTTTGGGTCTCCCACGACGCCATCTAAGGACCTAAAAATGTTGAGCCCACGACAATGTGAGATAATGTCTCAGCAAGTTCACCTCCCAAACTCCGACTATGAAGGAAATACACCCCAAGGGCTATCAAAGCACAAACACAGGTCAGAGGACTTACCTTTACCTCAAATCCTTCCTGCAAGTCAGTACAATTTATAAACCAAAATAATCGATCTAATCAATTGATTCAATCAATTTGATCGCTCACACAAGCGTGATCCACCAATACACATGGGTCCATCAATTCAATTAATCAAATCATTCACAACTCACACAAGCATGAACTATCGACACACATCGGTCTATCAATTTAATAAATCACTTCTCACACAAGCTGAGATGCACTATTGCATACACAAGCTGACTTTTATCAATGCTCACACAAGTTGAAATAGATCATTGAGATCTTTGTTCACACAAGCTAACCTTTATTGATGCTCACACAAGCTGACTAATTATGGCTCTAACAAGCTGAACTGATTATTGCTCTCACAAGCTAAACTATGATAAATTAATCTCGGCAAGGGCTTGGTGCTTTGCACTCTAGTTCCTCAATTAAATCACAAATTTGGCCTAATTTCATCTAATTAAAATATACCCGATAAAAATAATCGTGTGGATATACGGTCGGTTTGAGCCAAAAATGCAATATCTTTCTTTTCAAAAATCACACTATTTATATAGTGTCTAAAAATGTTTTCGGCATTGAAAACCGACACCCTAGTATTTTCTAATTAAATACCGAAATTATTAGATTTTGGGATAAATACCCAAAATTACAAACACTCAATTTGCACAATCTAGCGTTCAATTAAATAAATCAATCACACCATTGCGATCAAAACAAAATTCCGATCACCGGCTATCCCGGTCTAATTTCCAAAAAATAATAATTAATTAAATAATTACAAAAATTAATTAATTAAATACCAATAAATGCTAAAAAAAAATACAAACTTAGGCCGGAAAAGTCTAATTAAATACTAAAACGGGCCCAAAAAATTTATTAACCAATTTAAATAATTAATACAACCTGTCTAATCTCTAATTAATCTAATCTAACAACCTAACATGCAAAATCGGATAATTAAATCACTAATCTAATAAAACTAACCACATAATCCTTAATTAACTTAAACTAATCCCACTAAGCATAATTAACTCCCTAAGCAGAGTTTAGTAGGTAAACTCACCGAATTTACAGGCCGGTGAGTCCACGGCGACAGCGGCGCAATGGTGGGCGATAAACTCAAAAGCGGTGGCACCAATGAAGACCAAATTGAGGCCGAAATTGGCCCCGTAAAGCTCATGGTTGAGTTGGGTTCTACTTCTATGTTGTAGTTCTTGCTGGTTGCGGCTTTGAGAGAGGAAGACACGGGCTGGACGTGCTGGCAGCTGGTGCACAAAGGAGGGGAAAAAAAAGTGATGATGGGCGTTGTCATGGGGATTTCTTCGGTGAAGAAGGGCATTGGTCTTTGGTGGGGGGCCGTTGTGGACATGGAGAGAGAGAACGTGGAGTGGCTGCATGGATGAAGATCGATGGAGTTTGTAGTGTGAAAGTGGAGCAACAAGGTGGTAGAGAGAGAGAGAAAATGAAGGGGTGTTGGCATGTGGCAACGTGAGGGAGAGACTTGGAGGGATTTAGCTGCAGGGAAATCGGTGGAGTAGCTGGGCTTCGAAGGCACGCATGAAGGAAAGCAGAAATAGCAAGCTTGTCCAAGTGAGAGGAAAGGAAAGCAAAGTCGAAGCAGTAACGTGAAGGAGGAAGGTGGCAAACCTGGCGTGCTCAAGAAGATTGGTGGGGGGGGAGTCAAAGATAAACATCCAATTAATCAACCACCCGTGGTGGTGGCGTAGGCGGTTGGGCAAGGGTACTTTTCACGAGAGGTCCCGAGTTCGATCCACGGCGTCGTCGTGCTTAAGTGCAAGCCATGTCTTAAGTGGGGTTGTCGGGGGTGGTGGGTCCTCCCGCTTACGCAGCCTCCCTCCGGGTTTAGTCAAAGGTTCCCGGGTAAAAAAAAAAAAACATCCAATTAATCATTTCTTTGGACCAAGAAGTCTTCATGATTGTCCCTTTGTCCCCCCATAACACTTTCTTGAAAAATAATTCCACAATTAATCAATTTTGATGCCAAAGTTGCAACCCCAACCATGGTTCCGAATTTCACAACCTTAAGCTTCAATTCTTCACCAAATTTCCCTAATTTGATGTCCAATTTCACTAAGGAGGAAGCCTACACAATTTCCGCAAGTTCCCATCATGAAATAGCTTGGTTTGGAAGGCAAAAATCTCTTCGATTTGGCCCATCCGAATTTTCGTTCTTTTCCGAAATGTCCGAATTGATTTTCCATAAAAATCCCAAATTCTCCGAAAATTTTCGAAGGATGAGTTGACGTTCATAAAATGAATCGTGACATGATAGCATTTTCAGTTTCCGAAATCGGTTTCAAATTCGCAGTTAATTTCAATCTGACGCGATTTTAGTGTAACCTAACATATTGGGTAGTTTTATGAATTTTTAGTGCAATTGACCCGTGGTCGATTATTTTCGAGCCACAATGTGCATCTTCAACTCATTGGCGACTCTTGGTTGTCGTGAAAATCTCAAGGTTTCGATTACAGACACATGGTGCCAAAACGACAGAAAAATCAATCTAATACCGATCAACGAAAATTTTGCAATTTGGTGAAATCATCCACGTTTAGCCACACAACTTAGTCGAACCGAGCTGTCTCTAATCTCTGATAGATTTTCGACTGTGCCATAATGACTTTTGCAGATTAACACGGTTAAGCAATCGATTCCTGGTCGAATTCTCAAGTTTATTGTATTAAAATCCTTTAATGGCTTCTTTAGATAGTCTAGTTATCTCATGAGTGATCAGCTCATAGAATAGCATTATAGGCATGTCGATAAAAGGCCTAATTCATTGAATTGAAAATAGAACTAAAATTTCAGGATGTCACAACTCTTCCCTTCTTATAAAAATTTAGTTCTCGAAATTTAAACCATTACAATTATTTAAACAAAAAGGTGAGGGTACAGTCGTCTCATCGACTCTTCACTTTCCCAGGTTGCTCCTTCAGTGTCATGGTGTTGCCAAACTACTTTGACCAACGAGATGGTCTTGGTTCGCAAAACCCGTTCTTTCTGATCCACAATCTAAACCGAGTTTTCCATGTACGACACTCTGTTGTCCACGTCTAAATCCTCAAAATTCAGCATATGGGTAGGATCGGGCTCATACTTCCTCAACATCGACACATGAAAGATGTCATGCACTTGCGCCAGTCTCGGCGGCAATGCAAGACGATATGCTAGGATCCCGATTCTCTCTAGAATCTCAAATGGACCTATGTACCTCGGACTCAGTTTTCCTTTATTGCCAAAGTACGAAGTATCTCTCATTAGTGACATCTTCAGAAAAACGTGATCACCAACTTGGAATTCCAAAGGCCTTCGACGCTAATCTGCGTAGCTTTTCTGGCAGCTCTGAGGGGTCTTCAATCTATCTTTGATGACAGCAATGGCATCCACTGACTGTTGGACTAACTCTGGGCCTATGATCTTTTGTTCCCCAACTTCATCCCAACACACTAGCGTTCTACACGCTCTACCATACAACTCTTCGAAATGAGTCATTTGAATGCTCTGCTAGTAACTGTTGTTGTAGGCAAACTCAACAAGATGAAGCTATTCCTCCCAGCTTCCCTTAAAGTCCAACACGCAAACTCATAACATGTCTTCGAGGGTTTGAATTGTCCTCTTAGACTAATCATCCGTTTAAGGATGATATGCCGTACTATACTGTATCTTCATTTCTAAAGCACTCTGCAAGCTTTTCCAAAATGCATATGTAAACCTCGGGTCTCGGTCTGAAGTAATTGTCACTAGCACTCCATGCAGACGAACAATCTGAGGTATGTACAACTTGGCATGCTTGTCCAATTCAAGGACTTTTCGTACTGCGATGAAGTGAGCCGATTTCGTCAGTCTGTCGACCACTACCCAAATGGAATCATTACCTCTCTGGATCTTTGGTAAGCCTGTCACAAAATCCATCGTGATATGTCCCCATTTCCACTCGGGAATCTTGAGAGGTTGTAGAAATCCTCCCGGCTTATAGTGCTATGCCTTCACTTATTGGCACGTCATACATTTGGTGACATGCTTGGCGATGTCCACCTTTACACTAGACCACTAATAATGTTGATGCAAATGCTGATACATTTTTGTATTACCAGGATGAATGCTGTAATTGTTACGATGAGCTTCCAATAAAATCTCTTCCTTAAGCGCTACATCGTCAGGTACACACAATCGTCCTCAAAACATCAGCATTCCGTCCTCAGAAACCTGAAAGTCAGCATTCTTCTTTTCGGTATTCTCTTGCAGAATCTTCTGAATCTCTGGGTTTGTCCACTGAAGGGTCTTGATTCTGATCTGTACTCCCAGCTCAATTCTAAGGGTAGCCATAAGATTTGAAAGGTGAACTACCTCAAATTTGAAAACTGAGTCTCGAGCCTTCTCAAGTAAAGTCCATTCCTTGAGCACCATATGTACAACTGAGGACTTTCAACTCAGCGCATCTGCAACCTTATTCGCCTTTCTAGGGTGATACAAAATATTACAATTGTAATCCTTTTGGAGTTCCATCCAACGACGCTGTCTCATATTCAACTCCTTTTGAGAGAATAAATACTTGAGACTTTGGTGATCAGTGAAAATTTGGAATCTTTCTCCGCATAAATAATGTCTCAAAATCTTCAAAGTGAAAATGATCATTGTGAGTTTCAAGTCATGTGTCGAGTAATTCAGCTCATGAGATCTCAACTAATGGAACGCGTATGCAACAACCCTACCATGTTGCATCAACACGCAACCCAATCCTCTAAATGATGCATCACTATAGACCTCGTATCCTCCAGGACTAGAAGGAATGATTAGCACAAGTACGATAGTCAGCTTCTGCTTAAGCTCTTGAAAACTACACTCACACTTGTCTGTCTAGCCAAATTTCTCTTCCTTCTTTAGTAGTTGTGTCAACGACGACGCTAACGCTGAAAACCCTTCCATGAACCGTAGTAACCTACCAAACCCAAGAAGCTTATGATCTATGTTATTGTAGTTGGTCTTAGCTAGTTGATAACCGCTTCGATCTTGGATGGGTCCACGGAAATTCCTTCACCTGAAATCACGTGGCCTAAGAACACAACACGAGTCAATCAAAACTTGCATTTGCTAAACTTAGCATACAATCCATGAATCCTCAAGAACTAGAGTATCATTCTCAGATGACTCTCATGCTCCTCAACACTCCTTGAATATACCAAAATATCATCAATGAACATGATCACAAATTGATCAAGGTATTCCTTAAACACTCGGTTAATCTAATCCATGAAAGTAGTTGGAGCGTTCGTTAAACCAAACGACATTACGGTGAATTCATAATGACCATATCGAGTACAAGACGCTAACTTTGGTATATCCTTCTTTCTTATTCTCAATTGATGATAACCTATTCTCAAGTCGATTTTGGAAAATATTGACACTCCTCGTAGCTAGTCGAACAAGTCGTCGATCCTCGGGAGTGGATACTTATTCTTGATCGTCTCCTGATTGAGTTGTCGATAGTCAATACATAGACGCAACGAACTATCTTTCTTTTTCACAAATAAACTAGTGCTCCCTAAGGTGATGCACTGGGACGTATAAATCCCTTATCCAATAATTATTGCATTTGCACCTTCAATTCTTTCAATTTAGATAATGCCATCCGGTAAGGAGCCTTAGAGATTGGCTCCGTTCCGGGTGATAACTCAATCATGAACTCTATCTCTCTTTCTGGCGGCAGACCTGGCAATTCCTTTGGAAACAGTCTTGAAACTCTTAGACCACTGCAATGTCTTCGATCTTCAACTCCTCAACTGTTATATCCATGATAATCACTAAATAACCTTGGCAACCCCCGTCTAACAAATGAGTTGCCTTAAGCAACAAGATTAAGGTAATCAAGGGTCCTCCTCGACTCCCAATAATTTCAAAGCTTTCACCCCCTAATGAGTTAAATTGAATCGCTTTGTGATAGAAGTCCATCTTAGCTCTTTGCTTGGTGAGTTAGTCCATGCCAATTATTACATCAAAATCATACATGGTTTGGAGTATCAAGTCTATCATCCCCTCTCACTCACCAATCGCTAACTTGCAACCAAAACAACCCAATGTAGCTAACACCTTATCCTTTAACGGTGTAGATATGCTAACCACTAACTCAACAATTCAGGACTCAATCCTACCAACTTAACAAACTACTTAGCTATAACGATATGAGTGGCGCTAGGTCAATAAAACATATGCAGCATGGTCGTTCAATGAGATCGTACCTGTAATCACATCCGGCATATCCTCAGCTTGTCCTCTCATGATAGCATACGTCCTTCCCTGTGCTGGAGGTTGGTTCATTCCACCCTGCGATGCGATTTGCATTGCAAATCCTCAATTCTGACCCAACGGTGGCGGTAGCGGTAATTGTTGTGGTCCCTTCTACTTTTTGGGACAGTCTCTAGCTAGGTCACCTTGTTGGCCACACTCAAAACAAGATCCCATCCTGAAATGGTACGGGATTGATCCGTGTTGCCTTCCACACAAGCAATATACGCCATTCGGACTCGGCGCTGACTTCCCGATTCCACCCTTCTTGTTGGGTGGAATAGGATATCTTCCTTCGGTCATGGGTCTCTTCCCAAATCGGTTTCCATCTCTATTCGAACTAAACCTTGAACCATACACAACAGTCTGTTCACTCAAGTTCCTCTCAATCAGTTGGGCCCAACCATAAACCTCATTATAATCCTTTAGGTCGAATGGCACCAACAGGTTCTTTAGCTCTGGCCGGAGGTCATTCCTGAACTCCGAGCTTTGTCTTATGGATCCTCTATCAATCTTGGAGCATACTAAGACAACTCCACGAACTTGGCTGTAAAACTTATCCACGATTAGCATGCCTTAACGGAAGGTGTTGGAATTCCTCCATCTTCTACTCTCGGGCATTACTCGAAAAGTATTTGCCATTAAAGGCTTTGAGGAAAGCGTCCCACATTGGGACTACGCCTCTAGGAAATATCGTGCCTTTGGTGGCTTTCCAACAAGTATTTGTGATACCCTACAGCTAATATACTGCCAGGATAACCTTCTCATCTTCACTACACATCAGAAGTGCAAAAGCCTTCTCTAGGTCTTGGACCTAGAGTGATGCAACTTTAGGATCTCTTACGCCATTGAACCTTGGTGGGTTTAGCTTCAAGAACAGTTCCACTAGCTTATGAATTGGCCTTTCTCTCGATACAACCAAAACCTCAGGTGGAACTTCAGCAGGAACGGAAACGGCGGTGGGCATAATTCTGGGCCTACTACCCTATCAAATCTCTCATTGCTTCAAGCGCCTACATGATCCCTTTGATTTTAGGATCACAAGGGCTACTACCCCAGCACCAACAGGAGACAATGCTATTCCACTAGCGCTAGCCTGAGCTAGCGCTTGACCATGACCTCCTCGAGTACCGACCCTTGTCGGCATCCTACCCCGAGTCACTAGACCCATGGTCCTCTTTCTAGGAGTCCTCTGCTGCTGATCACTCATACTACAAGCTCTTTATAGACACCCATTTTCCAATTCCAATACCATATTAGAATTTGAGTGATCCACACAAAACAATTTACCAATCAACTATCAATCACATGCACCGGCATGAGATAAAGGTCAATCTTACTTACTATCCCAAGGACCTATCACACCTTATCACTCCAACTATCGACCAGCTTCATACCACTCCGGGCAAGGATGTCACACGCCATCCTCGGGCACGTGCCCATCCCTCGGTGGTCGATAATTATGTGATGTCCTAGGATGCATCACCGATCCATTCATTTTATTACACATGCGGAAGCAAATAAATACCCTTGACAACAAAAGCTTGGGATAGAAAAGCAAGCCATAATTCACAACCAAAACAAACTTTTTATAAACACACAAGGTTTATATACAACACTAGTCTGTCTAAAAAAGACCGGCGCAACAAAAAGGAATTGTCCTAGGACTAGCTAGTCAATCATGTTCGCCGATTCTTCGGTCTCCACCTCCCCATACTCTAAGGCTTTAGGTCCTCCACGACCGCCATCTAAGGACCTAAAATGTTGAGCCCACAACGGGATGAGACAATGTCTTAGCAAGTTCACCCCTTAAACTCCAACTAGGAAGGAAATATGCCCCAAGAGTTACCTAAGCACAAGCATAGGTCAGAGAACTTACCTTTACCTTAAATCCTTCATACAAGTTAGTACAATTCATAAACCCAAACAATCGATCTAATCAATCGATTCAATCAATTCGATCGCTCACACAAGTGTGATCCACCGATACACATCGGTCTATCAATTCAATTAATCCAATCATTCACGATTCACACAAGCAAGAACTATCAACACACATCGATCTATCAATTTAACAAATCACTACTCACACAAGCTGAGATACACTATTGCTCACACAAGTTGACTTCTATCAATGCTCACACAAGCTGAAATGGATCATTGAGATCTTTGCTCACACAAGCTGACCTTTATTGACGCTTACACAAGCTGACTGATTATGGCTCTCACAAGTTGAACTGATTATTGCTCTCACAAGCTGAACTACCATAAATTAATCCCGGCCAAGGGCTTGGTGCTTTACACTCCAGTTCCTCAATTAAATCACGAACTTGGCCTAATTTCATCGTGTTAAAATATACCTAATAAAAATAATTGTGCGTAGGTACACGTCGGCCTAAGCCAAAAATGTAATGTATTTCTTTTCAAAAATCCCACTATTTATGTAGTGTCTAAAAACGTTTTCGGCATTGAAAACCAACACCTCGACATTTTCTAATTAAATACCGAAATTATTAGATTTTGGGATAAATACCCAAAATTACAAACAACACTCAATTTGTATAATCTAGCATTCAATTAAATAAATCAATCATACCATTGTAATCAACACAAAATTTCGATCATCGGCTATCCCGGTCTAATTTCCGAAAAATAATAATTAATTAAATAATTACCAAAATTAATTAATTAAATACCAATAAATGCATAAAATACAAAATTAGGTCGGAAAAGCCTAATTAAATACTAAAACGGGCCCGAGAAATTTCCGAACCAATTTAGTTCCGAATCTCACAACCTTAAGCTTAAATTCTTCACCAAATTTCCCTAATTTGATGTCCAATTTCACTAAGGAGGAAGCCTACACAATTTCAGCAAGTTCCCATCACAAAATAGCTCTGTTTGGAAGCCAAAAATCCCTTTGATTTGGCCCATCCGAATTTATGTTCTTTTCCGAAACTTCCGAATTTATTTTCCGTAAAAATCCTAAACTCTCCGAAAATTATTCGAATGATGAGTCGACGTTCCTTAAATGAATTGTGACATGACAGAACTTTCAATTTTTGAAATCGAGTTCAAATTCATAGTTAATTTCAATCTGACGCGATTTCAGCGTGACCTAACTTATCGAGTAGCTTTTATGAATTTTTAGTGCAATTGACTCGTGGTCGATTATTTTCAAACCACAATGTGTATTTTTGACTCATTGGCAACTCTCGGTTGTCATGAAAATATTGAGATTTTGATGATGGACACAAGGTACCAAAATGACAGAAAAATCAATCTAGTATCGATCAACAAGAATTTTGCAATTTGGTGGAAATGCGCACACCTAGTATGAAATGATGCTTGGCTATGCCAGTAGACACTGAACTTAAGGGGTTAATATTAACAATTGGAGTGCTTGTGATTGATTGAGTTGATGAGACATTTCAATTGTTGTGTGCATTAATTATATACAATTGAGATGTGAACTATGCTGACGTACAAGAAGGAACTGAGGCGAGGTAAGTTCCCTATTCTCATTGTGTGGTTGTATGACTAGAGCACCTTGAGGCATATTTACTTTCTAATAGGGATTTAGGAGGTGGACTTGTTGAGACATTGTCTCACTGGTTATTGTATAACCATTTTCAGGTTCTTAGAGGTGGTCGTGGAGGACCGAAGCCCCAGATTTTGTGGAAGTGAAGTCTAGAGGATCAGCATCTATGTCCTACTAATATGTTGTAGGAGCTTCTTTTGAGAGTCGATCATTTTGTAGGCTTTGACCTAGACTCTTTTTATACCTAAACCTAGTTGTTTATAAAAGTGTGCTTTTGTGAAATGTTGCCCTGCTTTCCTATCTCATGTTGTTTGTTGTCAGGGATTATTATTTCGCTTCCACATGTGCATTAAAAATGAAAGGGTCGGCAACTAGTCTTGGGAAGTTGCATTTGTATTGACCACAGTGAGATGTGCTCGCGCTCGAGGGTCAAAGCGTGACAGATTATATACTGAGTGGGCACACCGGCAAGTCATGTAGGATCGATAAATTAATAAAATATTGCCATGTTAGATTTTTGGCGTCTTAAATCAGAGTTGGCATTTAAGTGATCGTTTTTTTTTTAAATGGTAATTAAGTGAGCCCGCAAAAAATTGTGGTAATAAAGTGAATAGCGTACATAATTTAAGGCACTTCTAGTATACTTCTCTAAAAAACATAGGCACTTCTATGAAATTGGCTTGACTATACTTCATCAAAGTGGAATTCCTAAAAAGTTTCAAACTACGGTTTTTCTCTTGAACTGATTTCCTACAAGACTGTTGGGCATGAAATCACCTTATGAACTCTTATCTAGCACAAAACCACATTGTAACTCTTTGTGAGTTTTTGGTTGTAGGTGTTTTCCTTATGATTGGACTACATGAAGAATAAGTTCGTTGCTTGGTTGCCATGTGTGTTTCTTGGCTATAGTGATTATTATAAGGGATATTGATGTCTCTATCTTCTAATTGGTTGAGTTTATATATCACGACATGTCATCTCTAATGAGACTATATTTCCAAATCTCATGCCCAGCTCATTGTTTAGGGGTTAAAGTGATAAAGTCAAGATCTTTGAATTTATAAGCTTGCCAAATCATGACACGACAACATCGGACTTATACTTTTTCTTGAATTTTATGCTAACTCAGATCAACAGTGTTTTGGCTCATTGAATTTTACAACTCAAGATAATTCTCATGAGGATGGCATTGATGTGAATCAAATGTTCACCAAAGTCATATTGAAATTGGCGATTCGTCTGGTACTTCACTCATTTTTCCATGCTACTTGGCTAATGAAGGCTCCTTGCAAATGTTGCGAAACAATACTGATTCTACACAGGATGGTGTTCAAGATTCTTCATTAGCACATTCGTGCACTCAAAATCATCCAATGATCACTCGAGCACGTGCAGGTATTGTGAAGCCTAGTCCAAAGTACGCTAATTTACATGCATTGGATTCTATACCAAAGGAATCGAACAATGTATGCTTTACTTTAAAACATCTAGGGTAGTCAGCAACAATGAAAGAGAAAATCGCGGCATTGCATTGGAATAAAACTTGAACTCTTGTTCCATGTCCTCCAAATACTAATATCGTGGGATGTAGATTGGTATTTAAGTCTGAGCTGAATACTAGTGGTACATTAGAAAGATTGAAAGTAAGATTAGTTGTCAAGGGATATACTCAAGTAGCATGCAGATTCCTTGAGACTTTCTCGCCAGTTGTTCGATCAGGAATTATAAGGATGGTCTCCACCATTGCTACCATAAGAGGTTGGTCCATAAAACAGTTAGATGAGAAAAAGGCTTGTTTACATGGTTATTTGTCACAAACCATTTATATGGAACAACCTCCTCGTTTGATGGCAAAAAGCACCCATCTTACGTTTGCAAACTCGAGAGAGGTTTTGTATGGCCTCAAGTTAGCACCAAGAGCATGATTTGACTATTTTAGCTTGTTTCTTCTAGCATCTAGGTTTCTTTTATAGTATTGCAGATCATTCTTTGTTCATTCAATAATCAGATCATGACATTCTAGCGCTACTTTTAAACATGGACGGCATGATTGTCATCGGTAATGAGCCCAAACTTGCTCGATGGAGTTATTTCCACATTGAGTAGCGAATTTGCAATGAAGGATAAGAGGCCATTCCATTATTTTTGGGTGTGGAGTTTAAAATATTTTTGTGTGGTTCTTATTTGTGTCAGCAATAATATGCTTTGTCAATTCATAAATATGCACAAATGGAGTGCTGCAAATCAGTTTCCACACCTATGACCACTAGTTCTCTTTCTGGCTCACATGCAAAACTATATTCAGATCCATGATGGAAACGTTGATTTGGAATACAAAATCCAGCTTTGTACCAGTCTTCAGGGTGAATTCCCAACCGTCAAAATTAGAGCTCTTCAATTTCTCACCATCACATGGTTGGATATTTCATATACAATCAATTTTGTTTGTCAATTCATGTGAGGCGTAGTTTGCATTATGACTCATTTTCAAATTGTGAGGCGTAGTTTGCATTATGTCAGCGGCACAATTGGTCGAGGAATGCATATCTTGTCCAAGTCAACTATAGACTTGTATGCTTTTTGTGATGCAAATTGGGCTAGCAATCGCTTCACTCAATGATCGATTATGGGATTTTGTACCTTCTTATGTAGTAATTGTATATTATGGAGTTCTAAGAAGCAACAAATGGTTGCTCGATCTAGTGCCGAGGAAAATAATCGTGCACTGGTGTCAACAGTTGCTAAGATTACTTGGATATCTTTCATATTAAGAGATTTCGGTATTCTTCTTTCAAGTCCACTAGTATCATTTTGTGATAATATCAGTGCACTTTATATGTCAATTCATCTGGTGTTTCATGTAAGAACTAAAGATATCAAAATAGATCATCATTATGTGCGAGGAAAAGTGGCTTGTGGAACTCTTGTGTCTAAGTATGTTTGATCTATGTATAAAATTGTTGATCTCTTCATGAAGCCATTATCTAGAAATGCATTTGCAAAGTTATGTCCCATTCCTAATTTGGAGGGGAGTAACTACATTGATTTATCAATTAAGGGAGAAGAATCCGGATACATCAACCAAAAGTCACAAGTGGATTCTTGAAGATACTCAAATCAAGGAATTGTAGGGTTTTTGAGAAGTGAAGAGTAATCAGTGCATGATCGGTTAAAAAGAGAGGTATACGAATCGTCACAAAGGAAAATAAAAAGATGCCTTTTCAAAATAACTGTCATTTTTCCGCGAAAATAGTCATTTCAAAAATAACTTCTTTTTAAAAGGAAACGTTAAATAATTACATCGAAACATAGCAATAATTAATCACAGTTTAACGATCGCATCTTTTAAGATAAGATTTCGATAACTTACAATCAAGTCTTGTATGTCGAACAGGCTTTAGACTTTTGATTTCCTCATACCTTAAAATGTTGAGTCTCGAAATGATGGTTTCCTCCAAAGGCTTTGTGAATATATCCACCAATTGGTTCTTTGAATCAACATATTGAATTGAAACTTTCCATTTTGAACATGGTCTCTAATGAAGTGATGTCGAATCTCTATATGCTTTGCTCTTGAGTGAAGAATTGGATTTTTGGTGAGATTGATAGCGCTAGTGTTCGCAATTAATCTCCGTGCATGAGTCTTCAATTCCAAAGTCTCTTAGCTGTTGTTTTATCCACGGGAATTTGTGAACAACAACTTTCGAGAGCTATATAGGCTTTCTGTCAGAGAGAGCGATTGTACTTTGCTTTCTTGAAAACCAAGACACCATCCGCTCCAAGTTGTTGATGCCAATTGAGGTACTCTTTCTATCGACTCTACATCCAAGAAGGTCTGCGTAAATATCCAAGAAGAGTAAAGTCTCCCTTTTGGATACCCGATTGAAGTTGATGAAATATATTTGATAATACGCTTTCAGCATTTAAATGAGATTCTTTTGGATCCGATTGAAATCTAGCACAAATGCAAACACTAAACAAAATGTCGAGAGAAGATAAAGTCCGATGATACTCCTGTACAGCTTTTGGTCGACTTTCTTTTCTCCTTCATCTTTGTCTATCTTCAAGGAACTTGACATTAGTATATCAGCCTTTTTGTAATTGTCCAGTCCAAACTTTTTGACAAGATCATTTGTATACTTTTCTTGATGAATGAAAGTTCCTTCCTTCAGTTGTTTTATTTGAAGTCTAAGAAAGAAGGTTAACTCACCCATCATGCTCATTTCAAATTCATCCTGCATAGTCTTAGAGAATTTCTTGCACATATTTTCATTAGAGGATCATCGACATATATTTGAACAATAGAAAACCTTGCCTTCTCTTTAATAAAAAGAGTAGTGTCTACTTTACCTTAAACAAAACCATTTCGAATTAAAACTTACTTAGTTTGTCGTACCAAACTCAGTGCTTGCTTTAAGCCATATAAGGCCTTTTTTGAGTCCGAACATGCGAGTCATTTCCTTGGGTCTTCAAACCCAGGTGGTTGTTCCACATAAACTTCCTCATGGATGAATCCATTTAGAAATGCACTTTTGACATCCATTTGGAATAACCTGAAATTCTTATGACAAGCAAATGCAAGTAATAAACGAATTACTTCTAACCTTGCTACCAGTGCATAAGTCTCATCATAGTCGATCCCTTCTTCTTGTGTGTATCCCTTGGCCACGAGTCTAGCCTTGTTTCTTATGACTTTTCCTTTTTCGTTCATCTTGTTCCTGAAAACCCATTTAGCTCCAACAATTGATTTACCTTTTGGTTTAGGATCAACATCATTAATTCTGAATTGTCTTCTTCTTGCATAGCTTCAATTCAGCTCTCATCGGATAAAGCTTCTTCTATGCTTTTGGGTTCTATTTCAGAAATAAGAGCCACAAAGACTAGACTCTTCGCGCCTTTTGATCTTTGGGCGAATTCCTTCATTGATGTCGCTTGATAAGATCTTTGGGATGACTGACTTATGCTTCCGCTTGTTGGTTAATTGTCGATTGATGGTCACTTCAAATTTCAACGACTTGCTTTCTTTCAAAGTGAAAGCTTCTTAAGATTTAGACTTTGTAGTGCGAATTCACTCAATGATCGAATAGGCTTAGAAAAACTCTATTGGGATTTTTTTTGTACCTTCTTATGTAGTAATTGTATATTATGGAGTTCTAAGAAGCAACAAATGGTTGCTCGATCTAGTGCCGAGAAAATAATCGTTCAGCTTTTACTTTTCGAAGATGATGTGTCACTTTCTTTTTCTCCTTCACGTCTATCTTACATTGAAAGATTACTTGATAAGTATCATTTTGTGATAATATCGATAATATGTCATCATCTTTGTAAGAACTAAAGATATCATATCATCATTATGTGCGTAGGAAAAGTGGCTTGCTCTTGTGTCTAAGTATGTTTGACTATGTTCTTCATGAAGCCATTATCTAGAAATGCATTTGCAAAGTTATGTCCCATTCCTAATTTGGAGGGGAGTAACTAGACATTGATTTATCAATTAAGGTTGAGAAGAATATCCAAGGAAGATATCAACCAAAAGTCACAAGTGGATTCTTTTCTTTGAATATAAGGAATTGCCCAAAATCGTAAAGAGATATTGCTTTCAATTAAAAGAGTTCTAGCCATTTCTTGGATCTTTTCATCTTAAGAACGCCTTCATCTTGTTTTTCCATATGTTGTAGTCCTTTCCATCAAAGTAAGGCGGTCTGGTATTGCTTTGCCCTGCTACCAGCCACGGAGCTAACATACTAGCCATGGATCTTTAACTCGGTAAAACACTTCAAACAAAGTGAGTACACGAGCTCTGATACCAATTGAGATAGTTAGTATAAGCACCTAGAGGGGGTGAATAGGTGCACAAACAATTTATCGAGATACGGAAGCAATTCTAGTCAAACGATAGAAAGGAAATTTCTCTATTGATTAACAAAATGAAGTACGATCAAGGTAAAGAGAGTAAGGAAGAGAAAATTGAACACAAGGTTTATAGTGGTTTATGCAACTTTTGTAATATAAGGATTTTTTTTTATTATTTCTATTGTTGTACTATTTCTTTATTGTTGTATTTTAATTAATACGTCCATGATGGGGTGCGATGAAAACGCATCGTTTCGTCTTGATATGCTACGATGAAAATGCACCTTTTGAAAAGGGTATGAAGGGAGATGTATAAAAGTCTTTTAATGATAACCGTTGGCACAGTTGACAGAACATATGCTTTGAAAAATCTCTCATTTTCTTGTCCCCTTTCAATCAAAAGAAAAAGAAATGTACCATTTCTTCTTTACAAGAATAATCGGTATTTACGCTATGGAAGTCGAATGTTTTCCTCGTGATTACATTCAAACCAACTTAAGGTAATATTGTTTGTGATTCATCCGCAATTCAACGACCGTTTTAGGGTTAATTGTTGATCGTGCATCAAAAGAGGTAAGTCGTCTTCCGCCGACTTTCTTCTTACATTGGTATCATAGCCCGATCGTGATTTCTACCTTGTTTTCAACGAATTTTCTCATTAACCATTTGATATTGAGATCAAGAGTATGAAATCTACATTGTTTGGATGTTTATTGCTCAAAATTGCAATCTGAATTGTTGAAATCGAACCGAAGCGAAGAACGAGTTTGGGGTCACGTACATCCGTACGGTTTTGGCCATTTTTCGATATATTTTTTCGGCCAAAATCAATTTTTAAATATACAGTGTGAAAGTACTCATAAAGACGAGTACAACGATGGATTGAGCGCCATCGGGGGACACCAAACGCGTGCACACGCGCGGCCAAAAGCCATTACACATGGGCGCTACGCACCTAACGCACTAGGAACGCCAGTGCGTGCGCAACACACGCCAGTCGACGAACCGACGCGTGATGACGTCACCGTGACATCATCCAACGGTCGGTAATTGCTGGGATGACGTCATCAACGGCACCAATTGGCTAGCCGGCGACTCGACCCGAGACTCGACTCCATCCAAAGCCCCGACCTGAGGACCCGACTCATTGATAGGTCAACGACCGGACCGATCAATCGGTCGAGTGGTCAAACACGTCAAATCGATCGCCAATTGGACCTGTGTGACTAGGTCAAACTGGCTAGAAGCCGTTTGGCTCACTGGCACGTGCATCACATGCGCCGCACACTTAAGCGGCGCGTGTGCGTGCATGATAGCTCCGATTGGAACGTGGTCGGTGGCGTTTGATTCGTATTGTTAAGTTATATACTGTGGTATATTTATTTTTTTATTTGTGAGTTTTATAAATTTATAAAATTGTGTAGGAAACCCTAAGTACGCGTATTTTTTGGGTATAAATGCATAGTTTATTTATTTGTAGCTTGTATTTTCTTATGTTTTAGGAAATACAATAGCTAGCCTATATGAAAATGATGTCATATGTGTTGTGTAGAGCTTGGTTCGATAGTAGCATGTATATAGTTTAATATACTTGCAATTTCCTAGTTCCAAGAAAATTCAAACAATGGTAGAAAATCCTTGTTTTTCCATTACATGTTGAATTGCGGTTTTGATTGTAGTTATAGCATGATTGTTTTTTGTACATTGGTTCAAATCATGTTATGCTTTTGTGTTAATGAAAAAATGTAGAAATTACATGAGGTCATGTAATTATTTTTCCTAGTGGGAGTTCGTAGGTTGGTAGAATTCGAAAAGTTCTCACCTGGAACTTAAAATTCACGCAAATTAAACTAATTAATATAATAGAACAATTGTACATAGGAGTTGATTGGGAACATAATGAATTTTCGTTTATGTGTTTTTTGTTGAATTATCATTATTTTAGTTTGTCTTTGCTGCAAATTAAATGTGTGTTACTCTGAAAAGTGTGCTAGTATTGATTCTACATTTATCATGTCAATGTATTATAGCAATTGATTATGACTTCGACATCTAAGACCATTGTGGCTGACCTCAATAAGGGTGAGAAGCTGAATGGTGACAATTATGATATTTGGCACCGAAAGGTTCAGTACATTCTTGAGGAGCAAGAGGTTTTTGAAACCCTCAACCACACCACGGATAAACCTGAGCGTGGAACTTCAGCTTAACACAATAGAGATTTAGAAGCTTATCAAGCTTGGAAAAAGAAAAATAGCATTGCTTGCATCACGTTGTCGAGCTGTATGCAAGATGATCTTATGTGTGAGTTTGAAAATTATGATAAAGCTTAAGTTATGTGGGTTGCCTTGAAAGATAAGTTTGGGGGTACATCCGCCACTAAGCTGAGGAGACTTACTATCGAGTTTGACACATACCAAAAGTGTCCAAATATAATGATGAGGTAGCATTTTCGGGAGATGTCAAACATGATTCGTGAGTTGAAGTCAGTAGGTTATTCCCTTACTGATAAACAACAAGTTCAGGTTGTTATAAGGTCTCTTCCTAAATTTGGAGCATATGAAGATCAATATGATGCATAATGAGAGTATTGCCACTTTTGATGATATTGCACGTCATTTGGAATTAGAGGATAAGCGCTTAGAGGTTGCGAGATCCTCTACCCATTCTTATGTTGTTAAATCGAGTTCGCGAAAAGCTTTTTGGCTTAAAGTGCAAAAGGAATCATCAATTCGATAACAAATGGAAGAAAATTGATCATGCACCTAAGAGAGCTAAGACTTCTAACGCAAGAAGCATGGTGGAAAGAAGGATAAGGCCAAAATGAAGTGCTATAATTGTGGCAATATAGATCACTTTGCTTATGAATGCACTGAGCCGAAAGAAGTACTTTATTACTCCATTACTTTAAATAATACTTTTGTTTCTAGCACTATCATGCTTGTTGAATCTCATCAAATGTGGATTGTAGACTCAAAAGTAATAGACCACGTAGCTAGAGATCGAGAAGCATTTGTGGAGTATCGATGGATACAGCCTGGAAGAAGATGGATATATGTTGGGAATAATTTAAGAATTGAAGTGAAGGGTATCGGCACATATAAATTAATTTTACGTGGTGATCGAAACCTATTCCTACATGGTGTCCTCTATGCTCTAGATATTCGACAAAACTTGGTCTCCGTAGTTGTTTTTCTTAGCCTAGGTTATATATTGAATTTCCATGGTGATTGTGTTGACATTTTGTTTGGAACAGTTTATTATGGTTTAAGTCATGTATTGAATGGTTTTATGGTATTAGACATTAATTATGATCGGTACAATATTAATGTCAATGGTTGTTTTTCTTTAATTGCATCTTCTAGTAATGTTGAGATTGATACAAGTACTTGGCATGTTAGATGAGGTCACATTGAATTACAAAGAATGCAAAGATTAGCTAGAGAAGGGTTTTTAGGGTCACTCATTAATGTTGATCTACTCGTATATGAACATTGTCTAGTGGGAAAAACTACTAGAAAATCATTTGATAAAGGGATTACAGTCGAATTTTCATTACAAATCATACATTTGTAGTCCTTTGTACGTGAGAGCAAGGCATGGAGTTTCATATTTCATCACTTTCATAGATGACTTCACGTGTTTTGGTTATATCTTTCCGATCTCCCTAAGTCAAAGAATTGGATTGTTTTAGACGATATATAGCGATGATATAGAATCAATTGAACAAAACAATAAAGGTATTGAGAACCGATCGCGAACATGAGTATCTATCGGAGCAATTCAAGGCTCTATGTGATGAAAAAGAAATTGTACAATAATTAACTATTCCCGATACTCCACAACAAAATGGAGTTGCTGAGAGAAGGAATAGAACTCTATTGAAAATCGTTAGGTCTATGATGGCTCAAGTAAATTTACATTTCTCCTATTAGGGAGATGCGTTATTGACTAGTAGGAAACTAAATTTAAGTAGTCTACGTCCATGGGGATGTACAGCTTATGTTCATGATACTTCCCATAAATATAATTTGGTCTTAAAGGAAGAAATGTATCTTTATAAAATATTCTGAACACTTAAAATGGTATGTATTCATAAGTGAACAAGCCGATGGAAGTGTGATCGAAATGAAGTCACGAGATGTCATATTCTTGGAGAACAATTTTCCTAGTAGAGCTGAGATAGATAAGGACTTCTAATTATATGAGATTCCCATTAATGTTATAGAAGAAAATGAAGATTTACCTCAACATGCAATATCTAGTGGGAGTGTTGCATCGCCTAGTAAACTGAATTCAAGATAAATTCAGTTGCGTAAAAGTAATCGTAAAAGTATTTCTCGTCGTTGTTTTGAGATTGGATGGGAAGTATTTATGATTGCTTGAAAAAATGATGCCGAGCCAAAAACAATTCAAGAGGCTCTCTCATACCTTTGACAATGAAGAATGGAGAAAATTTTTGGAAGATGAGATGGAGTCAATGAGGGCAAATCATGTCTAGGACTTGGTTGATCTACCACCCAATCGCAAGGCCATTGAAAACAAATTGATCTTTAAGATTAAGCGAAGGACTGATTGATCCATTGAAAAGTATAAGGCTCACCTTGTGTCGAAAGTTTATATTTAACAAGAGGGTATAGATTATAAGGAAACATTTTCACTAGTCGTAAAGTTTGCCTCAATACGCCTGATTTGAGCTATCATTGCACATTTAGACCTTGAATTATATCAAATCGATGTAAAGACAACATTTCTAAATGGAGAACTAGATATGGAAATATATATGAAGCAGCCAATTGGTTTCATAGCTAAATGTCAAGAGCATAAAGTTTACAAATTTCATCGCTCAATATATGACCTTAAGTAATCATCTAGACAATGATATCTTTGTTTTCACTGAGCCATAACAACCTTTCGTTTCATGATGATCGAAGAAGATTACTGTGTATATGTCAAGCGGTCCGAAGATAAATTTGTGATTTTATCACTTAATGTGGACGATATTCTGTTGGTTGGAAATGATAAGATTTTGGTTATCACCATAAAAGAATTGTTGTCCTCCAATTTTGAAATGAAAGACATGGGAAAAGCTACTTATATATTATAAGTTAAGATAGAAAGAGATCAATTAAGGAAAGTCCTTACTTTATCACAAGAGTCTTATATAATGAAGATTCTTGAACGCTTCAATATGCAGCACTACCCCTGTCATGCAAGGTGAAAGCCTAAATACTAAGATATGTCCTAAGACTCTAGAAGAAATTAAAATGATGGAAAATTTTCATTAGGCTAGTGCAGTCAGAAATTTGACGTATTCTATGATGCGTACTCGATCCGACATATGTTATGCCATGGGATTGGTGAATCGATATCAATCAAATCATAGTCAAGCACACTGTAAAGCAGTGAAGAGAGTCTTGAAATACTTGAAAGGCATTATGGACTATCGACTTTATTACCAATTGAATGATTTATGTGTATTAGACTATTCAGATGCTAATTGGGGTAAAGACTTAGATGGGCGTAAATCGACTTCTGCATATGCGTTCTTGCTCAATTGAGATGCAATTGCTTGAAATAGCAATAAACAAACATGTTCGGCCTTGTTTATGATGGAGACATAATTTATTGCATGTTCTACCATAGTACAAAAAACAGTATGGCCAAGACGTTTCTTGGAAAATTTAGCCATTGTCACTAAGGTTCTAATACTATTGATAGTTTATTGCGATAGTCAAGCAGCCATTACCTATGTGAAGGATCCTAAGTATCATGGAAGGACGAAGCACATTAACATAAAGAACAACTTCATAAGAGATATAATAACATAGAAAGAAGTGATCCTATAATACATTTCAACCAATAGAATGGTTGCTGATCAATTTACGAATGTGATATGTGTTATTATAGAGGATCATTGGTTTGTGTATATGTAGTCATATGTATTGCACTTATTTGTTTATTAGTAACTTGATGTTTTATTAATAAGTACAAATACAGTATAAGACTAGCACTACACACATATATTATTGAAAAGTATGTCAGCAGGCAATGATTGGCTCACTCACACAAGTAATCATCTCAAGTGCTATAGTTAGCACGTTGAAATGAGATGTTATGTACAAATGAATGCTGAAGAGCAAGTTTAACACATAAAATAAGATGTCACATTGATTGGAGTCAAGATGAGATCCGTAATTTGTTTATAATAAAACTGAACATGATAGTCCCACAATCATGTATGCCTGAAAGATGCCGGATGCAAGCACTTAATTGGGCACTATAGAAAGTGAGCTAATATAGTATTCAAGCTAAACATGAGTACATGAGGAGCACGTGACTATATTTAGGCAAAAATCCATATATTGATATATTTAATAAATGACATACGCTCGAAATCCACTATAGCAAGTAATTCATACTACATGTGCATTGTACAACCAACAAGGGAATGTGAGTGAAATTATCCCTATTTACTCATTATGTGAGCCCTTGAGGTAATTTATAATTTACCTCATTTTGTGTCCTATATTACTTTTGACTATGTTCTCGAAGTGAAAGATCAATGTTGCTACTTTAGCATGTTACCAATGGTCATAAATGGGTATGGCTTTATAAGACGTGTCTAGGAAAGCAGTTGTTCTGAAATGGAGACAAATATGAGTGCGAATAAAGACTATTATTGTTTTACATCTATCTCATGTATTTACTAGTCAACCAATTATATCGCCTTATGTTGTAAATACATGTTGTTTTGAGAATAATCAAGTATAGCCTTTAAGGAATAGGTATACTTGGATTGATGTAACAAAATATGTTTAGGGCATTGTGAGACATCAATTGTTTCTTTCTTTTCAAGGTTATAGCCATTATGTTATCCCTAACAAGTGTATAATTTGAGCTCTCAAGTGTAGGTGTACTCACTAATCGCATGGCTTATTTGCCAGCATGAATTGTTTTGTAAAGTTGATGAATGTTGAATGCCTTATATTCTTGATAGAGTGCTATCAAGCCCATTATGTCCGAGTGGGAGATGTTGTATTTTAACTAGTACATCCACGATGGGGGTGTGATGAGAACGCACAATTTCGTTTTGATATGCTACGATGGAAATGCACCTTTTGAAAATAGTATGAAGGGATGAAGGGAGATGTATAAAAGTCTTTTGATGATAACTGTTGGCATGATTGGTAGAATGTACGTTCTGAAATTCTCTTCTTTTCTTGTCCCCTTTCCATCAAAAGAAAAAGAAGGCATTCAATTTCTTCTTTACAAGAACAATCAGCATTTATGTTGTGGAAATCGAATGTTTTCCTTGTGACTACATTCTAACCAATGTGAGGTAATATTGTTCGTGATTCATCCGCAATTTAACAATCGTTCCGGGATTAATTGTTGATCGCGCATCGAAAGAGGTAAGTCGTCTTCCGCTGACTTTCTTCCTACACTTAGTGTAATGCATTGTAATAACTTTATATAGTGAAAATCATCTCAATATATTATACGTTGAGATCAACAATTAAATACCTTTCTCTTTCTTTGCTCCCAATATCAATGTACTATGAAAATTGAGCTTAAATGTCATAAAATTAATATATTTAAAAGTAGACCATGATTTTATCTCTTATTAAGTCTAACTTATTAAAGGATAAATTAGGGAAAGTATTTAAGTTGTACTCTTCACTAACATAGGTTATTTTGAATGCTGTTTCTTAAATGTATATATAAACAACGAAAATTTTTAGTCAATTACAAAATTCTATATGAATATTTCAGTAAACAACATTTATTTTTTACAAGCATAACGATCAATTTTCATGGCAAAACAAGTAAACTTGAATAAAGCTAATGGTAGATGGTAAATCAAACTAGCATTTATCTATATCACATTCAAGATGGATTTGACGTTAGTTTAAAAAAAGAAAAGTAAATGCTGGTCAAAATTCAAATTGTGGATAGGCAATCACAATTTAGCAATGATCAGTTACTCCTCCATCCATTTTTATGAAATAGGATGCCTCTCTATTCATTTTGGGGGGGACATACGAAGACTATTAATTTATGGAAACCTTGACCATCTTCGACTTGAAGTTAAGCCTCTGGTTCGTGCAAAGGAATAACCAGATCACGCCATCTTATATGAAGAACCAAAGAGAGTACGATTTGATTAAGAGTCAAGCCATGAAGCTCCTTGCTTCGCATTCAAAGGCGACCTAAAAGTTCATGCTAAATCGAAAATGGCGCCGTTTAGACCCTTGGGTTGTCTTTTCATTACTAAAAGATTCTTCATTTCATTTGGAAATTATAAATTGTACCCGTCTAAATGAATGCAGACTTGGTACATTGTTTTCTGTTTTTCATATTACAGAATCATTTTTGTGTAGTACTATTGAACGACATAACTATTTCATTAATCAAAATCTCTTTAACTAAGACAAGAAAAAAATTCTTAAATTTAGAAATAAAGACTACTGTTTACCCAAAAAAGTAAATAAAGGGGAACAAACCAAGTACATATGTTCTAAATGAACTATTGCTATTTTAAAGTATAACTTATGCTATTGGATGGAGAAATTTATTTTAATTTGATATTTTCGGAATCAGGATAAGAACAAAGTTCATGTGATTTAATTAGCAATACAACTTTTTTTGTCTGTTTTATCTATAACTTGAAATATTTGAGTATAGAATCAAAAAAATATATGAAAAGCAAATTATCTTCGAATCTATTCTTACATATTATAGCTTACTTAAAAAAAATTCAACAGTAAAAATAAAGAAAACCTCAAGTACTTAAAAATAGAACAAATCAAGGGTATATTATGACATTTTAGTCAAATAATTTTATTCAGTGCATCAAAAAAATTATACTGATTAAAGTAATTTACTTAATTTGACGTTTTGAAATCATGGATAAGGAAAAGGTTCGTGGGCTTTAATTTTAGTGACGAAAAATTTATCCTTTTTTTTAATCTAAAATTCAAATCTTGAGGAGAAACTTTAAAAAAAAAAATAGATAAGGATACATATAATAATTTAATGAGAGAGTTTTTTTTTTATAATTAAAAATAGTGAATCTGAGGAAACCCATTTAAATTAAAATATCATGGGTAATTACTATCTATAATTTGAAACTATAACTCATGCCATTTGATTAAATATCAATTAGAAAAAAATTAAATATATATATTTTTTGGTTGGTAAATATCAGTCATTTAAAAATATCACATTTAGGATTTTAACATAAAACCTATTTCTTTAAATCTAACACTTAATTAAAAAAATTTCATTTAGTTTACAAATGTGAACTGTATGACTATTGATATACATTACTTTATTACATTAATGAGTTTCGTTTAAGTTCAATATCTTCAAATCAAATTAGTTACAAAAAAGTTAAAATAAATAAATAAAAAAAAAAATCCGTGGTTTTGAACGTGCCCGGATATGGACTCCTGAGCCCTTCTCGAACGCTCGTCCGTCTTCCGATCATCGACCTCGCTTCCGCCGAGGAACCGCCTCTCCAGCGGCGGCAGGTGGTGGCGGGCGCCGACGGTGCTCTCGTCATCCTCTCTGGACGCGTCGTCAACCTCCAAGCAGTGTATCTGAGAGTCTTCGGAGAGAAGAGCATCTCTCGCCAAAACAGGGAGCCCTCGGCTCCCAGCTCCTTCAATCTCTAGCACTTCACTCGTCCATGGCATTCGCTACAAGCAAAAATTGGTGGAAACTAGCCTCCTTATCATGTCTGACGGTTTTCCCATGAGAAGTTGAGATAGATTAAGTGGAGAATTGCGGGTTTGAAGTTTGGGAATCGATTTGGGTGAACCTCCATCTTCTTCTTCTCCCTTCCTTGGTAGAAAATCCTCGATTTGGTGTTGGGACCCACCCTGGGGTGAGAACATCGTTGTGGCAATGTTTACGATCATCAAAGCCAAGAATGTAGATGAGGTGTTCGACAAAATTTCTGAGAGAAGGAAAGCTGTCCTTTGAGCGTGTTCCATGGTTCAACCTCTGGAATGCGTCAACCCAGAAGCCACCTGTCGCTGCAATCGATGCGCCACCACTCTGAATACTAGCATTACTATAGCGATGGTTAACACTCGAAATGGCAAATATAGTGTATTGGAGTCCTCGGTGTCCAAAAAGTTGAAGAACCAAGCTACCTCGGCAGAGATAAAAAGCACCATTCAAATTTTTGAAGGAGAAAGATGCTGAGAATTTGAACACAGTTGCTCCCAAACAAGCTAAAAATTTTGTTACTGTAGTTCATAATTTTGATTTCAATGCTGGATTTGGTTATGGCAATCCTGATTGTGAAATGGGTATTGATATAGGTGGAATTTTGCCTACTACTGTAAGCTCCGATTGTGTTGTTAAGCCTGAAGTTGGAGCTTCCAATAAGGAAGCTGACTTTAAGGAAGCTGGTATTACAGGTAATAATAGCATGGATGGAAACTCCCATGGCCGTATCTCACCCTCACCAATCCTTGCTGCTGGCTCAACTCCATCTTGGAAAAGCATTACTATGGAGAAGATCTCCCAGACAGAAAAATTAGATTTCATTCAACCCAACAAACTTGGTAATAAATTAGGCGCTCCTCCCCTTGAGATTATTAAAAAAGGGAAGGCACATTTTGAGAATTGTCTTTTTGGCTATTTCCTTACTGCAGATGCCTCGTTCTACTGGGTGTGATGTATTGTCTAAAAATTATGCGGGAAAGAAAACCTTGTAGATGTTTCAGCTACGAAGGATGGTTTTTTGTTTTTCCGATACTCTAATATGGGACACAGCTGGCAAACCGTTTTTTTTACATAAATGGCATCCCCTAATCAGATTGGAAAAGGCGAGGATTACTTTTGTGCCAATTTGGGTATGTCTTTGTAATGTACCTCCTGTCCTTTGGACCAAACTTGGTTTAAGCTATGTGTGCAGTTTTCTCGGTAGACCTTTGTACGTGGATAAGGCTACCGAAGAAAAACATTGACTAACTTTTGCTCGTATATGCATTCTCATGGGGAACGAGGAAACCTTTGGGATTACTGTTGACTATAGTTGGATACCACTAAAGTGCAAAAAATATAACTATTGTGGTCTTAAGGATTGTGCTGTGCCGAACAAGGTAGTTTGGGTTCCTAAAACCCAACTAGTGGCGAGACCACTAGAAAATACTGCTTCTATTGTTCCCATCTCATCTGAAAGAGTTTTTACAGTGTTGCCAATTATCAATTCCCCTGCCTCCTCAATTGAATGTTCCTATTACTGGGGTTGGTAATTCCATGGTTATTCAACCAAAGACTCATGTTTATGCTACTTCCCAGCCGGGTGCATCCTCTATAGATGTCAAGCAAGTTGGAAGTAAGAAGAGAGGCTCTTACATCAAAAGTGGAGCTACTCCCAATTCTTTGACTTGCTCATGAAATAGATTTGCATTATTGGGAGAGGGCGATCTTCCTGATATCTCTGTCAGTCTTGTTGCTTTACTTGAGGATATGAGGAGTGAGGCTGAGCCTCCTGACCAATGATTCTCCTTTCTTGGAATGTATGGGGCCTTAATAATAGCCCAAACAAAAGGACCTTGTAGGTTTTGCTTTGTCTCAAGATCCTCATATCCTTATTTTGATTGAACATAAAATAAAAGAGGTAAATGTTGACTTTGTCATCAAAAGCAGGTTTTGAGGCTGGAAATGCATCCTTAACTATCAAAGTAGCAGTCTTCGTAGTTTCTGATCAAGTCATACATTGCATTGGTGAGAATTTGGGAGATGACCAATTTCTCCTTTTTCGTAGTTTATGGATGCAATACTGAAGCTGAACGGAGATCTTTGTGGCTGAACATTAACACATTCTTTGCTCGTAATACAGGAAATGTGCCTTGGCTACTAATAAGTGATTTCAATGGAATGAGGGATACAAATGAATGAATCGGATCTAATGTCTGATGGACCTCTAGAATGGAAGAGCTAAACACTATGATTGAGGAGCTTGCACTCATCGAGCCTCATTCCACAGGCCCTTTCTTCACATGGACAAATAAAAGGTTTAATGATGATCTTAGAGCGAGCAAAATTGACAAGGTCTTCATTAATGCAAATTGGCAACACAGGTACACTCATTATTCAGTAGAATTTTTGTTGCCGGGTGTTTCAGTTCGTGACCCTTGCATGGCACGTCTTAACAGGAAGCCATCTTTCAAATTCTTCAATTTTTGGGCCAAAAGTTGCAAATTTCTATCAATAGTCCATGCTTATTGGCAACAGGATATTAGAGGATTGAAAATGTTTATTCTAGTGAAGAAGCTCAAAGCATTGAAACAATAGCTCAATCTCTTGAATAAATCTTAGTTTGGTGACTTGCGTCTGAAGATCAAGCAAGCTACGGAGAACCTACATCAGTTACAATAGTTCTTGCACTAGGCCCTTACAATATGAGTACTCAGGAGGAAGAAAAGGCACAACTGGAGCTACTACTCGCCCTTAGCAAACACAAAGAAGTTCTCTTGAAGCAAAAATCTGGAAATCTATGGCTCAAGGAGGGGGACAACAACAATAGGATTTTCTTTGCCTCCGTGATGCGTAGAAGTGCCTAAAACAAAATTACTCAGCTCTCACTTTATGATGGAACGATTATCACAGATGAGGGAGTTCTTAGAGATACAATTGTCTCCCATTACCATCGCATACTTGGTAGCTTCGAACACAATCATATCCCTTATGAGCGGTTTGCCTCCCTATTCCATGAAGATGTAAGTGACCTCATGGCTTTGCTAGGCTTTCAATGAGCTGAGATCCTAAGAGTTCTCAAAGACATAAACGACTTCAAAGCTCCAGGTCCATATGGATATAATAGTTTATTCTACAAAAAAGCCAGACCCATTATAGGGCATGACATAGAGGATGCTATCATGGACTTCTTCTCCTCAAGATGGATGCTGAAAACTATAAATTTTACTTTGATATCCCTTGTGTCGAAGGTCCTGAATCCATCTTGCATGGCAGATTTCAGACCCATCTCATGCTGCAATGTTTTATATAAGATCATATTGAAGCTACTTGTAGAAAGAATCAACCGTTTCCTTCCTTTGGTTGTTGGCCTCAACCAAACTACTTTCATCTCGGGTTGATGGATATCGGAGAATATTCTACTTTGCCAAGAACTCCTTCACAACTACCATAAGGGCAATAGAGGTAAACGTGTGGCAATTAAAATTGACCTCATGAAAGCTTTTGACATGGTAAAATGGGAGGCGGTATTCAGGGTTCTAAAAGCTATCAATTCGCCATAGCACTTGATTGATATGATAGGTCAATGCATAACTACATCGAGGTTTTTGATAAACCTCAACGGCAAGCAGGTTGGCTACTTTGCTGGTAATAATGGACTATGGCAAGGCGACCCACTTTCTCTGTATTTGTTTGTTTTGGTTATGGAGTTTCTTAATAGAATTATCATTGAAAAAGTGGCTTTATCTTCTTTCAAGTATCATTGGCGTTGCAAGACAGACAAGATCACTCACTTATGATTTGTTGATGATTTGTTTCTATTTGCTCATGGGGATGTCAATTTTGTTATTTGCCTTGTTGAAGTACTTGATGATTTTGCATGTCTCATAGTACTAAATTTTAACCCAGATAAATTTCAAATCTTTTTTTCTGAGTTGGCCGAGATGGAAAAGGGTATGATATTGGATCACACGCCTTTCCTCACAAGTACCCTTCCTATTGGATACCTTGGTATTCCTCTTGTCACTAGACGACTCACTCACACACATTGCAAGAGTCTGACTGATAAAATATTTATAAAAATAGAAGGCTAGGGCATGCAGCATATTGGCTATGCTGGTCGTATACATATGGCCAAATCAGTACTTATTTCCACATGTACTTATTGGATGCAAATGTTTCTACTTCCAAAGCAAACCATATATGAAGTGGAGAAGAAGATTAGGCAAGTCTTATGGACTGGAAATATGGAAGGCCATTGATCACATAAAGTTGCTTGGAAAATAGTTTTGCTTGCCAAAAAGGGTGGGAGGACTAGGGTTGCTTGATCTAAAGCCATGGAACAAAGTTTTATTGGGCCGCATGCTTTGGAGACTCATAAATTGTTCGCCGTCTTCCTTATGGAGTAAGTGGGTTTACACTACCAAATGTAGAGGCATTTCAATTATGTAGCTTGAAATCAAGGGTAGTATGGCATGGAGTTAGTGTGGTATTCTTAAATTGAGACTGACTCTATATTTAGCCATATCTAGGCAAAGTTATTGTTGCAAAGAGTTATATAATGAATTCAAGAGTATGGGACCGGCTGTGGGATGGTATCAATTAATATGGATAGGCAGGGTTAGCAAACGTAATTTTATCATGTGGTTAGTTTGTAAAGATAGATTACCAACAGCAAAGATCATATCACGTTGGATGCCTACCGTGGGAATCCATTGTAATTTCTGTTTGTTGGTTTGGAAAATCGAGATTATCTAGTCTTTCAATGCATGTGGATTGGAAGCATATGGCATGTTGTTCTTGCACAATATGGAATCCATCGTTCTTTAGGAGGATGGAATGATGAACTTCGATGGATTATCAGGGCTACTAAAGGCAAGGACTTTGGCAGCAAGGCTTCTCAAGCTTACTTTTTTAGCAACCATGTATTGCATTTGGATGGAAAATAACTATAGACATTTCCAAAACAAGTCAAATGATGTCCCCATTATCGTGGCTAAAGTTCATAAACTTGTTAGAAGGCGAGCTTCACATTACAAAAACTTTAGATCTTCCCAAACAAATGTAATATTGGCTACTATATGGAGACTCACTCCATTTTTTCACGTTCTTAGTTATCTTTGTGATGTTCGGGAATGCCTGTAAGCTTCTATGCGTTATCTTATGAATAATACTTACATTTCAAACAAAAAATAAACAATTTATATTCCACACTAAATAGGTATCTACGCATTTTTTATAATTAAAGCTTTAATAGATTTTATTAAAGTAATTTGATTTAATACTGTAGAAAAATTACACTGAATAATTAAATTCACTTAGTTTGAGAAATAAAATAATTTCATTTAATTATAGGCAACACTAACTCTATCCAATAACTTTTTTCTTTTAATCATGATTATGTTAAATGGAATAAGTAACTCCCGTAACTTTAATATGACAAAAATATTGATATTGCAATTTAGTTACAAAAAATATATATTTTTATTTTTTACTTATTTTAATTTTTTAAATTTTGAGCAAACTTATTTCCAATATAGCATTCATCATCATATACTGAAAAGTTGTTTTTATTTATATTTCATGTTCTCAGAAAACTTAACATTACATCGTTTATTTTTACCACACTAAACTTAAACTTTCATAAAGTATGACGTTCTTCTAAAATATTATAAAAATAATTATAAAAATCTCATCTTTTTCTATTACATCATATCTCATATTAGTCGATTATGAATGATATAGAAATTTGCATAATAGACATGCCTCGTTGCATGATTCCTACTTGCAATTAACTTGCTATCACCGCCAAGTATCGCTTTAATTAGATTTTGATTATTAATTTACTATTATGATTATAAAATCTTGAAAAAGAACTTGCGAGAGAGATCGCAGGCACCCTAAAAAAAAAAACACCGAAAAAAATGCACCGCCTTTTTAATGATCAACAATTAGCTAGTGTCAAACAGCCAACATCTAGGAAAAAAGAGAAAGCTCAGGTACTTTGAAAGGAATTATCAGCGATAACGAATATATTTATCTGGATTGAGAGTCAAAACGAGTCATTGAGCATAGCCAAGGCTAAATAGAACAAAGACTGGTTTCAATGACCTTGTTATCCGAGTTACACGATGAAACAATATTCCAATAAAGTTTGCGAGATTTGATTTAGAAAACCTAGCACCAACTCTTTGAAACAGAGATAGAATCTAAAGATTAGAGAATTTTTCCTTCAATTTTGGAAATGCATCATAAAGTCTATTGCCAGATAATTAACAAAATAAATGCAGGTACTGTAGAATTGCACACGAGAAGCTTGTGTTCACCGGCCGGAGACAATTTGGCTGACATGTGAGTTTACTAAATTAATCATTTTAGAGCTTTATTTGAAATAAGGTTCATTCTAGAGACTTTTTTTAAACTCGATCAACTGTCAACTGTGCTACCATTTCCCCTTCTCTCCATATAATGCTAAATAGTTTTAAGATCTACAGTCTTCATGAACGGAAGTAAACATGACATTGCAATGAAAGCACATTGGTAATCCTACTGTATGTCCAAATTACATTGCTCTCAGGCGATTTTCAATTTTTACACTGTTGTTAACTCTTGCTTGGTCGTTCAATTGGGCTTAATTGATTACGTAAAGGCTATTGTGGATTAGCTACATCCGAAGCAAATCATAATGCGTGGAGATGAATTTGAAAATATTTTGCGAAGCCCAACAATAATTTTGTTTGGAGTATGGTCAAAAGTTTGATTAATTAACAATGATAGAATATTTTAATATTAAACTGCATTCATTCACAAAATAAAGTAGGAGGTCATCTAAGCTCAAATCTTCTTACACCCTCATTTACCTCTCTAATTAAATATTTTCAAGTTTAGAACTAGACAAAACACCAAATTAAATGTAAGGGGACTAAGTTTTTAGAATAGTTAACAATAATCTCATAAACTCACATAAACAATTTGGGAGATATCTAATGTGGGAATAATGTTTGGAGTAAGGATCTAATTTGGAAAAGAAACATTCCAACTAAAGTCCACTGGAACGACAAATAAGGATCACGAGTTTAGGAAAGAGAAATGATTGTGTGACGAATCTTTAATTTATCGTTAGAATAACAGTTTACTCTACAAAAAAATCAAATAAAAATAATTATATATTATTGTGAGGTCACTCATTCAAAATAGACAGCAGAAAAAAATTAGGATTGATGAAGAGATAATCAACCTAAAAAATCTACTGGAAAAAAAAAGAAAGAAAGAAGATAAATGAGGATCAGTGAGGCAATGAGGAACACTCAAAGCCTACCACAAGAAAAACGTGGACTGGGATACACTAGAAATATATAAAAAAAAGAAAAGAAAGAAAGAGAGAAGAAACACAGCTCTCTACTCTTTCTTGAATTCGAAGAAAATGTTTTTCAGTACATAGTTCAATGATAAATTACTTTCACTTTGAAAGTAGTCTATACAAATTTTCGTGGACGACACTTACATAAACTAGTTTAATGCAAAGTTCTTAATTAAGCGCAGCGGTAATTGACCTCCCCCATGGCGCACGGTCCCACTTCCCATACCGACAGAAGTTGAGCGAACACTGGCCCGCATCCTTGTGGACTGTGCTGAAATTACGTCCACCGTCCAATTTCCTTGTACGGTTACAACAAAATGTCAGTTTTAAATTTCGTTTATTTAATTTGAAAAATATTTTCCTAAAATTAATTTCTTTTATCACTTATAAAAATAAATAAATAGAAATTATTTTCATTTTTCAAAAATATTTAAATATAAATTGATATTGATAATGAAAATATTTTTTATTAACTAATTACCTTGCCTATTTCAATCCAAAATGAAGCAAACCTATGGCATTGCAAGCTAAGGCATGTCAACATGAAGCAAATTGCCAAATTGTCTTCAAAGAAGCTCATTCATGGTCTTCTAAGTATGAATTACCAAAAGACCAAGCTTTGCATTGCATGCACTTTAGGAAAACAGGTTAGGAGTTTATTTAAATCTATAAATCATGTTTCTACTAATGGTGCTTTTCTATTATTTTAAAGAATAGTATTTAATTCCACTCGAGGGACGAAAATGGCTATAGACAGCAAAAATTTAAGCCGATTTTAAAATGTCACACGTTGTATACACTTGGCATCATTGTTCAATCAAACTTTGCATGTCCCAAAAAGTACTAATTTCACGAGTCGATTAAGTATTGGTCAATCAAATCAAATTGCTGCTGTGTATCATCGTATGGATGAAAGATGTCAGCGGTCCTTTTTGTCCCTCGAAAAGGAAAATGTAAATCAGTTTTGGGACATTCGAAAAGTGATGCCTTTCCTGTCCTCAACTTGCTTTTTCCCGGACATTTTCTAAGGGAGCCATTTGGGATTTGGCCAACTTTCTGTAGCATTAGACAGAGTTTCTTCTCTATAGTTGGTGGATGTACCGGGTTGGAACCGCGTGACTACAAACCCGAACTTTCCGTTCACTTTCTTCACTAAGATAATGTGTTTTCCTGAGGAGTAAGGGCTTTTGTCGATTATGTTAATTGTTTTTTTTTTATTGTGCTAAAAACACCGGAACAACATAAAATAGTAGGGATAAGCAGTTCTAGATTCCGTATAGGTTATAAGGTCAGTTGTAACTTCTACCCAAATCACCTGTATTATTAATTGGATAATTGTAATGAATTATCACATTAATGATCATTACTTATTGTCATAATTCACTGACCATAATTTATAACTATAAGAAATACTAACAAAGTAAAAGTCTCAATAATAAAATGTACGCTCAGAATAGTGATGCAAATTATACACTTATCATCGGACGATATGAAATATCACAAGATTACACGAAGACATAGATAAAGAAAAATACAAAACTCGTTTCAAGTTCAGGTTTTAGGTTTTATTTACCTAGAATTTGAAATACACCCGTCAAAATAGGTGCCCTAATTTTTGGAATCTGGAATTTATCATGATACGGAAACCTAGGATCGGACATGCTCCCATCTGTTTGGTTCTTTGGTTCCAAATTATATCTTGAAACCATATTTGCCTCAATAAAATAGGCCTTGTCCACCTACCATCCCCGCTGAATGAAACAAAACTCTTTCTTTGTCCCACAACCTATTCTCATTTGCTGAAAACTCTATGAACTTGGTCTTTGTAGGAAAAATAATAGGGTGCATAACATTAGCCCGAGCGACATATTTGTTCGAAAAACATCTAGCAAACATAGATATGCTATTAGCTTGCCTAATTGTAACGACTTGGTTCGATGAGGGTGGGGAGTGGTCACTGGGGTTAGAGGGCCTGCACAAGGAGCAACTCTTGTCAAGCTTCTAAGATGCAGAAGGGGGTAGGAATAAATCGAATTGTGCACTGAATAAGGGGAGAGCGATTCTAGAATATATATGTGAAAACTGAAATTAACTCAATGAGGCTTTTTTTGACGTAACAATAACCTTCGCTTTGGAACTCCAAAGTTAAACAAGCCTAGGCTATAGCACTGCCAAGATTGGTAACCCCTTGGGAAAGTGTGTGCATGTATGCTAAATGACAAAATTGTGAGAGTGTGAGACAAGTCAAAGCGGACAATATTTCGAGTGAGTTAATCTAGATATGTCACACTAATTATGCACCAATTTGTTGAAGCCAGCTTTACGCTGTGGCATTCCGTATGAAATCCATCTTGAAGTATGGAACTCGAACGCTTCATGACTCAGTTAACCAGATGGCTCATTACTGTCTCTACTTTGTATGGATTTGATGCTTTCTCATTTGGTTTTCGTCACCAAGCGTCCATGGTATTGTCTCTGACGATTGATTACATCGTATTTTCAGTATGCATTCTAAAGATTGAGACTACCTCTGCGGCCCTAAACTTTCCGATTCAGATTAAGCAAGGAGCTAAGTCCCGTGTGCTCAATGAATTAACTAGGACGTAGGCGCGATGACAGTCCTAATGCGATGCAATTTTGATTGTTCCAGTCGCATCTAATGAATTCTTGTCGATTGTTGATCTAGTATCACTACATAGGAGTACCGAATCGGAGAGAGAAAGAGGAAGAGGATGGAGCATGAAGCTATCGGTGAGAAGAAGCTTGAGAAATCGAGACCCTGGAAGAGTGTGCCGAAGCAAATGGGTGGCCGCCATGAACAATTTATTTGTACATCAAAGATTTCTGAGGATCAGGTGCAAAGGCAAGCCTTGGACTTCAAATGAACAGAATCAAGAACCTAAAGGATCGAAACCCTTCTTCTCTTAGACTTCTTCTTGTTTTTTTTTTTGGTGGGGGGGGGGGGGTGGCGCACTTCTGATTTTCGCCATCATCCAGTTCCAAGCAACTGCCTTTTTCCCTCTCGGTTTGATACAGGTTACAGTTCGACATGGGCTTGCAAATGACTAGCATGTAGGCTGACAACCACTCCACTCTTTGAAGTCATTGGAACCAATTTATTTTGGATTCTGATGGACGACCAACAATCCCCAGAACTTAACCAACTAGCTTGTGAATTTGAGACTCCAATAGCGATCCTAGTAGTGAGAAAAATCTAAGCCACCTAAGGCCTTCACTTCACATTCTGAGACATTTTCAGCAATGTAATAAGGCCCTGCTGCCACTTCATATGCTTCATCCCGCATTGTTCATGTACAATGTCAATCCTATGTATTTATGTAATACCGATGCCCCCAAAAAATATCTGTCCGCCGCTAGGTGTGTTTTTATTTTCCAACCAGAGCTAGAAGCTCCATTCCTATACCAAGAGGAGCACCTGGACCGTTCATCTCTGGAGGTCAGGACCTCATTGAATGTTCAACCACTTCATGCATTAGGGACGATTTTCCTATAATATGTAGGGTCATGAGTGAAATCAGGAATTTGTAATCAAAGTGAATCCCAAGACAATACAATCTTCTACGCAAAAATTACCCGATCCTCGCATATGATTGTCGACAGACCAACTACAGTGAATACCGCTACAAGTATTAGAAATTTAAAACATAACAGAGCTAGCGAAGGGACCCTTATAACTATGAGAAGACAACATAATATAAAGCAGCCATGTGTCACGGCCCGAATGAAAGCCCATCCAAGAGGGTTCTAAGGGACGGCCGTGACACATCCGTGGATCAAGTGACCCTCGGCTTGTATCCTCAAGTCTAGGGTTTTCTCGTGTTTTCTAGAATACTCTAGGGGTGGGCGATACAGTAATTGTACTCATATGTAATAAATGCGGGTAGTTGGTAATTGGGAGATATGATCTCCACCGTTAGATCGAGGGGAGATCTATGGATACGATTTGTCTTGTATTAGTATATATATGGGTCTCCTCCCCTCATTATATTCATCTATACAATTCAGAGTTTCTCTCTAGAATTTCTCTCTCTACAATCCTTGTGAGTTGAGTGTGAGAGAGGCTGACTTGGGAGAAATTCCTAAAGCCGCATGGGCAAGGGAATGCTAGATCGATTGTGAGTTGAGTGTGAGAGAGGCTGACTTGGGAGAAATTCCTAAAGCCACATGGGCAAGGGAATGCTAGATCGATTGTGATCGATTGTGAGTTCTCCTAAAGCCGCATGGGCAAGGGAATGCTAGATCGATTGTGATCGATTGTGAGTTGAGTGTGAGAAAGGCTGATTTGGGAGAAATTCCTAAGACTGCACGGGCAAGGGAACGCTAGATCGATCGGCCCGTGACACATGTCTAGAACTAGAAAGTTCAGTTAGGTTTAGCAACAGCTTGCCAAGTTTTCTTGAGATTGTTTTGCATCTAACACTAATGCACAGCCAATTTGAATCATAGGATGCTTCAAGTAGCAAACCAAGTAAATAGCATTAAGTCATTCCAACTGAGCTTCTTGCTTTCCCTCTCCCTATGCAGAAGAGGAAAAAATGATAAAATTACATGCATAAAACTCAATAAATTGAGACACATAGAAAACAAAAATACTAAATTGACCCCTACCAATCATGTGATGGCAAGGAAGAACCAGTTGCATAGATGATGGAACAAGCCAATATGAAAATTCTCATTTAGTTTGAGATAAAATTCAATATACAAAGATCAAAAATACGAGAGGATTAAACTGCAAAGAGTAGCGTCTTTCCAAATACGAGATCTCTCTTTCTTTGTTGAACAGCTCATACTTCGAACGTTCTAAAGATGGTTCAAGTTCAAGCTCTTCATAAATACATCTATTGACGTCAGAGCCATTGAATTTTGCATCAGTGTGCATGAATGTCGTCAAGCTATGTTTCTGAGACGTTACTCTTCTTTTGACTGGCCGGAGTCTACCAAGTGATGTCAGGATCTAACTCAAGGACGTGGAGACAAAATCGTTCCTCATCTCTGGTGAGAACTTGAGAAATTTTTGTGCCTGTTAATCTCAATATTTTCAAAGAAAACAACTGTCACAACGTTGTCCACTCAGACCTCTGCAAAGGGTGAAATCCAACTCTTTGAGCTCCCTAAGATTTTTTATGGCTTCAAGTTTATTGCATTTCATTGATACAAGGAGGCAATTAATCAAGGTGTACAACAGGTCCATTTCCTGTAGGAGAGCACGCTTTCCAAACACATGCGGAAGTGTGTTTAGCTGACTGCAACTTCTTAAAGTAAGCTTCCGAAGATTGTTTAACAATTCAATGGAATCAGTAACTTCAAGCAATGCTTTACATTCGTAAGTGCTGAGAATTTCAAGTGCTGGCAGAGAATTTTTCTCAAATTGGAGTATTTTAATATTAGTTCCATCAATGAAAAGCTCTTTCAATACTTTCATGGAACACCATGCTTGCGGCAAATGTTTAACCCCTTTGCAATGGTTGAGGATACTAAATTTTTAAAGTCAGAATTGGTTGTATCTAACTTTAAATGTAAACAACCTGGAAATCAAGCATTTCAAAAGACTTGAGGCAGGAAGCTTCAGAGATGCTTTGATCCAAGTACAATCTTTTAGCTTTAAGACTTCCAAACTCTTAGCCCTATGCAAAAACAACATGATCACGTGTTTATTTACTACTTCAACTATAACTCTGAAGATAAAGTATAGAAGGAATTTGTAAATGAAAAAAATTGCACAACCGCAAACAAGCCTTACCTTCATCAATTGTTCCCATTCTTCCACGGTCAATATTTCTGGGCTTGAACATAAGTTGAGAATTACGAGTTTTTCCATATTGAATGCAAACAACTTAGATCCCTCAGAGTGTCCGCTAGATTTCTGAGGAAGTCCACTAGATTTCTTAGGGCATCCACGCCAATCAAGCCATACTAGGCCCGGAAGAAGACCCTGAGTATTTCCTTCAATATCAACCTTGTCCAACTCTAGAAACCTCAGATTTGACAGATGACGAAATTCTTGACCGTCAACTTTTTCAAAATAGGGGGTTGCACGAAGAGCTTCAACCTTTGCTGCTACCCGCCAATTCGATGAAAAAGTGGAAGTGTGAAATTCGAACAAAGACATATGCGATGAAAGATAATAAAAAGGAAAACCTGACAAGAATACCGGAGAAATCTCAGTGTGATTTTACCTTCTTTTCACGCAATGTTCTTTTGACATCTTTATAATCCCACATGCTGCGCTGCCTGGGGTTTTTATCTTCTTTCTTGACAATTTCTTCGCACGTCTCGTACAAATATCTACCCACCATTTCTATAGCAAAGGGAAGATATTCAACAGCAGAAATGATTTCACTTGACCAAAATTCGTAGCCCTCTGGGCAATGATCCGGTGGAAAAGCGTGCTTATAGAAAATATCAAGAGCATCATTTTTATTCAGAGGTGAAACATGGTGTTCATGAAATACCTCACCTCTGTTTTTTTCTGGATCCGAATACTTGTTAGTAATGACATTTTTATCTGTGGTTATGAGGATGATCCTGCTTCCTGGAGCAAACCAAGTCAGCTCCCCAGCAAATTTTTTGATTTGTTCGAAGTCGTCCACATTATCTAGTACAATGAGAACTCTGTCTTTTGTTAACATGTATTTTGTCATTGCGATACCATCAGTGGAGGAGTTCACTTCTGGACATGCTCCTCCTCTCTTGAGCTCACGAATCAACTTATTCTGCAGAGACACCTCTCTTTTCTGTTCAAACTCCTCCCGTACATTTTCAAGAAAACAGCAACCATCAAGAGGTGTCTGATCTTATGGAATACCACCTCTGCGAGAGTGGTCTTGCCAACCTTGGGCAGACCGAACACTACAAACACCATCCTCCCAGTCATCTTCAGTTCTTTGATGACTCGTCCATCCTCATAATCGAAACCAAGCTTTCGCATCATCTCTGGCACGTCTCTGTCTATTCTAACTAAATTTTGAGTTCTACAAAATGAGAAACGGAGTTTGCCTTTTTTCTTCTTTTTTTTTTTCAATAGATAAGGGGCGGGGAGAGGTGACCAGCGGTAGCTACGACAAGGTCCCAGATTGGTCGTGGAACAGTTTGATTTCAGGAAAGTTACAGAGGGCACCGGTGACATCAAGCAAGCAAGAAAAGATAAACATGAGGAAGACTGTAGAGAGAAGACAATCGGATATACACACATGCATCGCGATTAAAAATGCAAGAAAAAATTATAATCTCCAGTAGTTAATTGGATCCCAGAAAGAGCGTGGTGAGCATCTTAATATACAAGCCAATTCTCCTATCTTTTCATTCCGCAAGCTAAACAAGTAAAGCAAGACCAATTGAGCGATCACACTTACCTGCTGAAGAGATCTTTGTAAAACCGTCCCATTGTACCTCGAGTCTCTCCCGGAGCAGCGTTCTTGATTTCCGGTCCCTTTATAACACCAATCTCTCCTAAGCAGCCTCCAGAGCAGCCTTCAGAGCAGCCTCCAGAGCAGCCTTCTTGGATTCCGGTTCATGTATACCGTCATTCTCTCCCAGAGCAGCCTCCAGAGAAGCCTTCAGAGGAGCCTCCAGAGCAGCCTTCAGAGGAGCCTCCGGAGCAACCTCCAGAGCAGCCTTCAGAGGAGCCTCCGGAGCAGCCTTCTTGAATTCCGGTCCCCTGTTCTCAGCAATCTTTGTCAGAGCTTTTTCCCACTCTTCGATGGTTGACTCGGAATATCTCTTTTTTCCTTTCGTGATTCTCGAAGGAAGTTTTATATGTTCCTAGCTGGTGGCGAACATCACAAGGCTCGACGAAGAAGAAAATGGGAAGAATTTGTTTTTTCGACTGCACCATTTGGGCCACTTCCATCAGGCAAGCTGGGCTGGAAGCGAGGTCCTGGGAGAAGACTAGGACGCAGATGTCGGAACGCTCGATGGCTGCCACGATCTCGGTACTGATCTCCTGACCGCAGTCGATCTCTTTGCTGTCTAGGAATGCCACAACTCCCAAGCGTTTGAGCTGGTCATAGAGGTACTCGACCAAGTTGTCGCGGGTATCTGATCCTCTGAAGTTGATGAACACTTGATAGCGAACCATTGGAACGCAAGCAACCAATTGCAACACAATCTCTGGCTCGTATGGAGATGGAGATGATCAAAACTTGATTGAAGTCGTTCGGAGTTCACAAATCTGAGTATGGAGCGTTCACCTCATTACCCCTCCTAAGTCTTTAGTCTCGAGTCTTGACCCGAGTGGACACTTGTCTACTTCTCTCTCTTCTTTTCTTCTTATTTTATTCGTTTTGATGTTTTTGGCAGTTCTGTCCTTCCAACCACCAGGTCAGGATCTCCCCAAGGGAAATTATTACACAAGGTACAGAATTTAGGAAAATTGTTACGTCAGTGTATGTATATATCAAATAGAATTGCAATTATGGATTCATTATGAGTTTTACATGACAGTCAAAATTCAATTACCTAACAACAGTAAGTCAGACAACAAGCAGCCTGGCACCCCGCACAGTCGGATTACCTATACGACACTAAATATCTTCTTATTTTGCTAGACCTTTGCCCTTTTTTTTCCTCCATCAAAATATAGTCCAAACTTTGTAATCCTCCCGTACATAAGGTCCTAAAATGTGTGAGCTGTTAAAAAAAATGGGAAATACATTTCAACGCCTGCTTTTGTCCACCTCCATTTTTTTTCTTGTTAGTTTTCGTAACCTAGAGGCATGGACATAAAGATCCGACTACCCAAAGAACTAAGAACACCTTACACGTTGAACCGATTAACTTCTGGTCTTTGACTTATGTAGGTGGTCTTGATACGGAGCAATTTACACATAATTAGTAAAATTTGAATAGGGGCAATCTTCAGTTTCTAAGTTAAAAACTTGATATTGCAACCAACTACCAGGATTTCCTCTCTTTTTCTGTGCTTCTATTGTACCTGTTCTCAGCATATACTGACAATTCCCTCCCTAACCCAGTTTTTGTTGTTAACGTTTGTTTGTCAGTTGTATTTTTTTTTTTTTTTTTGGGGATTGATAATTAAATAATGTTCGAGTTTATCCCGAAAATAACCAGGAATTGATCACAGCATCCCAATCAAACAGTATTATACATGGACACGCACAAAAAGAGACATTCAAGTTAGATAATTCATGTTAGGCTCATTCTAATTTAATACTTTCCAATTAGTATACGTACCTCCAAGCTAATGAAACGAGAAGGCAATAGACTACATCCTGAACAACGGGGTTATCAGCTCTACCTGATCTATGAACTATCAATACCACTCTTTTGGATGATGCTACGTTTCATCCAAGTAGGGCTCCAAATTTTGCCGAAAAAGTATTTTCCAATTGCTAGTCAATATAATAACTATCCAATCACCTTGTTGAAGATGCTTTATACGTAGCCAATCGATGTTAAAAGACGAAAAAAACCCTTATTTAAGAATGCGGGGATTAAAATCGAGTCCTTGTGCCCCCAAGTTCAATTCTGTCTGTGACGTTGAAGATTTTTGAGGATATGTCATCTCCCTGAATGGAAGTACCCATGGACATCCGTGATCCTACGGTATTGCCGAATCACATTGTTCTTGGGCGATTTTCAATCCTTACATCGCTTCGTCGTTCAATTGGCCTCACTTGAAAAATTCTGCTTCTCTTTTGAAAACCAGTTGAAGTTGAGATGGCCAAGAGTTTGTTTGGAGTAATAACGTGGAGTCTCGTAATGGTAAATGATTTTGGGAAGTTTTGTTTGGAGTATATGGATTTGATTTGGAAGAAAAAACAATCCTACGAAAGTCCACCGGAAAGACAAATTAAGATTATGAGTTTGGGAAATAATTAACGTTCGAAGTCTTCTAGAAGAGGACAAATTAGGATTAGTTAAGAAACAAACAACCATGGACGTTGAACCACCGCCTGTGATGGCTTAGTTGGATAAGAGCTCCCATGACGTCTACCCAGGACGGAGGTGTTTGAATCCCGCGGGTCGCACGGGATCTTAAACGCGACATCGGGGTGGTGGGTCCTCCACTAGCGTCACTCCAGAGTTTATCCGCCGGCTGCCGGCTGTACAGGGCTCCCTGGGTATCAAAAAAAAAAAAAAAACAACCATGGAGGTTGTCGGCCTCAATTGGAGCGAATCAACGGAGGTCATGACCTCCATGGCCATGGACCTCTCTATCACTCAAAAAATCGAGCTAATCGGACCTAAGGGTGTGCATGGTCTAGGCAAGCAGTTCTCGACCTAGAACAGAAAACCACCCGCTAAGGACCGATTCCAAAAAATTAGAATCGACATCTACCCGTTTGTTGCATGAATCCACCCAGGAACTGGATCGCCCTTCCGGTCTAGTTCCCAGTTGGATCCATGGAACCGATCTCACTTGATTGAAGATGAAGAGTCAATAAGAACTTTTTTTTTTTTTTCCTAAATTGACAAAACGGGAACAACAGAAACAACGGCAACATATATTTGAAAATTGATAAACTCATTAAATCCGGTCTAGTTTCCGGGTAGATCCATAGAACCGATCTCACTCGATTGAAGATGAAGAGTCAATAAGAACCTTTTTTTTTTTTTAATTCCTAAATCGATAGAACAGGAACAACGGAAACAGCAGTAACATATATTTGAAAATTGATAAACTCATTAAAAGAGGGATGGACAAGTTGCAAATTTCACAAAATAGTCTATGTTTCTGACAATGTGAACATGGAGTACATAGATAACTTTTGGTGTGTCCCTCCACTACATATTTTGTTATTGCTGATGATTTCCAAGCAGAAGTGGCCTTCCCATCCTTCTGGTAAATCCTAAGCTGCAGTGGGCAGATTCATCCTTTGGTTACATAGGACAATAATAATATCACTTTCTAAATCACAGTTTATATAAGAAATGGAAGGCAATGGAAGGCAATAGTAGGCAATATAAATATTAAATAACATTCCTATGCTGGAAGCTCGAAGTGTGACATCCCGATTTTCCAATTCTATTTTCAATAAATTGAGACGGGCATTTCGTTGGCATGCATATAGTTCTTTTCCTTGAGTCGGCCACTCATGTGAAAACTAGTCTATCGGGTGAAGCCGTTAAGAGTTTCTAATGCATCAGACTCGAGAATTTGACCAGGAAGCGACATTTCGACCGAGCTAATCTGCAAGGATCATTACGGCACAAATAAAAATCGATTAAAGCCCGGAGATAGGTCAACTCGACAGAGGTATGTGATCGAGCGTGGGTGATTCCACCAGATTGCATAATCCTTGTCGACCGACACTGGACCGACTTTTCTATCGATTGGGTACCCTGTGTTCGTATTTGAAACCTTGAGATTACCCCGACAACCGAAAGTCGCCAATGTTTCAAAGATGTACATTGTGGCTTGAGATGACCAACCACATGTCAAATGCATGAAAATTTCTAAAGGCTACCCCGTAGGTTGGGCCGCGCTAGTATCGTGCCAAAGTGAAATTAACTGTGAAATTGAGATCGAATTTAGAAATTAGAAATGCGGGTGTGTCACAAATCATTTCAAGATCATTGAATCATCTTTGGGAAGATTTTTCTTGTAAGTCGAGCTTTTCAGCAAAATAATCAAGAAATGGCTAATTTGGCTCGAGAAATTAGTAAGCCCATTTTTGGTTGCACTTTTGGGACTTAAGATGGTTCTACGGACAAGTGAAGATGTATATTGAAATGTGGTGACGTTAGATTAATTTTATGGACTTCATTTGATTCAATTGGAAGAGAATCAAGTGGAATTGGAGAATTGGTTGTACAATTGGACCTAGCGGAAAATGAAAGTGGACCCATTGAAGATTGTTGTGGGTAGAGATTTGAAGTTAGTGGAGTATGACATGAGATGAGGTCATGGTGGGCCACTTTTGTGGGATTAAAGAAAAAGGAAAAAGAAAAGAAACGGGCCCCCTCCTCTCTCCTTCTCTCTCCTTCCTCTCTTCCTTCCGTTGGCTTCTCCTCCATCTTGTTTGTGCGAGAGACTAGAAAAGTTGCAGAGGAAGAAGCCGAAGCAGCCCCTCACCGTCCGCCTCCTTCGCCGCTCGCCGCCGGTGCCGTTGTCGTCGCCGCCGTTCGCGCGCGCAGCCGCGCGCCCGCTCGCCGTCGCCCGCTCTCCTCTCTTCCCCATCTCCGATTTCTGCAAGAAAACCCAGCAAATCTGAGGAGGCGTCGAAGCTGGAGCAGCCATGGCTGTCCGCCCGCCCGCTCGTCGCCGGCCGCCCCTCCGCTCGCTCGCCGCCGCAACCACGCGAGCTGCTCCGCCCAGCCGTCCTCGTCGTCCCTGCTTCAGCCGAGTTCCAGCAGCTTCCTCAAGCAGTTCAGGCCACCACCGAAGCTCCCTCCACCGCCGTGAGGCCTCGCCGGGCCGCCGCCTCACCTGTCCAAGCCCCGCCGATCTTCCTCCGCCGTTCCTCCGCTCGAACCGCCGCCGAACCACCTCCGTCCGACCTCAACCAGCAGCAAGCAAAGGAGGAAAAATATGGGTATGGCAGCCCCTTCGTGGGCCGTTTTGGCCGCCTTCCCGAGCCCGGATGCTTGGCCCGCTTTGAGGAAAGTCGATCCTCGTGTCGTCCCCGTCGTTTTGGTCCCGCTCTTCGCTAATCCGGTGAGTTTAACTCACTAAATCTTGATTAGAGGGTTAATGATCTTAAGTGTCTTTAGTCTAAGTTAAGTAAGATTAGGTTGGTTGATTAGTTTATTTAAATATGAATTAGATTAAGTTGTTTAATTAAAGTTAAACATGTTTAGTTTAAGGGTTAAGTAGGTTTATTTTTAAAATAAATCTTGATGTGACATCAAGGAATTTACTTTTGATTTATTTAAACATTTCGAAATTATTTAATAATTTAATAATAAATCATTATTCGAAATTATTAAAATATGATTATTTAATTATTTTCGGAATAAATTTAATTATTTATTAAATTCCGAAAATTTTGTCGACCCTAAATTCTCGAAATTTGGTGCCGGTCCTTCTTTGTGCATTCGGATTTTGAAATTGATGGTCGGATATTATAAATTTAATGTGGATTGTGAAAAATATGAATATTATCATTTAATTAATTTTCGGAATAAATTTAATTATTTAATAATCCGAAAAATTATTTTTGGGACTCTAAATTCTCGAATTTCGTCTTTGATCAGCTGCTTTGCATTTAGAATCTGAATTTGATGAATGGATGTGGCAAATTGAGTGTTGATTGCGATAAATATGGATTTTATTCATAAAAACCCAAGTATCGGGTTTTGATGCCAAATTTGGATTTTAATTATTATATTAAATAGTGAGATTTGAAAAAGTGAGATATTGGCTTTTGATTCGAAATTTGCGTGTCCCCACACACGCGAGTAATTTCTGGAATAGTTTTAATATGGAGAAAAATGGCCGGAATCACTATTTTAAGTGGAAGCATTGATTGAATTATAAAGTGTCCTGAGGCCGAGTATGTTCTGGCTGTGTGATAACTAAGAGGAATTGTCCTGGGCTATTGAGCCGGACTTGCCCCTATTAGGGATGCCCACGCGGTGGATGCGGGTCGCAGTTGATTATGGGCCCATGCTCATTCGGGAACGCCGTCGACGTACTTGACGAAGCGCGCTCCATGGGGAGGCGATGCCTGGTTATATGCCGAGATAGCCGAATCTGAGAGTAGGCTATGCTCTTGTGTGGCGATGAATAATAATTGGGATGCGTGCTAAGTGCGATTGTGATTATACGAAAGTGATGGCGTTCCAATTGTTTGAGTTTCTATTACTATCTCGTGATTGAGTGATTTGAATTGTGCTAACTGCGGGGAAGGAGGCGAGGTAAGTTCTCTTTGTGATGTGGCTAGGCCACCATGGGGCGTATTTTCTTTCTAATAGGGGTTTATGGGGTTGAACTTGCTGAGACATCGTCTCATCCCGGTTGTGGGATTAAAATTTCAGGTCCCTAGATGGCGGTCGTGGAGGACCCGAAGCCCCAAGTCTGGAAAGGTGGAGACTGAAGTATCGGTGAACGTGTCCTGCTAGTTGGTTTTAGGATAGTTCCCCATTTGTTGAGCTGGTTTATTTTGTAGACAGTCTAGAGTTGTATTTAAACCTGTGTGGTTGTAATTGAGTGTTTGGCATTGTGATTGATTGCCTGCTTTTCTATCCCAAGTCAAATGTTGTCAGGGGATTTGTTTCGCTTCCGCATGCGTAATAAAATGAATGGGTCGGCGACGTATCCTGGGATGTCGCATATTTGATCGACCGCAGTGGGATGTGTGCGCGCTCGGGGTTCGGGGCGTGACACGAAGTTAGTATTCAGATTAACACTGTAGATTAAGTAAATATAGTATAGTCTCCATTGAATGACCGATTAAAGACATTGATATCTAAACTCAGTCATAGCTGAAGCTTGTGAAAGAGTATTAACAAGGAAAATGTTAGTATGACGCAAAATGGAAGAGGGAATGTACAAGATTTGCAAAGATTGCCCTTCTCAACCAGGCAATCGTTAAAAAATAATCATTTACAGTAATCTTTCTAATGCAAATGCCAGTATGTATAGCAAGAAAAGATTTACCAATGCCAAAGAATACCATAGCTCAATGGACTCCCTCATTGCTAGTGGAAAAGATTTAACTTGCAAATCTTAGTTTCATAGAAACCACATCAAGGAAAAATGGTAGAGACACCATTCCAGATAAATTCTCTAAGTTGTTCATAATCCATCAAGACCATCCTTAATGTCGAGTGACTTGGAATCAGCAATCAAGTATTTCACAAGCATGGCAGTAGTGACCTAACTAAGAACTGCCTAGACGGCAAGCAGCACCTAGTCTCACGCGGTTTGTGTCTCTCTCCTCACAAGTTCATATTTTAAGTTCATTGAATGGAATTTTTCACCCTCAATGAGAAGATAGTGTCATCACTAAGTACAGAAAAAAAAAAAAGGACAAGGAGTTGTTTTTGTTAAGCAAGTCATAGAGCATGCCAGTCGACACAAATGCACCGACACCGTGGAACCTCATATAATCTCCCACACACAAGCACTCACAGCAGAGGGGCAGCGACAAGGGCGACGGCAATTTTTTAGAGGGCCGAATAAAGAAACAAAAACAAAAACAAAAATAAAAACGTAGAGAGGCAGTGACTCAAGAACCAAGCACGGAATTCCACCGAAATTCTACAAGCCATTGGCGAATTCTAACGGCGGTGAGAGATTGAATTCCTCATGCGACAATCCTCAAACGAGGATACAAAAGGAAAAAAAAAAAACAAGGAAAGGCGCGAGATCGGGGGAACACTTACAGATTGGAGGTTGGAGCGCGCTGGTGCGAATCGCCAGACGGGGAGCGAGATCCACCAGGTAGGAGCACAATGCGGCGAAGCCAATCCCCTGTAGAGATTGCTGCAGCTCTATCGACGGAATCAAAATGGCGATCGGGGGAAGAGAGAGAGAGAGAGACGAAACCAGTACTATCGAGGGTTTGTATTGTTAATTAGTATATTTTTTAATATTAAAAATTAATTGGTCTGGTCCGGGTGGGCGGAACCGGACCGGTACCCATCAGTTTTCATAAATTGGAACCGGCAACCGGACTGGTTCCCTCAAAAACCACTGGTTCTGGGCAGTTCCGGTCCGATTTCAGGCGGTCTGGGCATCCCGGTTCTTACACCCCTTATCGGACCTAGCCAAGCCTCAACGCCATGGCCGTGCAGGTGACCGGCCTCACGCAACCACAGATCTGGGGTTGCGGGAGGTGAGCGACCTCCGTGGACACAGGTAGCGGCCCTAGATCGAGGGTTGCCTAAAGCCAACGAGGTTCGATCCAAGCTTTAGTGGTGTTGAATCCGACCTAAATGGCGTTGAATTTGACACGAGCACCCTTGCCTCCGTCCCCCTCCGCTAACTTCCTTGACTCGACTCCATCTTCTTCCTTGCCTTAACTATAGGCTCTTCAACTCAGTCTTCTTCGAAGGAAATTGAATAGATCGGGCTCGCCAGGTTGGCCAAACCTCCACTGAGGTCGAATGGTGTTGAATTTTACACGAGCTCGACTCCAGTAAGGGTTTGGGCATTGCTGGTGGCCAGCCATCGCCTAAGACCGGCCACTTGGAAAAAGGAAAGGAAAAAAAACAGAAAAAGGAAAAAAGGAAAGAAAGAAAGAGAAAAAAAGAAGAAGATGAAAATGCTCTTGACCAACCAAAAAGATCAATTTCAAGCCCTTATTTGAAATGGAGTTTACTTTAAATAATGGCCACTTCAATACCTTATTTAAAATAAGATCCAATTTTATATCATTATTTAAGAAAATAAGAGCACTTTAAACCCTTATTAAAAATTTTCCCAATTAGTTATAAAAAAGTTAAGATGGACAAAAATAAAACACTCAAATTCCATTCTAGATATAAGTTTTGTATTCTTGTCAATTAAAGCTTTAATTGATTTCATTCGAGTAATATGATTTAGTCCATTGAAAAAATTACATTGAATAAATAAATTCACTTTGACAAATGGAATAACTTTTGTTAACATATAACACGATCCATTATTTTTTTTCCTTTTAATTATGCAAAATGTCAAACGGAATAAATTACACCTATTATTTTGATATTACAAAAATAGATATTTGTCCCAAACATGCAATAAAAGTTTGAAGAAAAAACAAAGTTTACATTGCAATTCAGTTAGAAAAAACGTCATTTTATATTTGTCTTATTTTTATTTTTTACTTTTTCAAATACAGAATTTATTATTTTATATGAAAGATCATTTCCTTTTATTTATATTTTATGTTCTCAGGAAACTCAACATTATGACGTTTATTCATACCACATTAATCTTAGACCTTCATAAAGTATGATATTTTTTTCACAAAATTATTAAACAAGTTATATAAATCTCATCCTTTTCGCTTGCATGACACCTCATATCAATGGATTACTAATGATACACAAATTTGCAAAATGGAAATGCCCGCGCCTAATATCAAATAAAGCCGCCGTTTGCTCAATTCCTCCTCGCATTAGTTAGTCTTTCATTATTAATTTACTACATCAATTAAAAAAGTCTTGAGAAAGACTTGCTAGAGAGACCGCAGGCACCCTAACCCTAAGGGGTTAAAAGAGAAGAAAAAATCACCGACCAGGCAGTGTCAAAATGCGAGCGCCGTTTTTTGAAAGGAAGTATCAGCGAGTGTCAAACAGCACGCATCAATTTTGGGCCTTAAACGAGCATGCAAAATATCAGAGGAAGCTCAGATACATTGAAAGGAAATATCAGCAGATGCATTAACAATTATCCGGATAACTTACAGAGCATAGCCAAAGCTAAGTAGAACAAAGACCGGTTCCAATAACCTTGTCATCCAAGTTATACAGTGATGAAACAATGCTTCTTCATCAACAGGTCAGACACCTTTTCCTTCAATTTTGGACTCAAATGCACGACGATCAAACTAGGGGGAAGTGCTGGCAACTCATGAAGCTTGTCGCAGCGAAGTACATCAAGAGTCTCCAGCTTCGAAAGATGCTTGATTTCAGGAGGTAGGCTGGAAATAGCAGAATTTCGCAACCTCAAGATTCTCAGATTTTCTAGCTTCCCAATATCTCTAGGAATGTCCCCTTCTATATTCCTACACAAGGAGGCATCTATTTCTTCAAGGCTATGTAAATGCCAAATAAAACTAGGAAATTTTCTTATGAAGCAATAGTGCATCTTTAACACTCTCAACCTCTGGAGATTACCAAAGGAACCTGGCAATTCAGAAATGCATGTTCCTGAAATATCAAGCTCCTCTAAAGGGCTTCCCAATTGGCCAATGGACTCTGGCAGTTTTTGTATCCAATGACAATTCCTCAATGATAAGCGTCGGAGTTTCGAGCCAACTCCACTGGGGAGTTTGGTAATATTTGAATTATTTGCTGAGAGTATTGAAAGTGATGTCAGGTGTTCAACTTCTTCTGAATCACTTTGCAAAAAAAATATCATGCACAGAAGTCTCATCAATGAGGAGCTCTTTCAAAGCTTCCAAAGCACCCAGTTCGGCAGGCAACCTGTTGAGTTCAGTGCAGGACTTCAAATTTAGGCAAAGCAATTTTTCGAGACCCCCAATTGAAGGATCTAAATGGACCAACTGAGAGCATCGCTCTAGAATCAGTATCTCCAAGTTTGGAAAGCTAGAAAATTCAGGACTTATCAATAAGTCAGTGCAACTAGTGAGATTTAAGAGTTTCAACTGCTCCATCTGTAAAACAGGAGAGAAAAAATCATAAGATCAATTGCCAGATAGTTAACACAATAACTACATTAGAGCAGTAAACAGGAAAACACCTTGATTTTCCTCCAACCTCCCCAGTCTTTAGTGACTTTGCTCCATGAAAGATCAAGAATGACCAGTTCAGTCAGATTAAGTTCTGTTGCTTCAAAATCCCTTGGGCACCCTCGCCAACGAAGCCACCTTAACTTTGGAAATACATCTGCAAAATTTCCAGTCATACTTGCATGATCCAATTCCAAGAACCTTATGTTTGGCAAAGTTTCCGTACATGTATCGGGGCAAAGGGATTCCGCCACTTCTATTCCCTACATTTGCCAAGAGAAACAAAACAATCTTAAGTCATAAAGACGATGGGACAATTTTGCTAAGGACTAGGGTGCGATTTTTTCCGTGCATGCAAAGACAACCCACCCATGGTAAAATAAGTAAAAAGCTGGATAACAAATTTGAACTTATACATCAAGGCTTCCATTTTATGGAAGAAAGCAAACCATTGAACCAAAAATCCTTACCTCTTCTTTGTTGATTACTTTGGGTTCTGGATCATTGATGTATAGTCTTCTGCGCTTTACATGATATGTAGGTTCTCCTTGATCTACAGTTCTGCAGAGGTGCTTCAACAGTTTATGCATCCACAGCTTGTTGTCTTCTCCAATTTTTGCTAGGGGCATCAGAACTTGGTAAGAAGGCAAAAGATCTAAATCAGGCCACATATATGATGCAATTTGGCTATCCATGCCATTGGCAAACCATACTATGTCCTGAAATATTTGTTTCTGCTTTTCATCTAATGCTTCATAACAGACTTTCAAAATCTCCCTACAATCCTTCAAAATCTCTTGAGAGTGTGGTTTTATCATGTCCTCCATCTTCCTCCAATTTTCTATTGTTTTTCCATGTAGAAGTGAACTGATAACTTCAATAACAAATGGCACCTGCCCCGTGGCTTTGACAATGTGCTTCCCAATTGCAGGATACCAAGGTATTGAAGCATGCTTGTAAAAAAGTTCAAGAGCTCGACCATTATCCATCTTGTTCACCTCATAGATATTAGCCCTTTCTGGCACAAATGTTTCGAGAATTCCAAGATTTTCTGATGTAACAATTATCCGACTTCCACGACCAAACCACTCAAGTTGGGTACCAACTAGATCATAAAGATGAGACGGTTCTTCCACATCATCTAGGACAATAAGAGCTTTTATGTTGCTGAATACATCCAAGAAAAACTTGATTCCTCCTTCAAAAGAACCAACATTGCATTCTCGATCAAGAATATCACATATCAACTTAGTTTGCACAAACTGGATACCGCCATTATTTTGCACTTTTTCACCAATCTCTGCGAGAAAGCTACAACTATCGAAACATGAGGAGAGTCGGTTGTATACGGCCTTCGCAATAGTTGTCTTGCCAATTCCGTTAGTTCCATGGATTCCAACCATGCGTGGTTTATTTCCATCATCTTCTATTGCCAATAATTTGATTACCTCCTTCACTCGATCATCAATACCAGTTACCTGTTCAATTGTGGCAAATGAGGTCTGCAACGACTCCAAAGGCAAAGTAGGAGGTTTCAACTCCTTGGGACGTACAAGTGGTGGAATCCAATCCAAATTAGGACACCTCTGTATTATTAATGTGGACAGATTAGGAAGCGATAAGAGAGAATCAATATCACTTTCTTTGTACTCCACCGTAGGTAGCTCACTAATCTCCAAATGCTTGAGGCTAGTGAGCTCACCAAGTAATGGGAGACTTTTGCATACTGTACAATCAAACAAACGTAGCCGAACTGATTGGGCATGCAAGACATCCAGCTTGGAAACCTTGTGCCCCCATAGCCTCTTATTTCTAAGCTTCGAAGATTTAAGCTTGGCTGCATCTCCTTAAGTAAAACTTCATCACTTTCTTTTCTGGCAAACACTAACACTAGTGAAACTAAGGAATCCTTCTCCTTCAAGTTTGCAGCATTTGATTCTGCTACCACATCTTCTATTCCCCCCTTCACTTCAATTCTGAGGCTTCCCCTCAAATTGCTTAACTTGTTTAACTCCCCAAGCCCACTGTGATTCTGTGGACAAGAATCATTCCTGGGCAGAAGGAAATCTGTTAGAGTGTGCAAAAGAGTCAACTGGCCCAACCCTTGTGGCATATGAGATAGGGCACTACAATCGCTTATCTCAAGTTGCCTTAGGTTTACCAATTTTCTAAAATCTTCAGGCAATTCTATTAGATTGTAACACATATTGAGTTTAAGTACTTGCAAGCTTTCCAATATTGTCACAGAATAAGGAAGCCTTACGATTCCTTCATTTTCAGAGAGATCTAGAAATGTCAGGTGCCTCAACTCACAAATAGAACTCGGCAACTTCTCAATACCGCTGTCATGCAAATCCAAGGCACGTAAAAACCCGAAACTAGAAAGTAATTTGTCAAGAGTTTCTTCACCCATTTGAGTTCCACACCTCGAGCTTTTTCTTTGACTAGTTTTGATGAATGTCCTCAGGCGATATGCTCCGTGCAAATATGTATCTCCCTGTGAGAAATCTAAAGTTGAATCCCACGATATATGATGAGCTCTTTCTTCAAGGTATTGCCATGAATGATAAATTCTTCCATACTCAGTTCCAGCAACATGGCGTGCTAGGTCATGTACTAAATGATGCATCCTACAAGACGTCACATTTCCGAGTTCATCTTTAACGCAGTCTTGAAAGAAATTCCTCCTGAGTAGATCCATGAAATAGTCATGAGCAATATCTTCCATGTCCCAATCTCCATTGTCTATGGGCTGGATAAATCCTTCTGCTATCCAGAGACTCATCAACAATTGTTTATCAATCACCCAGTCTCTGGGAAACAATGAACAGAAGGCAAAGCACTGTTTTAGATGGCATGGGAGATGAATATAACTAAGCTGAGGTAAATTTTTAGAAAATTCTGAGGTCTCGCGCAACAAATGTAACCACTCCTCTTCAGTTTTCTTGCAGAATAATAGACTTCCAATCATTCGTATTGCCAAAGGGCTTCCATTACACTTTTGGACTATCTTCCTCCCATCTACCTTAATTGAATTTCCAGTCTCTTTTTCTTCCAGGCAAGCCATTCTCATCAATAAATCAAAAGACAACTTTATTGGAAGGCCCGCGAGACGATAAGATGGGGATGTACTTGTACAGACTGCAACTGACCGATCGCGTGTAGTTATCAGAATCTTGCTTCCTCGGGCACCTCCCATCAATAAACTATTTAAGCTCCCCCATTGTCCAGGATCCTCATCCTGGAGATCGTCAATAACTAGGAGATATCTTTGCAACCGCAACACGTCATCTTCTCTCCCTGTTGTCTCTCTTCCTCTGATCTTTCGCAATTCCCCTTCGAGATTACCGAAGCCGTTAACCCAAATCCTTAAATCAAAATGCTTCTTGACCATGTCATCTTCGTATAGACATCGAGCGAGAGCAGTCTTTCCAACCCCATCGTCACCCCATATTGAAAGGACGGGAATTTGATCATCAGTTTTAGAATCTAGCAAGAACTTCGTAATTACGCTTTTATCATCCTCTCTCCCTATAATCTCCTCATCGCACACAAAGGCGTCCAACCGCTCTCTTCTCTCTACACGCACAACCACCGCGCACTCTCGCAAGCCCAAATCCCTCCCTTCGGCAGCGATGGCTTCTATTCTCTTCCTGATTTCCTTCGCACGGGCGCTCATCTCCAGCATTAAATCAGGTTTTTCAGAAGGCGAAGAGGAGGGAATTACCTGCTTCAACTTCTCGTCTTTGCTCGGCGATTCTCGTAATGGCATGACGTCAATGCTCCATTCTTCGAGTAAGTCCTCCGCCTCATAGAAAGCATCTTTGAGATCCTCCAGCCATTGTTCGATGTCCTTGTCGCTCTGGTCGCTGAGGACCCGCTTTTCCGCATCGGGCACTATACTTTGGAGATAGGAAAGGGTATCCTCCAGGTCGGTGTCGCCAGCACCCCATAATTCTGCAGCCTCTGGGAAATCATCCACAAGTTTACCTACTCTGAAGACGAGCGGTTCCGCCATAGCTCTTCTGGGGTGAAGGGGATCCTGCGCCGTATCTCTGACTTTATTAAAGATTTTTCAAGAATCGTCATCATCATGAACGGAAGTAATTATGCGGAAATAGTCAATGTTCATAGTCTTCCAAAAGAGGAAACATCGAGATTTGCTAAGCCATAATCAACATTGAAAATCTACTAGATGAGCAATAAATAAGGATTAGTAAGGCAGGAGGAATATTCAGATTCCACCAAAATAAAAAATGTCGATCAGGATAAGCAAGAAAATTATAAAAGAGAAAAAAAAAGCACACAGTTATACTCTTTCCTAAATTCTAATGCAATGTTTTGCAACATTGAAGCTCAGTAAAACTATTTCCTATTGTGAACAAACTCACGGTATCGAGTGGGGCAAGTACAAATCTTAATTGGAAGCAAAATGAATAGATAGTGCAATAAACGTATTGCTTACTAGCAGAATGATCAACCCCCTGCAATTTAGTGTCCTATGTACTATTTCTAGAGGCAATCCCTAGAAAAGAGCTTGTTGATATATTCTTACCCTGTAACTATCACGCACTAGTCAATATCTTAATAGATTTAAATTGGTGGTTGACGGCTTGTTGATCAGATACAAGGAAAGCTGTTGCTAATGCTTCCCTTACTTCTTTTTTTTATGGTCGAATTCTCTCACATTTACCTGCTCCCACTTTCTACTATATTTTTTCAAACTTTTTTTTTTCGTTTACTTATATAATGTAAATTTTCATTTTTTTCTATAATTTTCTAAAACTATAATTTTTTTTATGTACTTGAGAATATATAATTGACATACCAAAATACAATATATTATTGTTTTGCCGAAATTTAATGGACGATGAAATATTTTTCACAAAATTCATTTCTTAGTTTTATCAAGAAGAGGTGGATTTTGTGATGATTTCGAACAAGAGTCTTATCCAATGGAGCACTAGGAATAGATATATTTCAACGAAATTTAATCAACAATGAAGTCATTGACATAAAAAGTTATGTCAGAATTTAAGCACGATGAAGTGTGATCACGTAAGATATTTCGTTGGAATTTGATTGGTAATGAATATCTTAAAGTTATAGTTAAGGTACACACCGGAATTTAATCGACCACAAAATATCTAGAAAGTAGAGTTAAGGTATAGGAGATACAAAGATAATTGAAATATAACATTGACAAAAGATAATAGATTTTTGTCATAATTGTTGGGGGTTTACAAAGAATACGATATGGCTATTTAAAGCATACATTCAACTGTTACAAACGGTTATTTAATTTAAAAAGATAACTTCCCAATTCTATCTTCAAAACAATAACTTCATAATCCTATATGGGGTCACAAGAAATTACATTATCAACAATTTCCTATTATCTAGTAACACTTATCTAAAAGAGCTTATGTATCTGAAAATATCACTAATAGGCAGATGTCGAGGACTTCATCCCACATAACTGATGTTTGCCATCTCGGCAGGTGGCCGGCAATCGGCGGCGGGCATCCGGCATCCCACAAGTGACAAGTGGGCAACAGGCGATAACGAGAGTGAACGATGAGAAAAATTTTAATTTCTCATTTCTATTCCAAAAATAGAAAAGCTAAAAATTTTAACGTATGATTTCTCCTCCAAATCTATTTTTGGAATAGAAATCTCTTCCAAAAATAGAAAAATGAAATTGCGTTTCTAAATGGATTTATGTTCCAAACCTGTTCCGAGGAACAGAAAAATAGAGAAATAGATAAACATAAATTTTATCATGCGCGCCCTTAGTGACCTTGGAGACGATTCCCTCCACCACCATATACATCTTCAGGGGATCGATCCCAGCAACCTCCTCTCTTTCTCTTTCGCTTTTAGTTTCGGGAAGATGCTCTCTCGCGCATCGTCCCCTACTTCCATACACATCAGATCGGTGTCAAAAAGACGAAAATACCCTCACTCGACAATTGCTCGATTCATTAGATGTATGTATAGCAGCAAGCAAACCAATAAAAAATAAAAAATAAAAATCTCGGCCACTCTCCTTTGGAAAATCTATTGGAGTTGGGGGATGGTCAAGGGAGTTTGTTTTGGAGTAGGGATCTTATGTGGAAAGAAAATTGCTACTAAAAGTCCACCAAAAGGACAAATGAGGATTAAGAGTTTAGGAAATAATCGGCATTTAAAGTCGCCTTTCGAAAGAGGTCACATTAGGATTTGCTAAGACATAATGAACATTGAAAATCTACCAACAAAGAAGATAAATGAGGATTCGTGAGGCAGTGAGACATTCAATATGATAATCTCAACACATAGTTTGATAGGGAATTAGAATTAACGTGACGTGACGGCATTGTCGTTACTAGTTTTATACTCTTCCAACTTGGAAGTGGTCTACACAAACTTGGTGGACTACTTATATGATCTTCTTTACTATAATGTTGTTAATTAAGCGCCACCATGAGGAAACTCCTTCATCCCTTGGCATTCTCACCTCTCATACCGATATTGCTCTTGTAACTTCTATTGTAATATTATGTTACTAAAGTTAGCCTCCTATAAATAGGCTCCTGTATAATTTATCATGTATAGAAAATAGTTCTACAACTTTATCTTCTGCTTTATTCATATCATGATATCAAAGCCATTATAGATTTGAGGAAGCATCATTGAGTCTATTACGAGGTGGTGGTTACAGCGACATTTCCTTAGCTGCGCCGGTATCCGTTGTTTGCCAAAACGTCGCTTGTTTGAAGAGCATATAGTGGAGGAAATCATGTTTATTCCACTGAGTAGAAATGCTAAGGAAGATAGACTGATTTGGACAGCGAACAAAGCTGGACGCTTTAAGCGTGGATAAGTACTCTACATTTCAAAAGCAAAGTAAAAATCAAGCATCATCTAACTACCTACCACCTAGAACCCTATAGACGAAATATAGAAACTTAAATCCTATAAGATTCGTCTATTCTTATGGATTGTGTACCAGAACGCAATTCCTACTGAAAATGATCTATACAGGAGAAAAGCTTTACCACATCCTCTTGGTTCCCTGTGCTGCCAGATGCCGAAAACAGCAGAGCATTTGCTCCTCCTTTGCCCTTGGACCAAAGAAGTTTGGATTGACCCAAAACTACGGCTTTGTGTGTCTCATAGAAAATATGATATTTTTGGTAAATATCTTTGGAGAAGTCATTTTTAAGAGAAATGATAATATTTTCTAGTGTTTAATTGAAACTTTTGAAAATGAACCTCAATATATTTTCCATCATTTGATAAGGAAAATCACATTTGATTTTCCTAAATAGGTATTTACTATTCAAACGCTAGTAACTTACGGATAGGTAGTGAATGAACCCAGTATGGTTTGGCATGGAGACCAAGGCCTCAAGCCTAGAACCTTGACTCTCAAGCATTAGCACAGTCACTGGTCTTGGGTTCCACCAAAATCAAGCTCGAAAACTTGATGCTTGTGCTTGGCTACCTAGCACCCCAACTCAAGTCTATAGAGGTTGGGCCCAAGCCCCCAACACTCAAACCTGAGTCCACCAAGGTAAACCCTGTGTTGGAGAAATCTTTCCAGAATATTTTGAAGCTGACAAAACGTTTCTTTCAGTCTAAAGTCTGGATGTTCGGAGACCGTCAGTTTAAAGTCTGAAGACTTTGTTCTCTCGAGACTCAAGACTTAAGTCTATTCTCACTGACAGTCTTTCTAATCCAGTGACGAAGGAAATCCAAAGCTGAGGTTTATGGTTGAGGATTCGATCCTATTCTCTGGAATAGATTCTTTGGTTGGATAATCATTTCGGATTCTTTAATTCTTATCTAAGATCGATTGAAGATCCGTTGGTCGACGAAATAATCTTGGAATGTTCTATTCATGGAAACCAAGATCCTGATTGTATGGGCGAACGAGATTGATGGGCTATCATCGAGATTCCTTAAATAGCTCGGATGATCTTCTTGATTGATTCCGTCCAACGGGTAGATTGGAGGAATTCCTTTGGTAAGTGCCAACGGCTATGATGGCATAAAGGAGTATAAAAAGAAGACGTTCTAGTTGTTTTGAGTGTGTGATCGATAGAAAAATTCCAGAGTCTCAAGATCCTTGATTGTTATTTGAGACTGCTCGAGCGAAATTGTAAACAGAGTGTTTGTATTTGGTGACACCTTGAGCGAGTGTGGTAGATCATCTACACCTAGAATTCAAGGAAGATCAACACGTAACAGCTCTTTGATTATAGTGGAATCCAGCCAATCGGCCATCGTCGCGAAGAGTGGACGTAGGCTTGGATCAAGCCGAACCACTATAAACCGAGTGTTCAATTCTCTCTTTCCCTTACTCGGTCTCTCGATTGATATTTAACTCTTGCGATTGAATCATTAACTGTTTAAATATCGTGCAAGCTTCGAGAAATTTTTGTATACCTATTCACCCCCCCTCTAGGTACTCATACTAGTAATATCACCCTGGACCCCAGAGCCCGGGATCAGGACTCCGACACTCAAGCCTAGGTCAATCAAGGCTAGGCCCGAGCCAAGTGCAGGACTTTAATACCAATGCCTGCACCCTAGTCCATTGAGGATGAGACCTGATACCAAGTCCATCGAGATAGGGCCCGGGATATTGGTGTCCACACCTAAGTCCATCGAGGTTAGGCCTCAATCCCCTACACGTAGGCTTGGGCCCCACATTAATAGACTGGGGTGCAGGCGTAAGGTACCTCGGACATGGGCACGAGCATGAGAGTGCTAAGCCCAGCCTCGCTGGATCTGAGAATGAGCGTGGAGAACCCGAGCCCAGCCTCGAATCCTATGGTCAATTTGGAAAGCCTGAAACGCCTACATCTTCCAATCTTGTTAGCCAAAAGCTCTCTCGGTGGTAGGGGAGGCCTTTTCACTGTAGAAGAGCCACATGAGATGGAACCGACAGCCGACGAAAGCAAAATTCAACCTGGAAAGTGGATCCCGTCGACAACTGGGGTCTTGAAATTTAACGCAAGCTACTCTCCGGTGGAAGGAACGAAAGACCAGCGCTGTTGTTGGCATGTTGGGACTTAAACTTGTTCACATCTAAATTTTGACAACCCGTTTAATCTTTCACTAATTATATAGAAAATTATGGATTAATTTTTAATCTCTAAATAAAAATAATTTTTGTTAAATTGCATTGCATATAAATATTATGAACATTTACATATCTATCGAGCAGCGGCAAGATAGACTTAGGTGAATGGCTTTGAGCCTGAATGAATTAGCCGGACTTAGTCCTATAGAAAATTTAAGCTATTTGATCCATTAGAAAATTTATGGGCAATAAAATCAAATTTGTTCTTGATCTAAAAGGTGCTGAGGTTTTCATGCATTGACTTGCACTTATATAGCGTCATAATTTCATTATTTGTTGGTTTACCTTTGAAACATAAAGCAGAGTGGTGACGAAGAGGAACGGGTGCTAGAGCAAGAGCTGGAACGGGAGTATACACCTGCTGGACACGCTCTAAAGGAAAAATGGTAAGTGCCACAATTCTTTATGTTTTTCTTCTCAGTGTAAGTTCTTTGCTGCTAATTCAATTGATGAAAGGGATGCCAATGCTAATTCAGTTGATGAAAGAGAAGGTGTGATTGCTCCTCCGCCCCCACCAGATCCTGAGCTGCCGCCCACTGTATCTGCAATAGCTCAATCAGTGAGACTATTATATGGGGAAGATAAGCCTACCATTCCTCCTTTTGTGATACCAGGCCCTCCTCCTTCTCGACCTAAGGATGCAAGACTCATTCTTAAAAAGAGAAAGTAGTCAGAGCAAATGCGGCCCATCCAGGCAGAAGTCCAAGAGAGTAGGCAACTCCCTCCGCGGAATTTCTTAGGTGATGATGCTGCTTCAAGTTCTATCCCTCTGGTCCCTGAGCTTAATGCATTTCCACCATTAGTGGCCACAATGCCAGGTCCTGCTCAGAAGGAGGCTCCACTTAACACATCAACTTCAGCAATGCGTCAACCTTCTTGGGAGAAAATGAATGCAGAACTGTCCCCATCATCTGAAGTACTTCAGTTGGTTGCGTCGAGCATTGGTTTGGGTCAACAGCTTGCCCTTTTTCTGCTACCGAAAAGCTTAGATCTCCCCGGAAGTGATGTATCCTCAATGAAACACAGTCTTGACCCTGCAGGCAATTCTGAACCAAATCATGCTGGAGGCAAGGAGCAATCACATCCCGTCGATGAGCTTGCAAATCCCCGGAAGTTAGACCAGCCTGAAAGTAGGAATTCTTCCAGTAAGACTCAGTCGGTTCTTTTTCGGACTGATCATCTTGATGCAGAGGAAGTCTCGTCTAAGGAGATTGTTTCGGGTCATCCCGAGAGTGACACTGATCTGTAAATTCAAGGTAAGGGAGTGACAATCTATGGAAATCACAATTCTTTCATAGGACTGGAAGCGTTAGGGTGCTTTGCAGATGGTGGCATAAATTCTTTTCTTGTAGACTTTGAGCAGTGACAGTGAGCAATGAAATTGCAAAGATAGGGACGATTAGACAAATTAGGACACCTCTGTGTAAAGCTTTTGTTATAGCAAATGAGATTATAGTGTTAGTCAATGTACATTCGTCTTACTCAAATGTTGCAGGTGCTAGATTAGCATAAAGATGAGTTAGTGCAGGCATTTAACCAGAGTGAGGTTGCTGAGTGGCTCTATCCAATACATCACCCTTAGATCAAGTCAACTGGTGCATTTACCTTTCTCTTCTTCTCTTGCCTCGTTCTATCTCCCCAAGCTTTTAGAAGGTTCTTCTGTATGAGACTAAAAGCTTGTATCATATATATTGTATAGTCAAAATATCACAATTTTTCTATATCAATAAGGGTTCATTTTCTAGTTGCAGTGTGATGAATTTTTTGCATAATGAGCAGTACTAGCAACCATGAAAAGCCATTGTTAAAACTTTGCCAAGCTTTCAAGAGGACAAAGGGGAAACACGCATATAGTTTACCTGATTTGTGCATCATTTCTTATAGATTTATATTAATCGAAATCGGGACTATGAGATTGCAAAGCGTAGAGTTTTATCTCTTCAGGCATAGAAACATACTTGGTGAAATTGAGTTTTACTATGATGATCAATCAAAGGAAGGAACGGGTATGGAGACTACTAATGAGATTTAACCAGCTGAATTGAGAGCCTAAAGGACCAAAGTGAACAGACTTATAACTTATTAAACCAACATCTCTTCAGAGTTGAACAATGCTGCGTCTTCTCGCCCACATTATCATGCGAAATCAAAGCAGTGTATTTTGTATGACACTGGTATTCTATAGTCGAGGGCCAAAAAGAACTCTAACGCAACATTTCGATGTTTGAATAACAAAGTTTTCAAGATATCTTCCAACAATACAAAGAGCGAGAATTAAGAGCCACCATATTCTTTATAACAAGAATTAAAAATTCAAGATTGTTCTGATTTCCAAAACTAATTGATAGTTAACTAATGTCGATTTTGTTTGTATATCTACACACTCGAAAGCTGCAGAAATTCTTTAGATCCTCTTCCTTGGAGGAGTTCATAATCATTCCCTCGGTGAAACCAGTAGCAAGTGATATATCTGCACAAACATTTGATTATTTATATACACGTGCTGTTTCAAACACAAAAGAAATTATAATGGAGAATTTAGTATTACAAGGCTATTATGATTAATATCTTTTTTTCGTTAAAAACTTACAATTCGGCCAAATTCATGTCCTTTCAATGCGGATCTCTTTCTGTCCATCATCTGCAATGCCTACAAGCTTTTCTTCTTATCCATGTTTCTACCACCCCACTCAACAGTTTCTTTAAGTGTTCCCCGTTCCTTGAGCAGCTTTAGGGCACCCGACAGCCCTTTCCCCACTGCAGCTTCATGAATTGTCTCATCCGGAACAACTTCCTCCTCATCCTCATTAACAGGACCTTCATCATTACCAAATTCTTTAAATTCTGTCCAGCCTCCGGGCTCACCTTTTACTTCATTATCAGATGTTAACGGTGCTTCGTCTTCATCCATGAAGACATCTTCTGTGTCAGGCTTACAAGAAACTAGAACGAGGGGTAATGGCACAATTTCAGTAACTCACTTGATAAGAAAATAGCATCACATATCCTTTTAGACACCAAAGCCCATATCAAGCAATTGGTGGATATAACATCAATTTGAAGAAGAAGTAATTTCAATTACATGAATGAAATCTCAAAATTGCAATGCAAGCCCAATATGCATGTCCCTCTCCCCTTCTCAGTAGAACCAACAGCATTCTTAGCTAGCATATATAGTGAAAGCTAACTGTGGTTTTAAAACTAACCAACTTCAATATGGCCAAAACAGTTGAATAAGTCCACTGCTCTTCAAGACAGCAATCCCCTCGACCAGCGATTAGGAATTTAGTTCGGAAGTTAAAATGCATCCCTAATAAACAAGCTAATGTGACTGCATGAGCAACAGACCACAAGTTGTATGCGAAAAGTTCGCTTGTTTGCAAGTTGTCCAGGATGTTGTTCAATGAGACGCATCAAGTGCACTGTTTGTTCGCACATACACAAAAGGCAAATTCTAAAATAAGTCACTTACAAACAATCTTTCAGTATGCATACAGTGAAAGAACAAGAAATGTTGCTCATTGACCATCCAAACAATACCAGGATTCTAAACTAAATAGCCAACTTAAACTAGTTTTGACCCAATAAGCAGCAATGCTACCCAAATCAGCAAAAGGCAGTAATCTGAAAAATCTAGAGAACAAAATAAGGTTCCACAGTTCAGAAAGAAAATATGATCACAAATTGTCCAGGCCAACACAGAATTAATCGAATGTATACCTTCATCAACCTCGAGGCCTAAAGCAAGACCTTCTATTTCTGTCATGACAACCCTGCTTTTCTGTGATTCTCCAATCGCGACACTCTGATTTTCTACTTTGTGTGTGCTGGGAATACTACTGGCACGAAGAGCTATCGCTTTAGGACCAGAAGCCCCCTCCTCTTCTTGCTTCTTTAGAGCCAATTTCCTAGCTCTCTCTAAAGATTTATAAAGATCTTCATCGTCATCAGCAATGACCATGTTTTTATCATTCTTCGTCTTAATAGGAAGAGTTTGCTCCACCCGCAGTAACCTAGATGCCCCCTCTGCTTTAGCATAGGCCAATTGGTAGGTATTCTTTCTCATCTCAGCCTCGATTTTCTCTTGTTCCTCTATGCTAACCTACCTCCTCCCATCCTTACGTGATCCAAGATCTCCAACACCCAAGCCTGCTAAAACTGCTTCCACTTCAAGGGCATCTAAGTCCAACTTCTCTTTCTTCCATAAGGATTTCTTGTTCTTGGGCTTTTTGAATCGAAGCAATTCTTCTTGAGTGTATTAATCGGACGAGGTCTTGGCAGATGAGGTGAGATCTTTATAATGACTATTTGAAGAAACACACTGTAGCCTCCTTCTTAGCTGTATATGAAGTACATGAAAATTTTTTAGAACAACCAAGCAGACCTCATTCCTATTATAACTAATGCTGGACCACAATATGTAGAAAAACTAGTTACCTCTTCCAATTTCTTTTCAGCTTCATTGGTCAAACGTCCACTTGAGTCAAGAGTTACCCCCTGAAACCATCAAAAGAAGTGGGAACGCAATAGCTAGATATGACACTTAAAATCAGAAAAGAGAAAAAAAAAACTAACCTCATCTTGAGCCGGATTGTCATATTGCGCAAGTATTTTCTTCTCCGATGTAGGGTCATCACTAAATCTAAAAATGACAGTGCTAAAAATAAGTTGAGTGTGTGCATATACCATTAGGGATAAGAATATTTGGCTTACTTGTCATCATGGATTCCAGTTTTCTTCTTGGCAGCTTTGTAAGCTTCAACCCTCTGTTTCTGCTCTCCAATTTCCACATTCTCAACCATATCAAATTCTAAAGTCAAACCACAAATTACAGCTGAAAAAAGATCATTAGCGACAAATTGACGAAGTTCCACAAATTGACGATGTCATGCGGCATTCTTGCAACCTCATCGATGGATATAAGATAATTTGGCTGTCTTTCTCCCTCTCTGTGGATTTGTTGGGTTTCCTTTCGCTGTCAACTGCTAATGTCTCACTATATAAATTACTGATAGATAATCTTCCTCCTTTTCCCTCTCTCTCTCTCTCTCTCTCTCTTTCTCCTCTTCGCGAATCCCCGTCCCGAATTCTGCTTCAGATATTACGCAACTCCGAAAAAGTCATCAGATGTTGTCTTTTTTGAAAGATTCTTGGCATGGTCAGATATTTTCTCGCGGGCGGGGGCGGGCGGGGAAGGTGCCGGTCAGCGAACACGCCGAAAAAGTCGAAGACAGATGTTGTACGCGGCCGGTGATCGCGTGGGCCGGGGCCCACCAATAGAGAGCGGCGTATATTCGGGGCCCACCCGGGAAGGCTCCACCCCCCCCCCCCCCCCCAAAAAAAAAAAAATTTTTTAGAAGTGAGAATCGGCCGGCGGGGCTTGCTTTTGGGGGAAGGGTGGCGTGTATCCAGGATTCACGGCGTTCCTACGAATTTTTGAAAAAAAAAATATCCTGACCTCAAAAGTTTCAGCTTGCTTGACAGGGACGGATGTTTCGGGTTTAGATCCTATGGATTCCGGGCTCTAAATGACCGGCCTTATTTGCTTGTATAAATCTTAACTCTTGAGGCCTACATCTGCCGCCACCTTATGAGTGGAGCATTGTCCTATGCACATGAGCAGGACAATTTACATGTATCGGTAAAGATTAATCGATCAAACATCTGGAATAGACAATTCTAATCTACTATATATCGCCTAGGTCAATCCTCAATACTTAACGTGCCATCTAAGTAAAGTATTGAGGATTATACCTTATTTGTATGAACAAAAAAATATGAGTTGAGGACTTGGTTATGCTAGATTACTTTAATGCTCTTTTGGTACATTTTTTCTTTTATTTTCAAAAAACCATTTTTCATGCAACTTATATTGATTTTTAGCTACTTCTAACATGTAGGTGACCATGTAAGTGCGTAACCATTATTTAACACTCGATAACACAAAATAGTAAATAAATTATAAGCATGGGGAGGAAATACTTATTTTAAAGCAACGAAAACATTTACAATATTAGCTCAGAATTCATAACATAAATCATAGATATCATGTTTAATTAACAAGTAGTTGCTTAATTTTTTTGGGGTTTTCATATATTTAAATGAAACCTAGAAACTGCAAATGCAACATGCAACTTAAAATGCAAACTATATGTCACACGACATTTATTAAATGAACTAATCTAACGACGAGTAAAAGTTAATGCAACTATACAATATGTCACTTGCATTAATTTAAATGATTCATAAACATGAAACTACTAAATAACATGCATCTGAGCTAATTCAACGTGACATTGCACATGATATTTTTTTTTTTTTTTTGTGTTTTTTCATGAAAATTCGAAATTAGAAAATAACTAAAATAAATTACCTAGTTCTAGATATTATCTAATTCAATTTAAGGATTAAATTAGGCCGAATCCATATTTAAATTGGAATGTTATCTCAACTAGATAATCCCTAACCAGAATGCAACCTACCAAGAAAGAGCTATCTAAACTTTTTTTTTTTAATTAATTTTAAAATAATATTATATAGAATCAAACAAGGCGTGGCTGTGCATAGAGCGGGAGGAGACCAAACGAGGCGCGACTCGGCATCGGGAGAGCATCCTCCCCAAAGGAAAAAAGAGGAAGGAGAGCCATGGCGGAAGCAATCATATTGAGAGTAGCTAAACTCGTGGATGATTTTCCAGAAGCTGGACAATTAGGGGGCGCTGGCCGCGAATTGTCCAAGCTGAAGAAAACCTTTTCCTTTCTCCGAAGTATAGTGCCCGATAGGGGTGAGCGGTTCCAGGTTCCGGTTCGGTTCCGTCTGGAACCTGGAACCTACCCTCGGGTACAGGTTCCAAAAAATTTGGAACCTGGAACCTGGAACCTACCCGTCCTGGAACCTACCCTGTCACAGGTTCCAGGGTCGGTTCCAGGTTCATAGGTTCTTTTTTTTTTTTTTTTCATTTTCAAATTTGAATTATAACGTACACGCATACTCTACGGTAACTTGAAGGACGAGGTCTTTTGTTCAGTAATAGATTGCAAACAATCATACTGAAATCTTGCCATTGCTCTATGAGATATCAGTTGACATAATAAGCAAACATAAACATAGTGATATGTCTCCAAAAGTAAAACATAACAAGAAGAACCTTGAGTTTCACAGGAAGGCGTCTCTATGTCTGACGGTCTTTCTTTTGATTGAATAGGAGCAAAGCCTGCATTTAAAAAGGTCTTATATGAGAAGCAGCTGAAGTCCATACTGAAAGTCCGAACCCAATGAGCCTAAATGGGTTAATGCTGCAAAAGAAAAGGTACATAAGAATGAATTAGAGAAAATGGAATCATTGCGACAACTCAAAACTTGCATGTTCAAATGATGATGACAATGAAATTAATGCAAAAGAACAGACACAAGTGTCATTGCTCACTCAAATTAAGGAAGATTATGGCGTAGCACAGGGCCCAAAAAATCCTTTTTCTTTGTGAAAATCAATCCTACATGAAAAATTCACTTATCTCAAAATGAATTTCATTAACTTGTGGATGCTCTGCTAAATTTACTGTACTACACATCCAGGGAATAGATCAAAAGCTTTGCTCGAAATGTAGATACAGCACACACTTTAGAATATCAAAGAGCTACTATTTCTAACAGACAACCTACCACTTCGCCTAAAGCAAGAAATAGTAATTTGAAAAAATAAGCATCGCTGAAGATGTACAAGAGAGGAAAGCTTGGCATCTTCACGAGCTAACTGAAGACCATATTTACCTGCAAGGTGCTGATCAACAGTTTAATGGCATCACCACCGCCCGCGGTGGAAGCGTTGGTTAGGGCTTGGTACCCCAAACGCAGGGGGAAGGGTTCGAACCTCCGTGGAAGCGATGCTTCAATGCATAACGCGCGTCTTACCTGCGCTTGGGGGTCAGCGGTGGGGGCCCCCGGCGCTCCAGGGTTTACTCTCCCCGCGAAGCGGCGTTCGGAGGTTCCCTGGGTCATCAAAAAAAAAAAAAAAAAAAAAAAAAAAAACAGTTTAATGGCATCAACAGGAACATAAGATCCTAAGAGAATTGGAGCAACTACCACCTACATAAGGAAATATGTAGCAAAAGATTTAACCATCAATACCTAACTTGTCTTGTGGCATCTTCACAAGCTGATTGAAGACCATATTTACATGAAAGGCCGACGAACCCACGACACCATCCTTTCCACGGAACTCATCAAGCCCAAGAAACCATCCCACAATTCCCACAAACCCAAAACCGAAAAATTCATCGAAACAGCGCACGACCCACGAAACACAGAGAAACGGACGAGCCCAGAATCTAACAGGAATCAAGAAACGGGAAGCCCACGTGACCAGCAATGGAGGGCGGTCGATCTTTCGACCAGAAGCAGTCGAGTCTCAGCAAGATTGAAAAGGCACATATGGGTCTGGGCGAGCGGCGAGGGTTTGGGCGAGCGGCGTCGAGCGGCGAGGGTTCGGGCGAGCCGCGTCGGCGACTGGCGTCCAGCGGCGTCCGACGGCCGCGGCCTCGAAGGTGAGCGGCGTCCGGCGGCGAGACTCAAAGCGGCATCCAGCAGCGTGACTCACGGATTTGGGCAGCGACTGGCGTCGAGCGGCGAGGGATTGGGCGAGAGGCGTCGGCAACTGGCGTCCAGCGGGGTCTAGCGGCGGCGGCCTCCTCGAGGGCGAGCGGCGTCCGGCGGCGCGACTCAGAGCTGCGTGAGTCGTGACTGTGTGAGTGTGAGGTCTGAACTCTGAAGATTGAAATCTGAATGAAGAGCTGTGAACTGGAGATTCTTTGGAGCCCTAAACCGGTTCCGCACCCGGTTCCGGTTCCGGTTCCAATGGGAACCTGGAACCGGAACCGGAACTCCCGGTTCCTAGAAAAAAGGAACCGGAACCGGAACCAGTCCCCTAGGAACCGAGAACCGAACCGGACCCTCCGCCGGTTCGGTTCCGGTTCCCGGGTAACCCGGGAACCGTGCTCAGGCCTAGTGCCCGATGCGGAAAAGCGGATCCTCGGAGGAGTTCGGGGAATCACACCATGGCTTGGCAATCTCAAAGATGCTTTCTATGATGCGGAGGACTTACTCGAAGAATGGAACCTGGAAGTTATGCAATTACGAGAATCGCCGAGCAAAGATGAGAAGTTGAAGCAGGTAATTCCCTCCTCCTCTTCGCCTTCTGAAAACCTGATTTAAGGCTGGAGATGAGCGCCCGTGCGAAGGAAATCAGGGGGAGATTAGAAGGCATCGCTGCTTATGGGAGGTATTTGCGCTTGCGAGAGTGCGCGGAGGATGTGCGGGTAGAGAGAAGAGAGCGGTTGGACTCCTTTGTGTACGATGAGGAGATTATAGGGAGAGAGGATGCTAAAAGCGCAATTATGAAGTTGTTGTTACACTCCGACACCGATGAACAAATTTCTTTCCTTTCAATATGGGGTGACAGTGGGATTGGAAAGACTGCTCTTGCTCGATGTCTATACGAAGATGAAATGGTCAAGAAGCATTTTGATTTAAGGATATGGGTTAACGACTTCTGTAATCTCGAAGGGGAATTGCAAAAGATCAGAGGAAGAGAGACAGCAGAGAGAGAAGATGACGTGTTGCGGTTGCAAAGATATCTCCTAGTTATTGACGATCTAAGGCCTGAGGATGCTCGACAATGGAGGAACTTGAAAAGTTTATGGATTGGAGGTGCCCGAGGAAGCAAGATTCTGATAACTACATGCCATCAGTACCTTGCGGAAGCTACGAGTACATCCCTATCTTATAGTCTTGAGGCCCTTCGAACAGAGTCGTCTGTTGATTTATTGATGAAAATGGCTTGCCAGGAAGAAAAAGAGATTAGAAATCCAATTAAGGTAGATGTCGGAAGGCGGATAGTCAAAATGTGCGATGGAATCCCTTTGGCAATACGAATGATTGGAAGTCTATTATTCTCCAAGAAAACTGAAGAGGAGTGGTTACATTTAGAGCGAGAGATATCAGGATTTTCTCTAAATTCGATTAGTTTGTCTTTAATAATTGAACTTTGTTATGGTCATCTCCCATCCCAGCTAAAACAGTGCTTTGCCTTCTGTTCGTTGTTTCCCAGAGACTGGGTGATTGATAAACAAAAGTTGATGAGTCTCTGGATGGCAGCAGGATTTATCCAGCCCATAGACAACGTAGATCAGGATATAAAAGATATTGCTCATGACTATTTCATGGATCTACTCAGGAGGAATTTCTTTCAAGACTGCACTAAAGATGAACTTGGAAATGTGATGTCTAGTAAGATGCATCTTTTAGTACATGACCTAGCATGCCATGTTGCTGGAACTGAGTATAAAAAAAAATTTCATTCACTGCGAGACATTGACAGAAGAACTCGTCATGCATCATGGAATTCAACTTTACATTTATCAGAGGTAGATCCATATATACACTGAGCATATTGTTTGAGGACATTCATCAAAACTAGTCAAAGAAAAGGCTTGGGCTGTGAAACTCAAATGGGTGAAAAAACTCTTCACGAATTAATTTCTAGTTTCAAGTTCTTATGTGCCTTGGATTTGCATGACAGTGGTATTGAGAAGTTGTCAAGTTCTATTTGTGAGTTGAAGCACCTGACATTTCTAGATCTCTCTGAAAATGAAGGAATCATAAGGCTTCCTGATTCTGTGACAAGATTGGAAACCTTGCAAGTATTTAAACTCAATATGTGTTACAACCTAAAAGAATTGCCAAGGGACATAAGAAAATTGGTCAACCTCAGGCAACTGGAGATTAGCAACTGTAATGCCCTATCTTATATGCCACAAGGGATGGGCGAGTTGACTCTTTTGCGCACGCTAACCGATTTCATTTTGCCCGGGGATGATTCTTGCCCAAAGAATTACAGTGGGCTAGGGGAGTTGAACAGGTTAAACAATTTGAGAGGAAGCCTCAGAATTGAAGTTAAGGGTGAAATAAAATATGCAGTAGCAGAATCAAATGCTGCCAACTTGAAGAAGAAGAATTCCTTAGTTTCACTAGTATTAGTGTTTGCCGGAAAAGAAAGTGATGAAGTTTTACTTATGGAGCTGCAGCCAAGCTTAAATCTTCGAAGCTTAGAAATAAGATGCTATGGGGGCAAAAGGTTTCCAAGCTGGATGTCTTGCATGCCCAAATTAGTTCAGCTACGTTTGTTTGATTGTGCAAGATGCAAAAGTCTCCCATCACTTGGTGAGCTCGCTAGCCTAAAGCATTTGGAAATTGGTGAGCTACCTATAGCGGAGTACACAGAAAGTGATATTCATACCCTCTCGTCACTTCCTAATCTGTCTACATTAAGGATATGCGAGAGTCCTAATTTGGAGCGGATTCCACCACTTGTGCATCTCAAGGAGTTGAAACCTCCTAGTTTCCCTTTGGAGCCGTTGCAGATTTTAGTTGCCACTACTGAACTTGTAATAGGTATTGATGATCAAACAGTTGCTTTGTCTGAATTTGAAGTCCTGCAATGAACTCAACATGTTGCCTGCCGAACTGAGTGGCTTGGAAGCTTTGAAAGAGCTCCTCATTGATGAGACTTCTGTGCGTGATAATTCCTTGGGAGGTGATTCAAAGAAACTTGAAACTCTTTCTGCCTCCAATTGCTTATCATTGAGTCTCCTGCTCCATTCATTTGCACTTTCAGAACTCTCAATAGATAATTCAAACATTACTGAACTCCCTGATGGAGTTGGAGAGCTGGTGAAACTCCGACGCTTGTCCTTGTCAAATTGTCATTGGATACGAGAACTTCCAGAGTCCATTGGCCAATTGGGAAGGTCTTTAGAGGAGCTCGATATTTCGGGAACGGGCGTTTCAGAATTGCCAGATTCCTTTGGAAATTTGCAAAGTCTGAAAGTGTTAAAGATGGACTATTGCTTCATAAGCAAATTTCCTAGTTCTATTTGGCATCTACGTAGCCTTGAAGAAATGCATGCCTCCTCGTGTACGAATTTAGAAGGTGCTTCCTGGAGACATTGTGGAACTAATTAATATGAGAATCTTGAAGCTGCGATATTCTCCTATTTCCAGCCTACCTCCTGAAATCAAGTTTCTTTCTAGGCTGGAGACTCTTGATCTACTTCACTGCGACATGCTTCATGAGTTGCCAGCACTTCCGTCTGGTTTGTTTATTGTGCATTTGAGTCCAAAGCTAAAGGAAAAGGAGTCTAACCTTTTGGTGGATCGCGGTTTCATCGTTGTGTAACTTGGATGACAAGGTCACTGGAACCTGTCTTTGTTCTACTTAGCCTTGGCTATGCTCAATTAATTATCCGGATGATTGTTCTTGTTTCCTTTCAAAATATCTGAGCTTCCTCTGATATTTGCATGCTCGTTTTTGTAATATTAGTCTACAGCTGACTTGTTGACCACGCACAACGGGCTCTCCTTAGATTGTCATAATTTGGATTATTTTGGGTGTCAACAATATGGATTTACCTCCTCTATCTTCGTTCAAGTTTAATGTTCTATCATGAATATATATCCTAATTTGATTGAACAATTACGCTTGTTGAAAAGAACTGCTGAGTACTGAAATATTTATGTAGAATGTTGCAATTGACTCAAAATTTTCACTGTTTCCAATCGCCACATTAGAAAAATATTTAGAAATTAAAAAGAAAATATAAATATTACATTAAAAAATGAAAAAGCTAAAAGTTAAAAAAACACAAAGGACAAAAAAAAAAAAAACAAAAACAAAGTGAGGCCCTCACTGGCTAGTGAGTGCTATCACCCATTGCCATAAATGGTTAGTGGGGGTTGCTTGGGCCTCGCTGACCCGGGGTGAAGCCTTGGTAGTCCTTGACGAGGGCTTGGTGACCTAGATTTGGGGAGGACGCGACCCTTGGCCCAATTTTGAGCAAGGGTCGTTAGCCCTCACTTGGGTGGTGTCCATATGCAAGGACTTGTTATCTCACTTTTTTATTTGGTTTTCAAATTTTTATCTTTTTAATTTATTTAATTTAATTTAAGTAAAATCGAAATGGAAAAAAAAAGAAGAAGGTGAGTTAGGAGAGAAAAATAATAAAAAATGCCACATCAATATTTTTCGTTAACCTGAGTAAATAGAATTAATTGAAAGACTTGATTAAATTAACTAAATAAGTTTTAAGATTTAATTATAATTTTCTAAAATTTTCGGATTTAATTAATTTTCGTAATAAATTTTAAGATTTTCAGTATAATACTTGTAGAGCACAGCAATATGATAACTTTTTATATGCTGTCCCCAAAGTAATAATTTCCCTTTCGGAGATCCTAACCCGGTCATGGAAGGATAGAACCGCGAAAGAAAAAGAAGAGAGGGGAGGGGAAACGAGGTCTTGACTCTTCACTCGGGGCAAGCGATTACTAAAAGAGAATCGAAGACAACGCTCCGATTCGAGTTGTGAGCTCGAACGGCTTCAACCAAGCTTGATCATCTTGATCTCCATTCGAGCCGAGTTTCTGTGTACGCTAATGGATGCTCAAGTCTCCAAGTGGCCGCTCACCGTCGCCAACGGTGCCGTTGAAGAGTTGCCCGTCGTAACTACCAAGTCTTCCTCGGTTTCAAAGGACCAGATGTCCACCATAACTTCATCGAATGCTTCTACGACCACCTCATAAGCTCCAGGATTGTGTCATTTAGAGACCGCGAAGAGATCAATCCCGGTGAAAGGATCAACAACAAGATCGTGGAAGCCATCAAGCGTTCCGACATCTGCATCCCTGTCTTTTCCAAGGACTTCGTGTAAGAGTTTTTCTAATTGTGGACTACATTAATCGATATTGTAATTTACCGTTTAACGTTTATTGTTTTATGGGGTTTGGTCTAAGATGAGATAAAATGTTTCTTAATTAGTCTAATATGGGCTAGCTAGTGTGGGCCGAGTTGAGCCTGGCCCGTAATGAGGGGGACTGACTGGAAACTCTATAAATAGTGCTCAAGTCTCTTCTCTAACCCCAATTCTTACATGTATCCTCACCTAAGGGGCGTTTACCTAACGCTACACGTGAGGGGGCCACCTCATTGAGCTAGTGATACGGAGGGCAATAGAGGAGAAGGACTTGCGCGTGGAACATTGTGTTTCCGCTTCCGCTTCAAGAACAATGGATCCCAAAACAGGTGCATCAATTCTTTCTACTCAATCATGCATGTTCTTGTTCTAGTTATGGAGATCTTGGGGTTTGCGCAATTTGCGTCTAATATGTGGTATCAGAGCTTCCATAATCCTAGAACACGAACGTAAAGGATTTTGCCCTAATTTGTTCGGATTAGCCCTAATTAGTACGGATCTTGCCATAATTTGTGATTTTCGAGACCTTTCGTTCAATAAAAATTAAATTCAATTATATATTCGGATTGGGCTCGATGAGATGAAGAAAACCGTGGGCGGCGCGTCGACGGAGGAGGCCGCACGCTCCCCCACGCGCCTCCTGCGCGTCGAACACGCGCTGCGCATGTGCTCCACGCGCCGCGCACTCAAGCGGCGTGTGCGGGCGCGTGGAGGCTCCGATTCGCGAGTGGCCGGCGGCGATGGACTCGTATGATTATTTCCTACGTCATAGTATATTTATTGTATATGTTTGATGATTTTATGGATGTGAAAGTACATACAAAACCCTAAATACATGAATTTTTAGTGTATTTTCGCGTATTTTTCTTGTATTTTCTGTGTTTTTGAAAATATAGGTGTCGGGATATAGGTATGTTATCACATGAACTTTACAAGTGTTATTCATTAATAATATACGATAAAGTTTATTTTTATTAATGAATGAAGCAATGTAATTAGCATGATATGTGATTTTAGTGATTACTGCCCCTGTCACTAAAGTTAAAATCACATATGTATGGTTTATGTGAGATGAAAATTTTATATCCCTAGTATGAGAAAGTTTCAAGGATTCAATTGAGTTGTGACCGTCAAAGTGGCACACTTGATTGGATTTGAGAAATTTCGATCTCGTATATTTGATTGAGTTGTCTTCTGATCTAATGCATAATTATACTCCCAAAGGAGGTGATTGTGTATTAGTTCATGGAGGGATACATGATAGTGTGGTGGAGGAGTGACCGATCCTAATGATTCATATGCCCAAAGGTGATGAATTTACGAAGATTGGAATATATTCTCATAACCCTAATCATGTGGGGAGTGTACAATTGCATGTCATGTATTCTGCCCAAAGGTGATTATGTGATTTTGCATGTAACTCTCTGGATGTGTACTTGTACGTCAAGTTACACAATGCTCACATGATGCTAATTATATGCATTGCTTGTTTTTTCAGTTACCTTTTCTGTAAATGGTAACTCCGTCACCATTGAAGTTCTTGCTGGTTCGAATTTTAAGAGATGGAGAGAGGATTTTCTGTTTGCTATGGAGATGGCAGATGTTCATATGTCTCTTACTACTAATCGGCTGGCAGTTTTGACTGCCGAGAGTACAGAGGCTCAAAAAGCAAATTTTGCTGCATGGGAAAAGAGCAATAGAATTTGCTTGCTATTCATGAAGTGTTCCATTCAGGAACACTTGAAAAGTGGTTTGCCTGCAGACGGCAATGCTAGGCAAATGATGGAAGCTTTAATGGCTAGAAACCGTGTGTCGCCTAATGCTGAGATAGGGACACATATGCAAATACTTTTTACTATGAAGTATGATGGTTCTAGTGGAGTTAGAGATTATGTTCTGAGGATGGTTGATTTGCAAACAAAGCTTCAGGCTCTCAATGTTGAAATTCCTACTGCTTGCATTGTCCATCAAGCTCTAAATACTCTTTCTCCTGATTTTGGGATTATTAAGACCAATTATAGTTCCCAAGATGAAACCTGGTCTGTTAATGACCTGATTGCAAGGTTGGTGGCAGAGGAAGAGAAATTGAAGAAAGATAAAGGACATATTGCTCTTTATGCTTCTAGTTCTGCTAGTGACAAGGGTAAGAAGGTGAAAACTTATACCCATAAAGGCAATTCAGAAGTTGCTGGTCCTTCCAACAACAAAGGAAATTCTGAAGGTGCAGGTCCTACTAACACACTGGGTCCTAAGAGAGAGTTCACAAAGAAAGATGGTGTTCTTTGCTACTTTTGTAGGGAGAGAGGACACGTGAAGAGACGTTGTAGCAAGTTTAAGGCTTGGTTGTTTAAGAGAAATAAGAGTGGGCTTAAAGGTAATGATTCTTTGGCATTTGTTTATGAATCAAATCTATCTGAAGTTCCGACCAATTCTTGGTGGCTAGATAGTGGTGCAACTAATCATGTTGCATTTACCATTTAGGGGTTCATAAACCGAAGGACGCCAAATCAGGATGAATCAAAGCTCACTGTTGGAAACAACGTTGGAGTTGATGTAGAGTTCGTGGGAGATGTTGTTTTAATTTTAGACTCTGGTTTTTGAATGGTATTAAGAAACACTTTTTACATAGCTTCTTTTAGGAGGAATTTAGTTTATGTGTCTTGTTTGGACATGTGTGGATACTCTTTTGAAATAAATAGTAATACTATTTCTATGTTTTATGATTCAAATAAGATTGGGTGTTGCAATTTATCCGATGGATTATATCGATTGAGTTTATCTCCCAACGACATGTACGTTGCTTATTCAGCTGAAAAGGTTGTTTCCAAAAGACCTCTACCTAAGGAACAGTCTTATGCATTGTGGTATAAACGTCTTGGTCACATCTCTAAAGATAGAGTAGAAAGGCTAATAAAGGCTGATATCTTGCCTACTCTTAAAGATGATCAAGAGACTTGCGTAGACTGTTGCAGAGGTAAGATGACTAAGATAAAGAAGAAATCTGTTGTACGAAGTTTAGACTTGTTAGAGGTTATTCACACTGATATTAGCGGACCATACACAGCTACTTTGTGCAGAAATTTTTATTTCATCACATTCATTGACGACTATTCTCGATATGGATACTTATACTTGATTAAAGAAAAGTCCGAATCTCTTGATAAATTCAAGATTTTTCGGATTGAAGTGGAGAAACGGTTGGGAAAAGTTATTAAGATTGTCAGATCTGATCGTGGTGGTGAGTATTTTGGTAGGCACGGTGATGCTGGACAACTTAAAGGGCCGTTTGCTAAATACTTAGAGGATTATGGGATTATAGGTCAGTTTACTATACCCGGTAGTCCTGAACAAAATGGTGTCGCTGAAAGGCGGAATCGTACTCTTATGGACATGATGAGAAGTATGATTAGTATGACAAATTTACATAATTTTCTATGGGGAGAAGCTTTGAAAACAACTCTTTATATTCTAAATCGTGTTCCTACTAAAGCGGTTCCATTGACTCCTTTTGAGTTGTGGACTGGATGTAAACCTAGCTTGAATCATCTTAGAGTTTGGGGATGTCCAGCATAAGTGAAGTTATATAATCCAACATTGAGTAAGCTGGATTCCAAAACTACTCGGTGTTACTTCGTGTCTTACCCAAATCACTCAAAGGGGTATCGATTTCATAACCCTAATGGAGGTACAAGAATTGTGGAATCTCAGGCTGCAAAATTTCTGGAATTTGATATAGCCGAAAAGAGTAGCTGTTCACAAGCTATCGAAGATGACAGTATGGTAGGAATTACTGGATCACTATCTTATCCTGTGCAAACAATTATGGAGCCTCCTGTACCACAAATTGAGCCTGTTGTGGCCAAGGATCCTATTGTTGAGATAGTTCATAAAGAAATTCCATAAGCTCCTCAGATTCAAAATGAGGATCAAGTAGCTCCAGTCAGAAGATCAACTAGGGAAAGACGTTCAGCTATACCACAAGACTATCTAGTCTATCTAGGAGAGCATGATTATGACATAGGCTGTGTTGTTGATCCCGTGACCTATACTAAAGCCATCTCATGTCCTCAATCAGATTTGTGGTTAGATGCGATGAAAGATGAGATGCAATCCATGAAACACAATGGTGTTTGGGAGCTTGTTGAATTGCCTGAAGGTTGTAAACCTATTGGCTGCAAATGGATATTCAAGACTAAAAGGGATTCCAAAGGAAAGATTGAAATGTTTAAAGCCAGACTGGTAGCTAAGGGTTTCACTCAAAAAGAAGGAATATATTATGAAGCAACATTTTCTCAAGTTTCTTCTAAAGATTCCTTTAGAGTGATCTTAGCATTAATAGCTTATTACGATATGGAGTTACACCAAATGGATGTTAAAACTGCTTTTCTAAATGGAGACCTTGATGAGGTGGTTTATATGATGCAGCCTGAAGGTTTTGTAGTAGATGACTCAGGTCAGCTTGTTTGTAGATTGAAAAGGTCTATTTATGGCCTTAAGCAAGCTTCTAGACAGTGGTATTTCAAGTTTCATAGTGTTGTTACTTCATTTGGTTTTATTGAGAACAAAGTAGATCAGTGCATATACACCAAGGTCAGTGGGAGGAAATATATTTCTCTCATACTTTATGTGGATGATATCTTGCTTGCTAATAGTGACATTGGTTTACTACATGAGACAAAGTGGATGTTATCGAAAAATTTTGACATGAAAGACCTTGGTGAGGCGTCTTTCGTTCTTGGCATTGAGATCCATAGGGATCGCTCACGCCGTTCATTGGGTTTATCTTAGAGGGCGTATATTGATCGCATTTTAGAAAGATTCAATATGCAGGATTACAAACTAGGAATTGCTCATGTTGTTAAAGGTGATAAATTGAGTCTTTCACAATGCCCTAATTCAGATTTTGAGAAAGCTCAAATGAAGGATGTACCTTATGCTAGTGTGCTTGGAAGCATCATGTATGCTCAAGTTTGCACTAGGCCGATATTGCTTTTGCAACGGGGCTTCTAGACGATATCGAGTCTAATCCAGGACGCGATCAACAAGTTGCTGCCAAGAAGGTTTTAAGGTACTTAAAGAGAACAAAAGATTATATGTTGATTTATAGATATGTTCCGGACACAACTAGTCGGGTATTCGGATGCAGATTTTGCTGGTTGTCAAGATGATAAGAAATCAACGACTGGATATATATTTATGTTGGCAGGAGGTGCAGTATCATGGAAGAGCGAGAAACAGAAATCCATATCTTCTTTGACCATGCAAGGGGAGTTTGTAGCATGTTTTTCAGCTGCTACTCAAGCTATTTGGCTCCGGAACCTCATTAGGGAGTTATCAGTTTATGATTTTATGGATAGGCCCATGCAGCTGCATTGTGACAATAACTCTGCAGTGTTGTTTATTAATAACAATAGAAGTCTCAAGGGGTCTAAACACATGGAGGTCAAGTTTTTGACTATAAAAGAATCAGTGCAGAATGGTGACGTTGCAGTAGATTATATTCATACAGATGATATGGTTGCAGACCCACTAACTAAAGGCCTACGCCCGTGTGTTTTTGATCGACATGTCATTAGTATGGGCCTAGGAGCGTCTTGGGATGCTGTTATTTAGTGGGAGCTGTGTTTTATTCTTCTTTGAATAAAGTTTACATCTGTTTTGTTACAATTTAGTAACAGTTTGATACATATATGTCAACTTTTGTATTCAATAAAATGTTTCTGAATGGATTGTTATTATGTTGATACATATATGGTTAAAAGTCTCAGGGTATTGTTTAAACCTTGAGTGAAGGCTAGGGGCATCCGGGCATCCGGTTATTAGCCTTGTGCATATGTCTTGTGATACATATAGAAAGATTAACCATAAGGACAAGACATATGTAGGTTCATTGGAACCATAAAGCATTCTCTTGTGGCATAAGTTTTTGTGTCGCCTAAAGTAAAAGAATGGTGACTGACAAATGGAATCTCTCTATGAGAGATGTTATCCATTTGCCACACTACCATATTGAATCCATATCAATAAAGTTGAAAACATTCGTGACCATGGAAGGCTCTGTGTGTATACATGCAGTTACCGCCATGATTCGATGTTTAAGACTTTATGGGATATGATTGACTATTAAGAATTATCTCTGGACTAATGTGCGCACATAAGGTACGATTTCAATTAATATAGTCCAAGTGGGAGAATGTAAGAGTTTTTCTAATTGTGGACTACATTAATTGATATTGTAATTAACCGTTTAACGTTTATCGTTTTACAGGGTTTGGTCTAAGATGAGATAGAAGGTTTCTTAATTAGTCTAATATGGGCTGGTTAGTGTGGGCCAAGTTGAGCCTGGCCCGTAATGAGGGGGACTGGCTGGAAACTCTATAAATAATGCTCAAGTCTCTCCTCTAACCCCAATTCTCACATGTATCCTCACCTAAGGGGCGTTTACCTAACGCTACACGTGAGGGGGCCGCCTCATTGAGCCAGTGATACAGAGGGCAATAGAGGAGAAGGACTTGCGCGTGGAACATTGTGTTTCCGCTTCCGCTTCAAGAACAATGGATCCCAAAACAGGTGCGTCAATTCTTTCTACTCAATCATGCATGTTCTTGTTCTAGTTATGGAGATCTTGGGGTTTGCGCAATTTACGTCTAATACTTTGCTTCCAGCACAACTTGCCTGATGGAAGTTGCCCAAATGGTGGAGATGGAGAAACCCATTCTTCCCATTTTCTACGGCGTCAAGCCCTGCGTTGTTCAATACCGGCAGGGGACGTATGGAACGGCCTTCATCAAGCACGAGGGACGTAGGGATGCCGAGACAATCACAAAGTGGAAGAATGCTCTGGCAAATATTGCTGGGATTTTGGCATTTGAATTGGAGGATGTGGACATGGGATAAGTCTGACGGCTTGATTAGTCTTGCTTTACTTGTCTAGCCTTCAGAATGAAAAGATCGGAGAATTGGCTAGCGTATTAACATGCTCACCGTGCTCCTTCTAGATCAATTAACTTCTTGGGATTTTTCTTTTCTTTAATAGCAATGCATTTTCATATCTCGTCTTGTCTTCTCTCTAATGTTGCAGTAAAATCAGCACGTCTGTCTTCTATCTAAAAAAAACCCGTCTTTCATTTTGTAGGTGTCATGAATTTCTAAAGAATGTTGTTTCCCAACTTAGACAACTGTTAAAGAATGGATGAGCAATGCCTGCCTAAAGATTTAGTTGGAATAAATAGAGATGTGTGAGATATGATGAAAAAACTTGGTGTCAGTTTTGAGAATGGACAAGTTGTTGAAGGACATAAGACGATGGGGAAATGCATGGTTGCAATATGCGATTTACCAGGGGTTGGCGAAAACACTCTCGCAAAGGTTGTATACAACAAAATCAGTTGCCTCTTTGATGGTTGTAGTTTTCTTGAAAATGTTCGAGATGATATTGAACAGCATGGAGTGGTATCTCTGCAGAAGAAGTTAATTCAAGACCTCAATAGAAGAGAACCACCAGATGTGAAAACGTCGAATGACGGTACCACATTGATAGAAAGACTATTCCGAACACAAAGAGTTCTCGTTGTCTTCGATGATGTGGACCACTTCAACCAAATTAAACCATTGGCTGAGGCGCTAAATTAGTTTGGTCTGGGAAGTCGGATCCTCCTAACAATCAGAAATATAAATGTCATAGAAGGTTACGAGCATGGAGAAATCAAGGAACACGAGGTTTTACCTATGAATGATGGTCATGCTCTTGAACTCTTCTGTAAGCATGCTTCTCGACTGAATTTTCCCTTAGAAAAATACGGTTCTCTGCCAAAAAACATTGTTTCTGCCGTCAGAAATCTTCCTCTTTCTATTGAAATTGCGGTGCCGTATTTGTGTAGGAAGAGCAGGAAGAGCGAAGCAATATGGAGAGAGACTTTGCAAATATTAGAAAGAGAACCGGGAAAATAAGTAAAAGATTTGTTGATACAAAGCTATGATCTTTTAGAGGAAAAGACAAAACAAATATTCCTAGATATAGTATGTTTCTTTGTAGGGGTTCAAAAGACAATCCCTTTTTGCATGTGGGAGGTTTGCGAAGGTTGCCCAGTGTTGATGAACTTCAGAATGTGTCATTTCTAAAAGTTGGAGAAGAAAATGAGTTTTGGATGCACAACCAATTAAAAATGCTGGGAAGAGGAATTGTCAAGAACGAAAATATTAAAAGCCCTGAGGCGCACAGCAGGCTGTGGGAGTATGAAGATGTCCATATAATATTAAGCGAAAGCGAGGTAAAATCACTACCTCAAGGTCTTTGAAACACCTGATCCTGAAAGGTTGTCGATTATTATTACCAACAATTCATGAATCTATATCTAGCTTAGAGAATTTAGTTATCTTAAACATTAACAATTGTAGATATGTTAAAGATTTGCCACAAGCACTGTATTCCTTAAAAGCATTGAAGGAGCTTCTCATTGATGGAACTAGAATTGAAAGTCTTCATTTCATGGAAGGCTCTCTGCCAGTCCTTGAAATTCTCAATGCTTGTGAATGTGAACTTTTGAAAGAAGTCACTAATTCCATTGGATTGTTAAAGAATTTTCAGAAGCTTACTTTAAGAAGTTGCAAACAGCTAAGAGAACTTCCACATTCCATAGGAGAGCTTGTTTAGCTAAAAGAAATGGATCTATCCTACACGTCAATTAAAAAATTACCTTCTTCATTCAAGAATTTGAAAAATCTTGAAGTTTTAAAGATAGCTCATACTTCCATTAAAAAATTTCCTAAAGCTATAAAAATTCTTGAGAAGCTTGAAGAGTTGGATTTCACCCTCTACAATCTCAAGCGAATCATGCACAGGGTGAAATCCAACTCTTCAAGCTTCTCAAGAATTTTTATGGCTTCAAAAAATTCTTTAATGGAAGTACAGACCATCTTTAGAACTTCAAGATTCCTTGAATGAAAAAGGTAATTTTTTAATTGACATGTAGGACAGATCCATTTCTTTTAACTAAACAAGCTCTCCTATGGAATGTGGAAGTCCTCTTAGCTGTTTGCAACTTCTTAAAGTAAGCTTCCGAAGATTCTTTAACAATCCAATGGAATCAATGACTTCTTTCAAAAGTTCACTTTCACAAGCATTGAAAATTTTAAGGGCTGGCAGAGAGCCTTCCATGAAATGAAGACTTTCAATTCTAGTTCCATCAATGAAAAGCTTCTTCAATGCTTTCAAGGGAATACAGTGCTTGTGGCAAATCTTTAACATATCTGCAATTCTTAATGTTTAAGATAACTAAATTCTCTAAACTAGATATGGATTCATGAATTGTTGGTAATAATAATCGACAACCTTCTAGGATCAAGTGTTTCAAAGACATTGAGGTAGTGATTTTACCTCGCTTTCGCTTAATGTTATTTTGACATCTTCATAATCCTACAGCCTGCTGCACTCCCTAGGGCTTTTAATATTTTCGTCCTTAACAATTTCTCTTCCCAGCATTTTTAATTGGATGTGCATCCAAAACTTATTTTCTTCCCCAACTTTTAGAAATGACACATTTTGAAGTTCATCAATACCCACATGTGGAAAACTTCCACAAACCTCCCACATGCAAAAGGGGATTGTCTTTTCGATTTCTACATGTCATGACCTATCCTCGGGAGGAGGGAATAGGTTTAAGGGTATTGTCTAAAGGACGGGCCTAAGGCCCATAATTAAGTATGGACTCTCCCAAGCCCGTACATTTGGATGTTCTAAAGAATTTCACAATAAGGAGTTACTACTAGCCGAAACTAAGTGAAGCGTGGGAGTACATCTCACTTCCTACGCAACTAATGAATTTAGGTTCAGGGACTTGATTACACTAATTAACCAATTAGTGCTATTTTTGGTACCTAATTTTGTTCATTTTAAAGAAATATGTTTTTGTTAGGCAACTTGGATTGATTTTATATAGGTGATCATACGAGTACACAATCATTAAAATAACAATTAGAAACTAATAAAAGCGATTAAATAAATTACAAGGGAGAGTAGATATTTAACACTAAGGAAAAGATAAATCCTAATATTAATTGGACTAAAGGAATTAAAACAACAAAAGCATGCAAACAAGAGTAATTGTCTTTGAAGACGATTGAAACCTTAAGGTAGAGCCTAAAGTTGCGTTTGGCAGTCAGGATAAAATTCATGATATGATATGATTTATCCTATCCTATGTTTGAGTCTTTGCTTCGGAAACGGGATAAAGTCGGATATAAAGGGGATATAGATATGATAAAATTATCCTATAGGAGGTGGGATAAAGATGGATATGATTTAATGTCCATAAATGTAGGAAAGTTATTTCTCTCGAATAACAAACCAATTAAATTAATAAAATTGAAATGATATTTCAATATAAATAATATTTGAATTATAATTTAAGAAATTAAAAATAAAAAATTCATTTTTTAATTAATCCTATTTTAATTTATATATCAATTTTAATTCTATCTTATAATAAACATTCAATCTATAAATTAAATATTTATATTTATTATATATTTTAGGTATTTTTTTTTATTTTAGGTATGTTAGTACATTTTACTATTTGATAAAATTTTATTAAATAATGATGAAAGGGGAAAAATAAATAATAAAGAAAATAATATAAAAAAGAGATAAAATAAAATAAAAATAAATTAAAGAATAGTGTTACGAGAGATTTTCACCATCTCCATTTATGAACATTTAAGTTCATTTATAATGATATACCGTTTATATAAAATAAAATAAAAAAACGTCACGTGATATGATGAAAACATATCCAACTTTAATATTGCGAATTCACCAAACAATGGACGTGATATAAAAAAATCCTGGATTTCATATCCTATCCTATCCAGTCTATCCCGATTAAATCCTATAATGAGACGCATCTTAAGGGGCTTACTCAATTCTTTGGCACACTTTAGAGTTAAGAAACTCCCATTTTTTAAGAAAATAGCTCGGAAAGTTTGTTTTTAAAAATTTTCAAATGAAATTCTGAATTTTCTGACTTATTTATTTATTTATTTATATTTAATATTATTATATTTGAGAAAATGACTTCGGATCGGGCCATTGACCCGACCCAAACCCAAATTCAACCCTATCGGATTGAAAAAGAAAATAAGATTTCTAATAAAATTTTTAACTTTTAAATTTTTTTTTTTTTTTGACTTCTTCTATGCTTTGTCTTTTTCCATCTTCTCATCCGCGCCGCCTTCACCGAACGTCTGCCCCCACATCGTTTCCACCTTTCTATTCTTTTTTCATTTCGTTTCACTACCCTTTTTATTTCTTTATTTCTTGTTTTTCTTTTGAGCTTTATTTTAGGTCGTCTTCTCTGCATGCTTCCTTCTCCGCCCGAAGCTTCCATTAAACACCCGAAGCTCCCTCTGCCATTTCATAGTTTTCTTTTATTATTTTTCATTTTGCATTTTTATATTTCTTTTTTTTTCCCTTCATCTCTCTTTTTTTCCTTTTCCCTATTTCAGCTTTTCTACTGCATCTTCTCCTTCCTAAAGCCCACGCCAACTCTACAACTTCCTCGCCGAAGCTCCTTCCCACCGGATCTCACCCGCACACTAACGACACGGCCCTAAAAAATCGGCGACCCTTCCATCGCCCGTCCACCGGTAGTCGCTACCCCATGGAAAGATGAACAGGCGCAAAAGAATAACAACAAGACAAATGGAACGCGGACACTAATGAACATCCGAACTCCCTAGACATTAAGGAATCACAATCAACCTACGTCAACACCTCTTCAGATTGGGACAAAATGGGTGCTGCTCTCCCAGGCTTGTCTTAGGGGCATTTTAACAAACACACGGTGAACGCCTATCAGAAATAGGGTATTCATCGGTTCAAGGACCCGGACTCAGACCTAAACCCAAACGATAGTCAAGAAATGTTCGGATTCAGCCGTAACAACAACAAAACCTAAATGAAATCATGCTCAATGATCCATAAAGAATTCCTTTTACGCAAGACAGGAGCATACTCATTCCAAATGATCCGAAAATCACGACTGAATTAACGTTAACTTAGTTCAAGCGTTTTATCAAATACGTGGTAAGCACTGACTCGGGATAAGGTTATTAACTCCCTTTGTGGACCCGCTCGAGTCTAGACCCAGAGAAATCATCGAGAAACATGCAAAATCGACCGCATCAACTTACTTAAACTCAGCGTGCGTATGGACTAACAAAAGGAACAAGACTTGGCTTCCGGTTAGACCAAAACAAGGTGGAGCAGCAAGGGTTCATGCAAACAAGCATCTCATCACGGAGTTCCCTACCCAACTCGAAGACGGCAGGAAGCGGGCCAACTCGTGACAAATCGAGCCATCGTTTGCCGCCTTGGTATCTTCGAGCCGGGATCCTCTCGGGCAAGAGAGGTTTGAACCAAGTAAAGAAACTCACTAGCGACGCAGAGATTCGGGAGCGAAAGATCGTATGCTAGAGGGTACTGGCCAGAGGCCGTCGAAGAGGGTTCGAGCGTGGCTGATCTGCTAGAAAACTCCTTCTCGCTCTCAAGTTTCACTCTCTCCCTCCAGGTCGCTCTCTCTCTCCGAAAACTCCCCTCTCGCTCAAGCTCTCTCTCCGGTTTTCCTCTGGTTCGCACCCCCCACGGTTTTCCTCGTTCTGTTCCCTTTTTCCCCTCTTTCTGCTCCAGCCGTGCCGTCTGCTTTTTGCTCTGCTCCTCCTGCTCGCGTGCTTCGCTTGAACCAGCTGGTGCGCGAGGTCCCCCCCTGCGATGCTGGCTGGCAGTGCCGGCCTGACCCCGACCACCTACTCCTGGTCGGACTTCCGCCCCCAGTCTCTCTGTCTCCCTGCCCTCTGTCGCTGTGCTTCTGCTTTTTTTTTTTTTTCTGCAGAACGCGTGAAGGACCAAGATGGAGAAGGCTGGCGTGGGCTGGGCCAAAGGAGAAACGGGCCTGGGCCGCGCAGGGGAAAGAGAGGCGGGCGGCGGGCCGGGCCAATGCCTGATCCGGCCCGACCCGACCTCTAGGTCTTTTTTTTTTTTTTTTTTGGCGACTAATTCCTAATTTTGTATGCGATTAAGTTTTACGTAAAATGACGAAATTTATGTGTCAACACTCATATTTCTCACAACGGTAGCTTATGTATAACCAGCGTCAGCATTCCTTGCAAGTCATCTTATTCGATGAATCGCAAATGAGACGGAGAGGGTGGCAGTCGGTGTGGAGAGGGTGGTGGTTTATCTTTAGGGGCGGGTCGACGCATGCCTTGTGCAGGAAGATTCCGTACTCCTGGCACCCACATTCCTCCTCCGTGATTCCCTTCTTGCAATCTATGCAAAAGAGGATGTCAATGCTTTCGGCTTTCGTGAGAAAGGACATGAGCGGATGTTCGCGAGAGAACCGTCAGAGTGCCCGATTATTGCCGGCCCCAGCCTTGGCTTCTCGCAACTTTGGACCATAACATACCCCAACCCACAAAGTCAGCATTGCGATGTCGGCGTCCACCTCAAAGTCGCAAGGATTGCATCGGAAAAGGACCGGCGTGTGCCCATGGTCACCCTGTTCGCCCACTTGGAGGTCGAGGGGTTGGTCGGCATGACGTGGGTGTCGGATCCGAGGAGGCAATTCAGCGCAGAATTTGTGGAGATAAAACCGACACTGTTCGCAGCCATAGACGGAAATCGGTCCGGTGATGTCATTCCGGCACAGACCACATGAAAGGGCGCGACGGCAGTGTTCGCTCAACTTTCGCTGATACAGGAGGTGAGAATGCAAGGGATGAAGAAGGCTACTCATGGCTGTGCTTTATCAAAAATATCGTTTTGAATAGCGTTTCTATATAAGCATTGTCGATAGACTTTGAACCTTGATTTTTCTGAAATCTTACTAATCCTCATTTATCTTCTCTACGGCAGATGTCTAATCTTGACTACGTCCTAAGTAATCCTAGTTTGTCCTACTTTGAACGTTGTCTAAAATGCCCAATTGTCTCTCTGGTAGACTTTTAGAATCATGGCCATGTAAATAAACCTCGCTTGAAATTACAGAAACAACTATTGGCGCTTTGCGTGACCTTATATTCTTCTGAAATTAAAGAAATCCATTTAATTTAAAGTTTCATAATAACATATACTACTAATAAATATTATGATTTGAGCACAACATTATTTTATCGTGCATAAAATTGCTCTAGTATTTAGCTCGTTGAATTGAAAGATTAAGATAAGATTAACTATAAGAAACGAAAAAGATGCATCCACTTTTTAAACGTAATTACCTATAATTTATGGAGCATTGTTTCCTTTTTCCAAAAGAAAAGAATTTTCCACGCAACCTTTAAAATATTATAATCTATTTTAAAATGTAAATTCTAGAAGATATGTAGGAGAAGTCATTTTGATGGACATTGGCTGCGTTCGTTTACGGAAAATCAACTACCTAAGGAAAATGTTTTCCACTTCGAAAAGTGGAAAACATTTTCCATAACTTCTTCTGCCTTATTTTTTTTTTTTTCCTTTCTTTTCTTTTCATCTTTCTTCCTTAGCTTGGCTGGTGGCCGGCCCGACAGCGGCCGGCGACTGGCGACCGACCGTGGTTGCGAGCCAGCTCGAGCTCCGCCCCGGGCCGGTGAGGCTCTGCCTAGCCTGATCTGTGGAAGCTCAGCTCGCCCGAGCTCGGCGAGCTCGGGCCTCGCCAGATCGGGCAAGGCGGAGCCTCGCCGGCTTGGGGCGGAGCTTTGGCCTCGCCAGATCCGGCGAGCTGGAGGGGCTCGGGCCTTGCCCGAGCTCGCCAGAGCCTGATGAACCTCCAGCGAGCTCGAGCAAGATCAGTTGAGCCTCGAGCTCGCCGGATCTGGCGACCGGATCTTGGTCGGCCACCGGGCAGTCAGCCATCGTCAGGCGTGCGGCGGCGGAGGAAGGAGGAAGAAGGAGGAAGGAGGAGGAGGAAGAAGGAGGAGGAAGGAGGAAGGAGAGGGAAAAGAAAAGGAAAAAATAAAAAGAAAAAGAAAGAAAAAAATAAATGAACGGTGGAAGATAATAAAAAATTGTATTTTTTAAAAATACAAATATTTTTGGTCAATTAAAAGTATTAAAATTTAATTTTTTGATAATTTTTTCTAAACAATTAAATTAGTTAACGAACGGTGGAAAATGTTTTCCATTCAAAATTTAAGTTTAAGCCAACACTGGAAAATATAGCCATTTTCCTAGAAAATGGCATGGGAAAATGTTTTCTGGAGATGGCCAATTTTCGTGAAACGAACGCAGCCTTAAATAAAAAGGAAAAAGTTGAACAAGCTAACAACATAGCAAAATTGCACGCAAAGCCACCAAACATGACAAACAAGGTGCTTAGGTACGGTCCGTGGACTTGGTGATGAAGATGACCTCCGGCTGGGAATGTACTGAACACACGCCATCATATGGCCGGATGAGTCGCTTTCTGCAGATGCGGGTGACAATATGAGGTTGTTGGCGATTTCTGAGTCGAGGTTGCCTTGGATGGCCGGAGAGTTGCATAGCGGAGAAGCCCAAAAAAGCCACTGATGTCGCTTCTTCTCGCTTCCTTGAAGTCTGCCTTTTTCATTTAATCAATAATTCGGTAATAGCGTTGCATTTATGCTACAGATAGGAAAAAATAATTTTTAAGCAAAGAAATCTCTTAAGGAGATACAACAAGAAACAAATAGTTAGCAACGAGTTTCCTATGTGAGTAAATGATTGCACATTTTTCTTTTCATGTGTACCTTCTAAATTTAACTCCATGAAAGATTCAATCGACGATTTAATGCTGACTTATTTGAATTATTGTAATTGCATGACATGCCTTTAAAAGAAGTCAATGCATCAAATTAATCAATTAAATTACATTTATCTATAAAGGTTGGGACAGATTAATATAAATCATTCAACTTTCTAAATATTGAGCTCAAGTCTATGGGCATAAGACTAATGTGAAATAATAAGCTTGTGGAGATGATCTATGTCAAAATATTTCATATCGCTTGAATATATAGTTTCTCTTCACCGATCTATGTCAAAATATTTCATATCGCTTGAATATATAGTTTCTCTTCACCTATCATCTTAATCTTCTGGGATAGAAATTAGCCTCCATGTAAGTGAAGAATATTGTAAGATGGAGGGCAAGGGGACTTGAACTTGGGATCAATCACCCATAAGCCCAAGCCCTTACCATTCCACCAACCCCTTGGAGGCAACTTTCTAACATATAATTGGAGTCAAGTTCTACCTCTTTCCTGCTTGCATCCACCATTTGTAACAAATCCAACCAAAATTGACAAGGAGAGAGATTATGGTAATAACAATGTTACCAAAAAGAATGATGAATAAATTATTACGTTAATGGATATTATATAGTAGGCATAATAGCCATTAATATTGCAATGATATAATGTAATAAATTATCACTGATTAGTGAGACTTAATTAGAGATATAAAATATTAATTTTTGGTGATATGGTATTTTAATTTAACATTAAATTCTACATTTTTTGGTCGAAACATTAAATTCTACTTTAGCATGCAATAAAATAGATTGTTTTGTTTTGTTTTTTTTGTTTTTTTTTTGGGTGGTAAAAGAGGCTTGATTGGTTATGTTTGTTTTGCAAAAAAATAAATAAGTTGGAAAATATTTTTATAAATTTGATTGCTTGTATCATTTGAAAAAAAAAATCAATCAATAAAAATGCATTTATTATTGAAAAAATTTATGTTTAAATATTTTCGGGAAAGCTGAATATATTTTTCATTTATTTTTTTTACAGGTAAAACAAATGATCATTTTTTGTAAAGTATTTTTTAAATCATTTTTTTTTCGGTGAAATAAATGAACCATTAAATTCTAATATAAGTAGATCATAATGTATGATCTAATAGGACAGAATTTAAATCTTTAGATGGAAAAGAAAGAAAATCGTCTGGTTTAGATGTGATGCTATAGTTCGTAAGCCAATCGGCTACAAATGCCTCCGTCTTTTACTTGCATGTAGTCAAGGCCGTACCATAGTGCCCAAAGTTTTTTACTTGGAAAGTGCCTAAAGTTCGGTTTTAACAAAAGTAGAAATTCCCTTAAATAGATTATTTAAATTTACTTTCAATATATATTTTTTTTAGCCATTCCTAAATCTAAACTGGAGAAGGAAACGATTTCATGCTTCCAAGCTTTATGTTATTTTTTGAATTTTTGGATTTTAATGTAATTCTACAAATATGTGGAGTGACAAACTAATAAGAGAAAAAGACAAAAATGCTTCCCAAATTTTGGTCCAATATGTAATATTGATTTGTAAATATTAATTTATTCAACATGGTTTATAAGTATCTATAAATGTTTTTCAATAAAAAAAAATATCTATAAATGTTTAATCTACTGCTTAAATTATATAAAAATGTTTAATATCGTCTTTCCATTAATTCAAATTAATGAAAATTGTTGATGTGATTTCCAATCCGTTAATTTTGGATAGTGGACAAAAAAAGTTACATATGAATTATTAATGCAAAATATTCACGTTGAATAAAATTAAAATAATCAATGTCAACAAATATTTTTTCCTCGTCTAAAAGAGATAGATGGATATGTTGACTTATTATTTTTGAAATTCTAATTCAATATATAAAAATTCACATCATTAAAATAATATCTGATTTGTCGTTTAAGTAATATGTTGAGTAATATGTTGAATAAATTAAAATTTTATTGAAAATATTCTCTATTAATAAATACAAATGATTGAAAATATACATTTTTTTTTTTTTTAACGCGGCTAAGTGACTTCATCGAGACCCAGACGGACAGAGTCTCCGCAGTCCGAAGAACATGGAAACAATGCGGCCCGTCCAAATTCGGCGCCGGTCCCACAGGCAATAAGATTCGAGCTACGGAACATTTTCGAAGCTCTATTCCCCGGCCCCTATACAAGCCTCGCTGCTCCCCCCACCACTCTCCCTCGTTTAGCAACCCTAGCTTCAAGCTTCAAGCTTATGCCTTGTTCGATTGCCTCCTTCCATTCTTCTCCTTCAAGCGTCCTTCTCCGTCGACACAACCCTTAAGAGAGAGAGAGAGAGAGAGACCGCATAATGGCCGGTAAAGGTGAGGATCCGGCCATCGGAATCGACCTGGGGACGACCTACTCCTGCGTCGGGGTGTGGCAGTATGACCGCGTCGAGATCATCGCCAACGACCAGGGGAACCGGACGACGCCGTCGTACGTGGGGTTCACCGACACTGAGCGCCTCATCGGTGACGCCGCCAAGAACCAGGTCGCGATGAACCCGATCAACACTGTATTCAGTGAGATCCGATTTCTAGGACCTGGTTTTATGTATTGTTGATGGTTCAGTAGATTGTTTATGTTGGATCAAGGCTTCATTCAAAGACGGGCTGACTTAGTGCGTGTTGTTTTCCTCGTAGATCACGATGTTATGGCGCGCGTGCTGTGTTTAGGAGCGCTCGTTGCAGTTTTTCTTCGTGATCTGCTGTAAATCTGAGTAGTCACTGTACGTACGTACGTACGTACGTATGTATGTATGTATGTATGTATGTATGTATTTTCCAGATTTGGCTTGTCTATAGTCCTCCTGGATAGGCACTTTTTTTTTTTAAATTTTATTTTATAAATATTTTGGCGTTGCTCGCCAGTTGCTTTTATGCTTGGTGGTCAGCTTATTAGGTTCTTGTACTCTTATCGTGCTGGCGAATCGCTATTTGTTACTGGATGTCTTTAAAATTGGTCTTTCCGTATTTTGAGGTCTAGTCTCGAAGTTGCAAGCAAGCGTGTTGTACTCGCCTTATGTATAACCGAGAGTAAAGTACGGTGAAGGAAGAATAGTTGCAACTACTCATGCTTTATGTGCATGTTCCCTATGGACTGTCTGCCATCTGTAATTCAACGACTTTGTCTGGCGGCGATATTGGATTTTACTGTTTCAAAACCCATCAATTTCTTAAGAGGGTGATCGGTTCGAATTTTGTACGTAAGAAAGAATTGACTTGGTATGCTTCCAGTGCGTCGGTGCTTCGATCAACTTTAATATATAGTGTTAGGTCTCGACGTTTCTTTCTTTTCTTTTCTTTTTGCGCAAAAATATGGGTTGGTGCGGTGAAAATATTAGTTTCAAAGTCATAGTTAGCTTTTAGACAGCTTGGTTCCATAGGTGGGGATACTCTTTGTTGAATGGAATACCGCTATACGGTTTTTGTTGCTTGGGTGATTTACACTTGCCTTTCCATTACAGATGCCAAGAGATTGATTGGCCGTAGATTCAGTGACGCATCTCTACAGAGTGATATTAAATTTTGGCCATTCAAGGTCATTCCTGGGCCTGGTGACAAGCCCATGATTGTGGTCAACTACAAGGGTGAGGAGGAACAGTTTGCTGCTGAGGAGATCTCTTCCATGGTCCTCATCAAGATGCGCGAGATTGCTGAGGCTTATCTTGGATCAGCCGTGAAGAATGCTGTGGTCACTGTCCCAGCGTACTTCAATGACTCTCAGCGTCAGGCCATCAAGGATGCTGGTGTCGTCGCAGGCCTAAATGTGATGCGTATCATTAATGAGCCTACAGCAGCTGCAATTGCTTATGGTCTTGACAAGAAAGCAACCAGTGTTGGCGAGAAGATTGTCTTGATCTTTGACCTCGGTGGTGGTACGTTCAGTGTCTCTCTTCTCACCATTGAGGAGGGTATCTTAGAGGTGAAGGCCACCGCTGGTGATACCCACCTTGGTGGAGAGGACTTTGACAACAGAATGGTCAACCATTTTGTCCAAGAGTTCAAGAGGAAGCACAAGAAGGACATTAGTGGCAACCCCCGAGCCCTCAGGAGGTTGAGGACATCTTGCGTTAGGGCCAAGAGGACACTCATCCATGGCCCAGACCACCATTGAAATTGATTCCTTGTATGAGGGCGTTGATCTCTACTCAACCATCACCCGTGCCAGATTTGAGCAGCTCAACATGGACCTTTTTGGGAAGTGTATGGAGCTGGTTGAGAAGTGTTTGAGGGATGCCAAGATGGATAAGAGTACTGTCCATGATGTTGTCCTTGTTGGAGGTTCAACTAGGATACCTAAGGTTCAGCAGCTTCTGCAGGATTTCTTCAATGGCAAGGAACTTTGCAAGAGCATTAACCCAGATGAGGCCGTTGCCTATGGTGCTGCTGTTCAAGCTGCCATCTTAAGTGTCGAGGGAAATGACAAAGTACAGGATCTCTTGCTGTTGGATGTCGCCCCACTCTCCTTGGTCTCGAGACTGCTGGTGGTGTCATGACTGTGTTGATCCCAAGGAACACCACCATCCCCGCAAAGAAGGAGCAAGTTTTCTCTACCTACTCAGACAACCAGCCCGGTGTGCTCATCCAGGTCTATGAAGGTGAGAGAACGAGGACCAGTGACAACAACTTGTTGGGTAAATTTGAGCTCTCAGGCATTTCCCCGGCTCCTAGGGGCGTCCCTCAAATTACTGTGTGCTTTGACATTGACGCCAATGGTATCTGGAACGTGTCTGCTGAGGACAAGACCACTGGTCAAAAGAACAAGATCACCGTTACCAATGACAAGGGAAGGCTATCCAAGGAGGAGATCGAGAAGATGGTTCAAGAGGCAGAGAAATACAAGTCCGAGGACGAAGAGCACAAGAAGAAGGTTGAGGCTAAGAACGCCTTGGAGAATTACGCCTACAACATGAGGAACACCATTAAGGACGAAAAGATCGGTGCCAAGCTTCTGCCTGCTGATAAGAAGATTGACGATGCCACCGAGCAGGCCATCCAATGGTTGGACGGCAACCAGAAGGAGTTGGAGAGCATCTGCAACCCCATCACCGCCAAGATGTACCAAGGTGCAGGTGCTGACATGGGTGCAGGAATGGACGATGATGGTCCTGCTGCTGGATGGTCCTGCTCGTGGTGGAAGCAGAGCTGGTCCTAAGATTGAGGAGGTCGACTAATTGTTCTCCATGGCTATCTTTATCTACTGTTTTTATCCCCGCCCTTTTTTTGTTTATGTCCACGATTTGCAAGCTTACTCCCATTTTGGCTTTGGGTCTTTTTAAGCGTTTGTTCCCAAAGCGCACGTGGTCATCTGTTACTTCTCTGCGTGTAAAAATTTTCATCTTCATCCTGGATCTTTTGTGCGATCGTTGGCGCCGCCATTCTCTAATCTTTGGGTGTAGTTGCGCAAAGTTTCGATTCAATATCTCCTAATGGATCTTCTATAGAGACGGCATGTGTCACCTTCCTCTAAATCAAGCCAAGTTACTGAAATTAAGGCTAAATGGGGCCAGTCGGTAAGACGATGTACCGAGGAGAACGAGCATAGTGGATAAGTAATACAGGCTGTGATTAGCTAAAAAAACGCGTAACAGTTAAAGCTTAGCGGACCAGAGAAAACCATAATTGAGTAATGGAGAAGATAAGAGAGGCGAAGACACAAGATCGAACCTTAACTCAACTCGGTTTTATCATCCCCTTTTAGATGAAAATGCCAGAACCAATCATAGATCTTGGCATTTGATGGTGAAGGAGGAGTGAGCATAGAGGATCGTCCAAATCGAGAATTGCCTAGATTAGATTAGATTGTGCTGGCTGATTTTGGGCGATTCTAAAGGCGTTGGTTTAGTTCCCGATTCCAGGATAGGAACCACAACGGACCAATTATATATGTATATATATGATTTTTTTTTTTTAATTTCTTAAAGAATAGCACATGACTTAAGCTTTAAGGACCTAATGTCCTAAATCAATAGAAGACCCTAATCTCTGCTTCTCCAGTAACTAGTCTCCTCCCATCCACGCGACTTGCCTCTCACGCCTTGCAGTCTTTTCCTCTCTTGCTTGCAGCCTGAGTCAGTGAGTCGCATCCGGCGTCCCTTGCAGTTTGTGTGGTGTTTGTCCGATGCTCATGCTCTTGTTCTGCTTCGTAAGTATCCTTCATCTCTCCTTCGAAACCTCTCTTCAGTCATGGAAACTTGGAAAGGCCTCAAATGTCTTTGTATTTTGTCTATTGTTATATTGTTCTGCTTTTGATTCTTCCTCTGTATCAGCATCAATCCGAAATTAAATCAGTTGGTGAATCCTTTGATTGTAATTTAGGAGTGGGATTTTGTTTTGTTCCATGAAAAAACCTATTTACTTCCTTTCTATTATCTTGCCTTTTCGTTTTTCACTTTGATTTCAGTAGTTTCTCCTCATAAAATTGTATTTGAAACTAAATTTTTGTGAGACTTGGACAAATAAATTCATCAAAACTTGTAAAACTGTGCTTGTTTTAGTGGATTTCTAATAGCTATCCTAGTTTACATAAGGAATCCATCTCATAGCTGGTAGAAAAGCTCAATTTGATGGGTGTTCCGATTTGATGGCTCCAATCAATATTTTGCTTGATTCAAGTGATTCATTTAAACGTTAATGAAAGTGGACAAATCCAATGATGCTATGAATCCAGTAATGGACTTACTAGAAGATGAAGGTGAAGAAGACCTTGAAGAGGTGTCCAACACAAGTAAGGTATCTAATACTTGTCCTTTTGATAAATGAAAATCAACAGTTTTGGCTTCATTTTTGTAAAGCAAAAGGTGAGAAAGGGTAAATTGAGGTGTTTTGCATTTATTGTGGGGTTAAGTACATGTGCCATGTTGATAATGGTACTTCTATTATGTTGAAATACTTTAAAAAGTGTAACAAGTATCCTTGCAATAAAGAAAATAACTAAAATTTGTTCGCCACATGCAAAGTAGATGTGATTTAAATGACAATAGGGGCAATACTAGTATTGGTAGTTCTAATATCTTATTGACATCAAAATTTGATCAAGATTACTATAGGCAAATGCTTGTTCGGATAATCATAATAGATGAATAACTTTTTTTGATGGTTGAGCTGTTGGATTCCATGATTTTATTAATCAGTTGCAACATTTCTATAATCACATTCCATGATCTATAGTGACTAGAGAAAAAAAAAAACAAGTTTGAAGATTTACTTTTTGCAAGCTCAAGTTTAGGGTTGCCCTCATGATTGTTACATGGAGTTCTATTCAAAACTTGAACTATTTATGTCTCCTTATACATTATATTGATAACAATTGGAAATTGCATAAAGGAATCATCAATTTTGTGGTGACAAGGGCAAGGAGATTGAGAAAATGGTTCAAAATTATATTGGAGAAAACATCTTCGAGTGATTTTGATGGTGTCCAAACTATCCTTATTATATTACTTACTATGTTGTTTGTAGATATTTGGACCAAAGGACCATGCAACATCCATGGTGTGACCCATTGGAAAGAAATTTGCAAATGTTCTATTATTACAAACAACACTAGTCAACCAAAAAGATCAGGTGCAAATATTCTATTATTACAAACAACACTAGTCAATCAAAAAGATCAGGTACTAATGATGTTTATATTGAAGTAGTAAAAATCAGGTTATTGGTGATATAATAATCGAGTATATAAGTTGATGTTCGTTGAGTCGGCTAAAGAGCCATTGAAAAATCTAGATTTGTACAACGGCATAATTGGAATAAAGCATGCAGCAAAGTAGTAAGAGTGTTTGACAAGTTAGTTAGAGACTATAATGAGAAGATAACATCAGTTGCTATTTTTGTTTAGTCTATAAAAATTTCTAGGAAAGAAGCTATATGGGTAGTACTTTCCTAGATAGTAACTCAACGGAAACCTCTCCAACAATCTTCTACCTTTCTAAACCAACCTCAAAGAATAGATTGAAGAAGAGCATAAAATAAAAGGCTTTGAAGAACCAAGAGAGAGTGCACCACACAAAAGATCGAGTAGATTACATACTGTTGTTCTCTGTTGAAAGCTCTCTATCTCACTATTTTGTTTGTCGTGCTGTTTAGCAATTATGCTATGGATTAAATGTAGAAGTGTAAGAGCAACATGATAGTGTAATCTATCACATGATGGATTAGTGCTAGCCGATTGTAACTTTCCAAGCAGATTATTAGTGGAATCTAGCCCATTTTGAGGCTACTAGTCTGAAGAGTGGACATAGGCTTAAAGACAAAACCGAACCACTATAACTCTCTCAATCCCACTATTATTCATTTACTTACATACATTGGAATACAGTTGGAGAGCATTTGCTTAAAAATTAGATTGAGGTAATCTTAATTTAATAATTAGTTAATTTCTGCAAAAGATCATCAAAGTTTGAAAACAACTTATTTAACCCATTTACTTACATACATTGGAATACAGTTGGAGAGCATTTGCTTAAAAATTAGATTGAGGTAATCTTAATTTAATAATTAGTTAATTTCTGCAAAAGATCATCAAAGTTTGAAAACAACTTATTTAACCCCCCTCTAGGTCATATTGTTAGCCTCAACAATTGATATCAAAGCTTTGTTGCTCATTATTTGAAGTGTATTTCTTATGAGTACAAAGAGCATTTGCTTAAAAATTAGATTGAGGTAATCTTAATTTAATAATTAGTTAATTTCTGCAAAAGATCATCAAAGTTTGAAAACAACTTATTTAACCCCCGATTCCTCTAGGTCATATTGTTAGCCTCAACAATTGATATCAAAGCTTTGTTGCTCATTATTTGAAGTGTATTTCTTATGAGTACAAAGATCACTTATTATGGCTAACCTTAACATTTTCTTTACTACTGATACTCAAGCTCTCAACAAATTGCCATACTTCCATGGAAGCAACTATGGCTATTAGAAGTAAAAAAAATAAATCTTACATTGAAGTCGCAGATCTAGACATGTGGGATGTAGTTACGAATGGTCCAGAAATACTAGCTCCTATTCGACAAGAAGGCCAAGAAGCAATAGCCGTCAACACTACAAAAGAATCTCACAAAAGAGCCACTCTTAATGCTAAAACAAAACACTTCTTGTATTGTGCATTACCACCTTTTGAATTTAACAGAATCTTTTCTTGTGATATAGTAAAGGAAATCTGGGGTTGCATTATGCTAACATTTGAATGAACAAAAAGAGTTAAAGAAGCTAAGTAGAACATCTTGCTAAGGAGCTACGAGCTATTCAAGATGAAGTCTGATGAAACAATAACTCAAATGTTCACACAATTCATTGAAATAGTGAATGGACTTGCTCTTTAAGGAAAAATCTACATAGATGCTAAGAAAGTAAATAAATTGCTGCGAACTCTTCCCATGGAATGGAGTATTGTCAAGACCTCATTATAGGAAACCATGAGGATCAACCAATCACCATGGATGAATTTACAGGAACATTCATGTCCTATGAAGTTGAGCTTTAAAATGAAGAAAGTAACTCTAAAGGTAAGAAAGTCATTGCATTTAACACTAACCATGATGATACAAGTATAGAAATGTCCTTTGATGATGAAGAAAGTGATGAAGACATGGCATTGCCAACAAAGAAGTTCAAAAGCTTCATGAGGAGAGGAACTACAAAGGAAAAAGATTATCTAAGCACGTTGACAAGAAGAAACCTTACAAGGACAAGGAAGAATCCAAAGGTAAGGACATTGTGTGCTATGAATGCAGGAAGTTTGGACACATAAAATTAGAACGTCCATTCATTAAGAAGAAGAAAGGGAAATTCGAGAAAAAGAAAAAGGTGCTGAAAGCTGAAACATGGAGCGACACTAAATATGAAACAAGTGATGAAGAAGAAGCAAATCTTTGTCTCATGGCTAACTCTAAACTAAAAGAATACGAGATAAATGATTCTGAACTATCTTATGATGAATTGAGGTTTTTTAAAAGAAATATTTGAAGAACACCAAAAAGTTTCAAAATGAATTTCTGCTTTAAAAAATGAGGTTCATGATCTTACCATTGAAAACCTCATCGATAAAACTCTCATTAACAATCTAAAGAAAGAGCTTGATTCTCAAATAAATCAATTAAAGCTCCTGCAGGTTGAGAATGAGCATGTTAAGAATGAAATATGAAAAATTAGCACCAAATTCTCTCTCGGTTAAAAAACTTTACGGTACATTCTCTTTATCCAAATTCCTCACTACAACACTACAACAAGAGTGGTCTTGGACGTGAAGGAAATGAAGACGAGATAAATCATTTTCCCAAAATAAAAGACAGACTGAAGCATAGACCTCTTGCACATTTTTACAAAACTTATTTTGTTAAACATTTTACCAAAGTTATTGGCAAGAAGTTTCTGAATGCTCAATCTGTGAAGGATACGACCATTTCAAAATGGACTGTCCAAAACAGCAAAAGAAGTTCAAGAAAACTAGCTGGTCCCTCAATCCTATATCAAAATCTAACCACAAAGAACCCAAGTTTATATGGGTACCAAAAAAAAAGATGAGAATTACTTTGATTTCATGTTATCTTAAAGAAAAACAAGTGGTATTTAGATAGTGGGTGTTGCAAACACATAACTGGAGACAACAACAAGTTCATACCGCTTATAATTGTAGATGGAGGTGCAATTACATCTGGAGGAAAGGATAAAGGAAGAGTCATCGAGAAAGGAAACATAAGGTTGGGAAACCTAGTTATTGAAGATTTTCCACTCGTGCAAGATCTAAAGCACAATGTTCTTAGTATAAGTCAACTTTGTGACAAGATTTACAAATAAAACTCGAGAAAGGTAAGTGTATAGGCACTAGCAAGGACATATCACAAACATTCATTGGAAATAGATCTGACAACATCTATTTACTTGACATAAATTTTGAGGAATTATACTGTTTAATGTCTATCAAGGAAGAACATGATCTATGGCACAAGAAATTAGGTCACATTATTGCAAAGTAGATTCAAAAGATATCTTCCAAAGGTATTGTTTGTGGTTTGCCAAAAATCAATTATAGCAAGTGTGACACATGCAATGCATGCACATTGAGAAAATATGTGAGAAGCTCTTTCAAATCTATTAAAAGTATTGCTACCAACAGATCTTTGTAGTTACTGCATATGGACTTATTTGGACCAACATGAACAATAGGTCTAGGAGGAAGAAAATACCATTTGGTCATTATATACACTACTCAAGATTCATATGGGGGCAAAAGAACCTTTCAAGTGCCAAAAGTTAACATAAAGGGACACTTACGTGCCAAAACTTACGAAAGTAATACTTAAGTGCTACTTTTTATGAAAAATGAGACACTTGAGTGTCACATCCAGTGAACCTCGCGGAAAATCCTACGTGGCATTTTTATTTATTAATTATTTCACTTACGTGGCTCACCAGAAGGCTGACTCAACAAACCACACACAAAAATGATATCATTTTGACATTGTTTAGCCACATTAGCATGCAAAACAACGTTGTTTTGCGTGTAGCTCGCCGGAAAGTTGCCACGTCAGCGTTTTGGCCGAATTTTCTCGCTGGTGGCACTTAAGTGATCCATTTTGCTTCGATTTTGGCACTTAAGTGTCACTTTCGTAACTTTGGCACTTAAGTATCCCTTTGTGCCAACTTTTGGCACTCTAGGGGTCCAAGTGTCTTCATGTGGGTAATGTTCTTATCACATAAAAATGAGGCATTTCATTCTTCTGAGAAATTTGCTCGACAAGTTCAAAATGAGAAGGGATATGGCATCACCATTATTAGAACTGACCACGGAGGAGAATTTGACAATCAAAACTTTGCTTAATATTGTGATGAAAATAGAGTGGAATACAATTTTTCCATTGCTTACACTCCTTAATAGAATGAAGTAGCTGAAAGAAGAAATTGATCATTGCAAGAAATGACAAGAATAATATTGATCGCAAGTAATGTATCTACTTATTTTTGGGCTAAAGCTATAGCCACCACATGCTGCACTCTTAGTAGAGTATTATTGAGATCTACGATAAAAAAAAAAAGGCTCCATATGAAATATATAAAGGGAGAAAACCTACTTTGCAATACTTTCATGTATTCGGATGCAAATGTTTCATTTTAAAGAATATAAATGACAACATCATAAATGACAAGATCGAGAAGTTTGATGCACGAGACTGAAGATATCTTTCTTGGTTACTCTACCCAAGGCAAGCCTATTAACAAAGATTCAAAGGTAGTGGAAGCCATAAATGTGAATTTCATGGATGATCAAAAGGGAGTACAAACTGATGATTATGAAGACGTCATACATATATCTGCACCAGTTGCTCATAAAACAGCAGCAATCACAACCCCCAGCTGATCTTTCAAATCAAAGTCTATCCTCCAAAGATTGGAGATTCAAGACTGAACATCTTAAGGAACAAATAATAGAAAAAAGTAGATGAAGGAATCAAAATAAGATCATCTCTCTAAGGTATTATCAACTCCTTAGCTTTTATATCACAGGTTGAACGTAAGAAAGTCAAAGATGTTCTCAAAAATGAAAGTTGGATTGAAGCTATGCAAGAGGAATTACATCAATACAAAAAGTCAACAATGTTTGGGAAGTACTTGCTAGACCCACAAATCATACTATAATAGGAACCAAATGGGTATTCATAAACAAAGTTGATGGAGCAAGTAATGTTGTACGTAACAAAACAAGACTAGTTGCCAAAACATACCTACAGGGGGAAGGTATTGATTTTAATGAAACTTATGTCCTTGTTGTTAGGCTAGAAGCTATACATTTATTATTAGCTTATGGCTACTTTCATGATTTCATATTATATCAAATTGATACTAAAAGTGTTTTTTTGAATGGTTATATAAAAAAATGGTGTACATTGAGCAGCCACTAGGTTTTGAAGAAACGGATAGACTTGGTGATGTTATCAACTTAAGAAGGCACTCTATGGACTAAAGCAAGTACTGAGAACCTAGTATGAAAGATTAAGTAATTTCTTGATAAATCATGAATTCAAAAAAGATAAGGTAGACACCATGCTTTATCAAGAGAAAAGGTAAATATTTGCTTATCATTCAAATATACTTTGATGATATAATCGTTGGAGCTACTAATGATGTGCTGTGTATAGATTTTGCAAAAATGATGAAGAGTGAATTCGAGATGAGCTTGATTGGTAAACTAAATTTCTTTCTTGGACTCCAAATCAAGCAATGTCTTGAAGGCACCTTCATACATCAAGAGAAGTATGCAAGATAAATAGTAAAGAAATTTGGTTTGAAATGATGCAAGAAAATAGAGACATCATTGTCTTTCTCTATCAACTTGAATATGATGAGAAAGGTAAGTCTATCGACCCTAAGCTATATAGTTGTATGATAGGTTCACTTTTATATCTAACAACATCTAGACTTGATATTTTATTTAGTATGTGTTTATGTGCTCGATTTCAATCATATGCAAAAGAATCACATCTATCAGCTGTAAAATGAATTATTCAATATATTGGATCCACTCAAAGTTAGGGATCCAGTATCCCAAAAATACAAATTTTATGTTGCTTGGATACTCGGATGTTGACTTTGCAAATTGTAAAGTTGTTTGAAAAAGTACATCAGGTACTTGTTCATAGTTAGGAAGCATGCCGATCTCTTGGTTCTTAAAGAAACAAAATTCAATTACTCTCTCAATCACTAATGTTGAATTGCCCTTGGAAGCTGTTGTGCTCAACTCATTTTGATGAAGTAACAATTCAGTAATTTTGGAAAAGATGAGAAATGTATTGTCATCATGTGCGATAACACTAGTGCTATAAACTTGACTAGAAATTCAGTCCTACACCGAAGAGCTAAACACATCGAGGTAAGACATCACTTTGCTAGAGTTCATGTTAACCGAGAAAGACATCTAAAAAGCAACCGATAGATTTCTACTTTAGTAAAGTGATGCAACAAACTTCATTTTAGAAAACTGTCAAGGGAAAAAGAAACGATTGTATAGGCAATCCCGATTTTGGCACAAGTATTTGATAACTCTTTGACGGCTAGCTGGATCTCTTTAAAGGTCTCCAACGGTTGGCTTAAAGACTTCTATAAAGAAGGATCACTGAAGCTTAGAAGATGTTGGACTCGAGAATTGTTGTAGTCGTGCTTTAAGCTAGAAATCATCTTTGTTGATATCTCTCTATAAAATTTTATCCTTGTAATAGCAAATGGTCAAGTGTACAAGTATAAGTGTAGTGGTTGAGTCTCGATAATGTAATCCATCTTGTGAAAAAAACAACACTTGCTATTTATAACTTACAGTATCGATTTCTAGTAAATTCTAGCTATTGTTGAGCTGATTGTTGGAGATTAGACCAAGGCTTGAGTATAAAGTCGAATCACTATATATTGCTATGTGATCCTTAGTGTTTATCATTTGCTTTAATTTGTTAACAATCACCATACACACCGTGATGGCTCGGTGATCTAGAGAGGTTGAGCTCACCTAGCCAAGGGGAGCCAAGCCTCACCAATGGCTAGGCAAGGCTCGGGCTAACGAGCCTTGTCATGGCTCAAGTTGTTGAGGGCCCGCAACACTCCGGTGATGTGGTCGACCCTCATTTGGCCGGTCGCCAACCATGACCGACAACCAAAGAAAGAAGAAGATGAAAAGGGAAAAAGAAAAGAAAAAAGAAAAAAAAGAGAGCAAAATTTAATAAAATTATATAAAGATTAAAAGAAAATGGTTTGTATTAGAAATTTTAAGGATTTTATCAAATACATTTCTATTCGAGAATAAAAATTTTGGATAGTTTATCAAGCGTCTTCAAATACTTAGAAACTATTTATGGGAACAAAATTAAGAAAACCATTTTCAAAGCAAAAATTGTTTATGGAAATAGAATAATTACCGAACCGCCCTCACAAGACATTGTATATTTTTTTGTCCAACTTTGTATTGGGTTTCACATTTTTGTCACACCGCCTTTCAATACCTTGACTGTTAATTGTTTTTCTGGAATAGTATATGATTAAATTAGACTTTCAATAAACCCTCTAAAAACATTTGCATGCTCTCTTAGTAGATTGATGACTTTAGGATCATAGATGGGTAATCAAGAATAATGGTCGCTCAGATAACACAATTTCAAATTAGGTACTACAAGGGTCTGTTAACATAATCAAGTCACCAAACTTAGATAATTTGGTTGTGTATGAATCAAGACAATACTCCCACATCTCAATTGATTTTTAGTTGATCCTAAATGATTTGTACCAACTCCTAGAACTATTAGGTTGTTAAATAATTTGAAAATGAAATGTGGGTAGAAGATGTGATCTCTACCGTGGGATTGAGGAGAGATTTATGACTAAATTTGAGCTTGTACTTATATATAGGGACCTCCCCCTCATTTATATCCATTTCACAAGTGAAATACAATTTTAGATTTTCTCTCTAGAGTTTTTCTCTTTACCATTCTTGTGAGTGTGAGCAAGTAAGGCTGATTTTGGAAGAAATTCCTAAGGTGAATCAGCTTCCCAATGTCTCTAGAAATCCCCTTTAAAAACTCCTACAGGAGGAGGCATGTATTTCTTCGAGGCTGTGTAGATGCTAAATTCTCTTATGAAACAATAGCCCATCTTCAACACTCTCAAACTCCGCAGATTTCCAAATAGGTCTGGCAATTTTGAAACACCTGTTCCTGAAATATCCAGCTCCTCTAAAGAGCTTCCCAATTGGCCAATGGACTCTGGAAGTTCTCATATTTAACGAGTCTCTTAATGACAAGCATCGGAGTTTCAACAGCTCTCCGACTCCATTGGGAAGTTTGGTAATCTTAAAATTATCTATCAAGAGTATTTTAAGTGATGTCAGGTGTTCACATGAATGGGCATGCGACTCAATGACAAGCAGTTGGAGGCACAAAAATTTCTTTCATGGAAGTCTCATCAATGGAGTTCTTTTGAAGCTTCCAAACCGCCCAGTTTGTCAGGCAACATGTTGAGTTCAGTGCAGACTTCAAATTCAGGCAAAGCAATTTTTTTAGACCACAACTGACAAATCTAGATGGACCGACCGAGAGCATCGCTCTAGAATCAATATCTCCAAATTCGGGAAGCAAGAAAATGTAGAACTTATCAGTAAGTCAGTGCAACCGGTGAGATTTAAGACTTTCAATTGCTTAATCTGTAAAGCAGAAGAGAAAACATTATAAGGTCAATTGCCAGATAATTAACAGAATAAATGCATTAGAGCAGTAATAAGAAATCATCATCCAACCTCCCCAGCCTTCAGTGACTTTGCTCCATGAAAGATCAAGAATGACCAGTTCAGTTCAGTCAACTAAATACTGTCGCTTCGAAATCCCTCAGGCAGCCATGCCAATGAAGCCACCTTAACTTTGGAAATACATTTGCGGAGTTTCCAGTCATACTTGCATGATCCAATTTCAAGAACCTCATGTTTGGCATGCTCTTGAAATTGGTTTCTGTACATATATGGAGAGGATGATTTTTTAAGTCAAAGCAGAGGGCTTCCACTTCTTCCATTCCCTATATTTGCCAAGAGTAACAAATCAATCCGAAGCTATAAACTACAATGGGTCACTTTTGCTATGTAATAAGGACTAGGATGTTTTCTTTTCCGTGCATGCAAACAAAACCTAGATATGGTAAACTAACTAAAACACCGGATAACAGAGTAGACATTATATGTAAGGCTTTCATTTGACAGAAGAAACCAAACCATCGAACCAAAAGCCTTTACCTTTTCCCAGTTGATTACTTCGAGCTTTCCATTATCCATGTATAGTCTACTGTGCCTTCCGGGATATTTAGGTTCTTGATCTATAGTTCCGCTAAGGTACTTCATCAGTTCATGCATCCACAGCTTGTTGTCTTCTCCAATTTTTGCTAGGGGCATCAAAATATGGTGAGAATGCAAAAGACCTCGATTGGGCTACATATAAGATACAATTCGGCTATCCATGCCATTCGCAAACCATGCTATGTCCCAAACTATTTGTTTCCGCTTTTCATCTAATGCTTCATAGCATATTTTCAAAATCTCCCCGCAATCCTTCAGAATCTCGAGAGAGTTCTCCTTCCGTGGTTTTATCAAGTCCTCTATCTTCCTCCAATCTTCTATTGTTTTTCCATGCAGAAATGAACGATGATTTCAATAACAAGTGGAACCTGCCCTGCAGTTTGATAATGCGCTTTCCAATTTAAGGATGGTCCGGTTTTAGACCATGCATTCCTAAAGCATGCTAGAGAAAAAGTTCAAGAGCTCGGACATTATCCATCTCATTCACTTCATAGATACGACCTAGGCCTCAAGAAACATATGTTCGGAGAATCTCGTGATTTTCTGAAGTAACAGTTATCCAACTTCCAGGACCAAACCAGTCAAGCCAGTCTCCTACAAGATCCTCGAGATGCGACTGTTCTTCAGCATCGTCTAGGACAATAAGAACTTTTATATTGCCAAACACATAGAAAAGCTTGATTCCGCCTTGGAGAGAAGCAACATTGCCATTTCGCTCAAGAATTTCACGTATCAACTTAGTTTGCAAAAACTGAATACCACCAACATTTTGTGCTGTTACTCCAATCTCTGCGAGAAAGCCACGACTGTCTGAAACAAGAGGAGAGTTGGTCATGTACGGCCTTCGCAAAAGTTGTCTTGCCGATTCCAGGAGTTCTATGCATTCTAATCATACGAGCTGCACTCCCAAAATCTTCTATTTCCAATAACTTGATTATATCTTTGATGCAAGCCTAGGGTAGGCTTTCTCAAAAAATAGGATCAAGAGAGTGACTCGCACACGAGAAAACAAGACGAACAGAAATTTCAGCACTGTGCAAGCTCAGGAGAACAGTCGTATCTTTGTCGATACAGATCGGATCGACCTGATTCCAAATCCAAATGAACAAAGACTTCTGGATCTACAATTTCTCTGTTTTGGGTTTTCTGAAATAAGCACTGTAGGATGGTCGAAATTGGGTTGGAAATAACGAACAGAATAGGAAAAGATAGAAACTCCATTGGTTGCTCTTCTAGGCCTCCAAGGAAGTTGAGGGGGCACCAATTCTTCTAGATCGATGACTGTAACTCTTCAAGGATGCATATTTCGAAAGCTCCGACTCTTCAAGGACGGAGTGAAAACTCTTCTAGGTTTTCAAGGGTATGAACTCTACAAGGTTCATGTTACTTGTTTCAAGCAAAGTTTTTCATTCATCAAAAATCGTCTGCCTTGTACAAGGAATTGGATGGCTTATATCGTCAAACAAATAAAGATAGAGCGTTGAAACTAGGAGAAATAAAGGAGCATTGAAACTAGGAGAAATAGTAAAGAGCATGGAAACTATAAACTAGTAAAAGAGCATGGAAACTATAAGGTAGTAAAAACATCACGCGAGCTCCCAAGGTGTCTTTCAAGCTTCCGGAATGGACTCAAGATATCGTTACGGCTTCTCGGTTTTGTCGAGCTTGAATGCGGGCCGATCTTCTTGGTCGAGAGAGTTGGTCTTCAATGCGGGCTGCATCAATCTTTCACTCAATATCAATACCAATTATATGTTCAATAGTGGCAACTAAGTTCTGCAACGACTCCAAAGGGAAACTGGGAAGTTTCAACTCCTTAAGATGTTGAAGCAGTGGAATCCGTTCCAAATTAGGACACTTCCGTATCCTCAGTGCAGAGAGACTAGGAAGTGATGGGAGGGTATGAAGATCACTCTCTGTGTACTCCACTATAGGTAGCGCACCAATTTCCAGACGCTTGGGTAGTAAGCTCACCAAGTGGTGGGAGACTTTGGCATCCTGCACACTCAAACAACCGGAGCTCCACTAACTTAAACATGCAAGACATCCGGCTTGGAAACCTTGCGCTCCCTTTAGCCTCTTATTTCTAAGCTTCGAAGATTCAAACTTGGCTGCAGCTCTTTGAGTAGAATTTCCTCACTTTCTTTTCCGGCAAACACTAATACTGGCAAAACTAAGGAACCCTTCTCCTTCAAGTTCGCAGCATTTGATTCTGCTATCGCATCTTCTATTTCTCCCTTAACTTCGATTCAAAGGCTTCCTCTGGACTTGCTTAACTTGCTCAACTCCCCTAGCCCACCCCAATTCTTTGGACGGGAATGATCCCTAGGCATAAGGAAATCTGTTAGTCTGCAAAAGAGTCAACTGGCCCAACCCACGTGGCATGTGAGATAGTTCATTACAATTGCTAATCTCTAGTTGCCAGAGGTTGACCAATTTTCTTATATCCCTTGGCAATTCCATTAGCTTGTAGCAGATATTAAGTACTTGCAAGCTTTGCAATCTTGTCACAGAATTAGGAAGCCTTATGATTCCATCATTTTAAGAGAGATCTAGAAATGTTAGGTGCTTCAACTCACAAATGGAACTTGGCAGCTTCTCAATACCACTACCATGCCAATCCAAGTTATGCAAGTACTTGAAATTAGAAATGAATTCACAGAGTTTCTTTAACCAGTAGAGTCTCACACCGCAAGCTTTTTGTTTGATCCATTTTGATGAATGTCCCCTGATGTTTTGCTCTGAGTACAGTAGCTGGAGGTCCCTGTGATAGATCTAAAGTTGAATCCACTGATACATGACGAGTTCTTTCATCAATTAACGACCATCCTGAACCTATGTAGCGGGAACACTCGGTTCGAGCAACTGCACATGCTAGCTTATTTAAAAAATCATGCATCTTACAAGACGTCACATTGACAAGTTCATCTTGAGTGCAGTCTTGAAAGAAATTCCTCCTAACTAGATCCATGAAATAGTCATGAGCAATGTCTTCCATATCCTGATCTACGTTGTCTATGGGCCGGATAAATCCTTCTGCTATCCAGAGACTCATCAACATTAGTTTATCATTTACCCAATCTCTGGGAAACAATGAACAGAAGGCAAAGCACTGTTTCAGATGGGATAGGAGATGACAATAACAAAGCTTAAGATATGTGCGACGCGATCATTTTGTGACTCTGCAGAGAGTTCCAGGATCTCGAACTTAAAATTTAACCACTCAGCTTTAGTTTTCTTGAAGAACAATGAACTTCCGATTGTTCGTACAAGCAAAGGAATTCCACGACATTCTTTGACTATCTGCCTCCCAATTAGTAACTTCTCTGGATCTCTAGTCTTTTCTTCGTCCTTATAAGCCATTCTCATCAATAAGTCTAGAGACAAGCGTTCTGGAAGGGCCTCAAGAGAATAAGATTTGGTTGGGCTCATGAAATCTGCAATTGACCTCAAGCATGTAGTCATCAGAATCTTGCTTCCTTCAGCACCTCCCATCAATAAACTTTTCAAGCTCGCCCATTGTTCATGAAACTGTAACCATACATCATCAAGAACTAGGAGATATTTTTTCCCACGAATGTGTTTCTCAAGTTGATTTTGCAATCCCTCCAACTCAACGCCGTATGCTCTCTCTGTCGTTGCACTTTGTATGATTTTTTGCAACACGATTTTGAGATTAGAGATGCCACCCACACAGACCATATCCTCAAATCAAAATGCTGGCTGACCATCTCATCTTTGTATACACACTGAGCAAGAGCAGTCTTTCCAATACCATCCATACCCCATATTGCAAGGATGGGAATTCTTTCTTCAGCTGCGGAGTCTAACAAGAACTCCACAATTACGCTTTTAGCATCCTCTCTCCCGATAATCTCCTCCTCGTGCACAAAGGGGTCCGACCGCTCCCCGTTCCTCGATCCTCTCTCATCCTGCACATCCTTCGCGCGCTCTCGCGGGTCAACATTAATAGCGCCTTTGGCAGCGAATTTTTTAGCACCATCTCTCTCTACAACAAAAGCGTCCGACCGCAATCTCTTCCTCGATCCACTCTTTCCTCGCACATCCTTCGGGCACCCCTCCAAGCCCAAAGCCCTCCCTCTAGACGCGATGTTTCCCATTCTCCTCCTGATAACCTCCAGCCGTCCGGCAGGTTGGAATGAAGGTGACAAGAAGGGACTCACCTGCTTCGACTTCTTATCTTTGCTCGGCGATTCTCGTGGTCGCGTAACTTCGAGGTTCCACTCTTCGAGCAAGTCCTCTGCATCGTAGAAAGCCGCTTTGACTTTATCAAGCCATGCTTCGATCGCACGGCTTTCGAGGCTCCGCTTTTCCGCATAGGGGACGACCTTTCGGAGATCGGTAACGATTTTCACGAGCACGGAATCCTTGCGAAATCGTCCAGAATGCCAGCTACCCTCGAGACGATGGCTTCCGCCATAGCTCTCTCTGGGGTTGGAACGGTAGCGATCCTGCTCCTCTCTCCCTTTCTCTCTCTCTCTCAAGAGTCAACGGAGGATTCAGAGAAACCAGATGTGGATTTCTTCTTCTTTTTTTCTGGACATGCACAGATCAGAGATCGGAAAAAAAAAGAAAAAGAAAGAAAGAAATAAAAGGCCGTGCCAGACTGACCGACTAGCTGCAGTTATCATGGCCTATGTTCCTCGGCATAAGCAGCATTGGAAGGAGAGGGATGGCTCGTCTTGTGCTCCAGCATCGGTTGCGTGGAGATTGCCGGAAACTATTGCTCATCAGAATGGGCAGAATCATCGGCATTGGACAGAGAGGGATGGCCCGTCCCGTGTTCCACCGTCGGTTGCATGGAGGTTGCCTGAAACTATTGCTCATCAGATTGGGAGGAGTCAACAATGGAAGGAGAGCAATGGCCCGTCCCGTGTTCCACCATCGGTTGCGAGGAGGTCGCCTGATGGTAACTCATCAGATTGGGAGGAATCAACATTGGAAGGAGAGGGATGGCCCGTCTAGTGTTCCACCATCAGTTGTGTGGCGAGTCAGGGAAGGTCCTAACTCAAGGTCGCCTGAAATTATTGCTCAACAGAATTAGATAGGGAGGAATCAACACCGGCAAGATCTTAACTCGAGATCGCCCGAAACAATTGCATTCGGAGTCGACGGCGCTAGGGTTTGGTTGAAGCGTTGAGAGGAGAAGGAGAAGCAATGCCCAAATAGAAAAGCCGTGAACGAAGAAGGATAATTTTTATTTCTATTTCAGAAACTGAAAAGTTAAAAATTTCAGTTTTTGATTTTTTTGATTTCTCTATTTCTAAACTAAAAATCTGTTTTAGATATAGAAATCAAATCGTGCAAAACAAATTTCTATTCCAAACCGTTCCTAATGAGAAAACAAAAAATCGAAACATAAATTTTATCATGCGTGCCCTAATAAACCCATTTGATCAAATTGAATTTCTTTAATGTCATAAACCTCCGATTTATGCAGAACACCAAGGATTGGTCATACCAGTTAGTGCGAAAAATACAATGTTTGAATCTCGGATTTTTTTGACCAAACAAAACAAAAATCTCAAATTCGAGTTCCTACCCGCTTCTTGTAGACTCAACAATCGGGCCGGATCGATTTGTGTACTCTGATCACTACCGATTTGGGACGTGAGTCAACAAAGATAAATTAGCATGAGGGTCGGGGTCAGTTTGTGTAGGTTGATGCGGCCGATCATCGTGGAAAAAGAAGGAAATACTTTCATTTAACGCTACAGGAATTAAAATATGAATAATTGTGCCACCATGGAGATAAAGATTCTTTTTTAATGATCATATCATCTTCTTGAGCCAAAACAAAAAAGGCATTGCAACGAAAGAATATTGTTAATCTTACGGTATCACATTGCCCCAAGGCGATTTTCAATCCTTACATTGCCAAGAGGCCCAACGACCATTCTCTTTTGAAAATCTTTTGGAGTTAAGATGGCCAAGAGTCTATTATGAAATAATTAACATTTTTTTTTGATCAGTTCTACTCTATTTCTATTCTATTTCTATTCTAACTCTCACTCTCAGACTTTTGACATGCCTCATTACAGAGTGGGAGTTGAAACCCACTCTTGAAACTAAATTATCCCCACCCTAATCCTGAAAATGTAGGGATTCGAACCTTCAACCTCTCTCTTTCAAGTTGGAAGGGTGACGGTAACCAACATTCAAAATCTTCAAGAAGAGGACAAATTCTGTTTCATCAACAAATAATCGTCATTGAATATCTGAGCGCAGCCATGATTGACCTCCCCCATCCCCTCGCATTCTCACCTCCTGTACCGACACTACTCTTTGCATGCTTTCGTGTGGGGTGTGCCAAAAATTAAATAGGTGGTCCAATTACCGCATCCAGGTGCAAGAAATGCTGGTTCCACTATTAGAGTGACGTTTGTGAAACATCTGAGTATAAGAAATTTAAGAGGGGCTAAGAGGTCATAATAATCTAGTCCACAACCTGATTTGTGTCCCGAAAACAATAGGCTAGCGGTACACAATTGAGCCGGCCCAATTGGGTTCTGCAATCTTCAATCCATGGCCGGATGGTCCACAGGTTTTGATCAGCGTCCAACGCCAAACTCATTAAAGATAAGCTATTGCTCTCAATTACCACCTGCGGTCAGTTCCAGAGTGCAGATCAAGGAGTTGCTTCACGAGGGCTATCGTTTCTTACAGAGCTAGGGTTTCGACCCCATTTACTGACGGAGCACGGATCGACTTGGCGAATCCACCCACAGCTACACCGTTCGAGTCTCGACACATTGCCAGCAACAGCTCCGGTCGGTCGTTCCTTCCACCAGAGAGCAGTCCGTGTTGAATTTCAAGACCCCAGTTGTCATGATTTCCCGTGAAGACCAACAATTGGCCTGTCCGTAAAGTTTATTGGCCGCCTCCTTCAGCAAAGCTGCAGGGTCATCGCCTATGATAAGAGCCTTCTTGCCGACCACACGACAGATCTGAGTCAACACTTTCACGAAGGCGCTCATGCCTCGAAAGCATCGCAGTCCACAAGAAAATGCATCTCTACTCGAAACTGCTTCTAGGAGACGATGCAGGTCCGCCTTGTTTCCACTTAAGGCCATCACTTCACATTCTGGAACATTTTCAGCAATGTAATAAGCTCCTGCTATCACTTCATATTCTTCTTCCAGCGATGTGGATATACATTATGGATTCTGTGGAATACTGATGCCCTCAAAATAAAATAAAAAAAATCTCGGTTGGATGCTAGGCGTGTTTTTTTTCTCTTTTTTTATTTTTTTCTCCCTAACCAGAACAAGAAGCTCCATTCCTAAATTAAAAAGAGCACCTAGACCGTTCATCTCTGAAGCAGGACCTCATTGAGTGTTCAACCCACTAAAATGCATAAGGGACTGCTTTCCTTTGATATCATGGGTCACGAGTGGATTCATGAACTCTCAAACAAAACAATTTACAGGAAAGTGACTGTTTACAGACCAACTACAGTGAAGACGCGCAATGAGTATCAGAAAATTTACGATATGACAAAACTAGGGAGAGGACCACTAAAACAATGGGAAAACAACATAATTTGAAGCAACTATTTCTAGAACTAGGAAGCCCAGTTGGCTTTAGCAACAGCTCACCTGATTTTCCTTGGACTAGTTATGCATCGGCATCTATTCAAAACCTGAATCCAATCACAGGATGCTGCAAGCAGCAAATTAAAGAAATATCACTAAGTCATTCAAACTCAACTTATTGCATTTCAAAGGAATTCTCTCTGCATTGTCCTCTATCACTTCAAAATTTGAGTTTGGCAGCATATACTTGTAGTCCTAAGAAAAGCAGAAAGCTCTCGAATGAAACATGAGGCTACAGGAACAAGGAAAAACAGAGCAACCCAGGACAGATTTAGGTAAGCAGTGTTTAGTTGAACAGAAACAAGATTCCATGTGTCCATTTATATGTGAATTCTTAGTTTTCTTAACCCCTGCTTAGTTTGACGAGTCAGTAAAATAATTTGCTGTTTATATGTCCAACGTATTTTGGTATTTTTTTTAGTTATATCATGTAAACTGTAATGTGATTACGCCTTTGCTGAAATGATTTCGATAGTTTTTAGAATCTACTACGGGGAAGGCAGCGACTTTCTAGCTAGTTAACTACGATAATCAAGCTATGACAAAGAAAAAAACTAACTCTACTCAAGAAACTTTTGGTAGTGTTGGCATTGCAAACATATGATGATCTTGTTAAAGGTCTTGTTGACTTTGAAATTGAAGTTATTGGGATGAACATCTTGGCGAGTTTTGCATTTATTAGAAATATTTTGTAATCAATATGTATATGAGGCTGATTGAATAAGTACAGTATATTTTGGCAGAGGAGGGAGAAGTTAAACAAGGCAGGTTGGTAGACAGTTGCTGCCTTCTTGGTGTAGGGGAATAACTCGGATGGTTATCTGTAAGATTAAGTTAAGTCAATCAATCAAAACAAAAGGCAAAGATAAGCAGTGTCATGCCTCATCTTTGTTGATATTTCAGTGAAGCCCACAAAATTTATACTCTCATTGCTAAAGTTTACTGCCAGAGAGTTTAATTTGAGCCCTTCATTTTGGACCACCTATCGAATTATAATGTTGAAATTATTCACAATTAGTCAGTCAATTTTGATACATGAGATTCAAGAAAGATCCCAAATATCAGAATTTAAAAGCTTTGGCAAGTCATAGCTTATCCCAAGAGAAACCTTAGCTGCTCAGTCCATATTTTGTAATTTAGTTTATATTGCATCTCCCTGGCTAGCAGGTTCAGGTTTGACATTGGCGTCTAAATAAGTGCTTGCATATATTCTATCAGGAGCGTCTGAGCTTTTGGTACCTCGGTAAGATTTTAAGGGTAATATCTTTCTCATTGTTGTTGGAGGTGGTGTTGTTAAGCGAGTAAAAGCTGCCAAGAGGCGAGAAGAACAGAAAGCTGGGGAAGTCTTTGAGGCTGCTATATTTTTGTCGTCCTGGTCTCACCCTTATCGCCAAAACTGATTCAAAAACTCTCTTTCATCTACAGCCAAAGAACAGAAGAAGACAGACTCGCAAATGATCCTTAGAGAGAGCACACGAAGGAGTGTTCTCTTGCAAAACAACAAGAAAGAATATGTGAAGATTAGAGAAATCACTTTTCGTTTTTCAACAATTGGTGCAGACGGAGTAGTTTCTCTTCCCAGTATTACTACTGAAAGCATGTGGTATTGTTCTCGATTGGCCTTCCTATGAATAAAGGCGTTTCTGGTGACTATCTGGAAAATCTATGACGTTCGGCTTGTTTGCAGAGCAATTTTTTGCTCAGAAGTTGCTACGGCAGATGACTGCTCTTTCCCGCGTTGTATCAGGCTGAGAACTGCGTATGGATAATGTTGATAAAAAGATGACACGATAAATGGGCACTGTGAACCACTGGGGGTTCGCCCCAGTGGCCACCCTTCCAATATGGAAAGGGGAGGTGAGGGGTTCAAATCCCCACCTCCTCAGGGGAGGGATGGGATAGGGACGCGTAAGTTTCGAGAGTGGGTTGCGACTCCCATGCCCTGCAAGAGGCAGGGCACAAATCTGTGAGTGAGTGTAGTGTAGAGTAGAAATAGAGTAGGACTGACCAAAAAAAAAAAAATGGGCACTGTGATTACAGGAACAAGACTGTATGTATTATACTTCATTATCGTAGCTATGGGGTGATGACGGTGCCAAGCATCTCTGCTTAATGTACCCTAGGCTGATTTTGAAGTGGGAATGCTATGTTTCGAGGTTAATTCAATCTTCTAGAAATATAGTGTTTTTATACTTTGAGCATAAAAATGGACCCACTGTTCAAATATTCTAAAGAGTAGCATGTGCTTTTACTCGAGGGACAAAAATGGTTGTAGAACAGCGAAAGTTTGAGCCTAATTCGAAATGTCACATTTCGTATGTACTTGGCATCATTACTAATTGTCACGCCCCGAGCCTCGAGCACGTGCCCATCCCTATTTGGTCGATAATAATTTGCGACTTCCCAGGACGAGTCACCGACCCTTTCCATTTTATTGCGCATGCGGAAGCGAAAAGAAATCCCCTGACAGTAATCATCTCGGGATAGAAAGGCAGGACAGTAGATTCACAAACAAACATGCTTTTATATATATACACTGAGTCATGTACACAGGTCTATGGCCAAAAGACTACAAAAGATTGGCCTTCCAAAAAGAAGCGGTCCTAACTGACCTACGCTTCCAATCACCTCATCTCAGCTCCAGCTCCTCCACTCGACGACCCTGAAAATGTTGTCCCACAACGGGGTGAGATATCATCTCAGCGAGTCTAAGCTCTAAACCCCAATTAGGAGGGAAATACGCCAAGAAGTGTCCTAATCACACAATCACACAATCCATGAAACTTACCTCGTCTCAGATCCACCCTGCAGGTCAGTACAATTTATCTCACAAACAACATGAGGGCATGAGCAACAAATAAGCTCCAATAACTGAAACGCAACACTCAATTAATCATGCGTTCCTAGTTTTGATCTCGCATATAAGCACGGCCTTACTTCTCGCTTCGGCGGTCTTCGGCATTACCAGGCATCGTCTCACCCCATTGAGCACTATAACGTCTCTTTATCGACGGCTTTCCCAGAAGGAGCATAGGGTCCAAAATCAATCATGACGACCGGCTTCCCGTTGTCCGGGGTATCCCAAATAAGGATAACGTCCAGCTCAACAGCCGGACGATTTCTCTTGACCATCACACGATCACTCAAATATGGCTCCAGCGACCGCAGATCAGACTCAAATGCTTTAATTAAAATGGTGGCCTGGCCTTTTTCTTCGTATTAGAAATTCACATGAAATTACTCGTGTGTGACACGTCAACTTGATCCGAGAAAAATTGATATTCATCCTTTTTGAAATCCCACTATTTCATATAGTACTAAAAACCATTTTCGGTGTCAAAACCCGACACCTTTGGGATTTTCTGAATAAATATTGAAATTCACAATTTTTGGAATTAAATACCAAAAATCAAATCAAGACTCAATTTGCATAATTTAACACTCAATTGTAGAAATTAACCACATCATTGCAATCAGTACGAAATTCGGTCACCGCTATCCCGCCTATTTTCCGGAAAAATAATTAATAATTAAATAAATTACGGAAATTAATTAAATAAATCAATTTAAATTCTACAAATAATAACCTAGGCCAAATCATTAAATTAATAACCAATACGACTCGAGAAATTCCCTAACCCTTATAGGTAAATAATACAATTTATTTAGGCCTTAACTAAACCATGCTAACCACCTAACATGCTCAATTAAATAATTCAATTTCTAATTTAATCTAACTAACCACCTAATTCCTAATAAAATAAATCTAACACCCCTTAAACATTATTAGCCTACTAAGCAGAGTTTAGAGTATAAACTCACCGGTTAATTGCGGAAACCGGTTCACCGCGACAACGACGCGACGGCGGCCGAAATCTTATTTTTCGGCGGTGTCGGTGAACTCTCGGACCGGGCCTAAAACGGGCCCAACACAACTCAACAAGGCTGAGTTTAGGTCTTGGGCTTCTGCAGGCTGCTGGTCGCGGGCTTGGGCCTTCTTCTTGGGGCCCAAAATGGGTTGTTAAAACCAATTGAACTTGGGCCTGAGCTTGGGCTTCAAATCTGCTGGAGATTGGGCTTAAAAATCACTGGACTGAAGAATTCGCTGGATCCATGGGCTTCAAAGGCTGGACTGAAATTTCTCTGCAGATTGGGCTGAACTGAGCGGGCTTCTAAAAACTTGCGTGGGCTAAATCCAAAGAGCAACAAAGAAAGAGAAGCAGCAGCTTCGACGGGCTGGGCTTCTTCGGCTGAGACGTACACGCAAGAGGAGAAACGGACGAAGATGGGAGCTGAAGGAAAACGTGAACTTCAGAGAGAAGACGCGGCTTCGCTGGCTTCGGTCTTCGTGAGCTTCAATTCGGTGGAGGCTGCGAGGGGTTGAACGATGGTCTTCCACGCTCGATTGTTGACCGGAGGGGGACAAACCGAAGTGGAGATGGCCTCGGTGGAAGGAGCAGGGGCGTGCGAATACGTGCAGCGGTCAACAAAAGAAGCTTCACCGCTACTGGATGACCCGAAAGAAGCTGCTGGGGACGCGTGGAAGCTTGGACGGCAGCTGCTTCGCTTGGTAGATCGTTGGACGAAGAGAGAGAGATGGTTCGGTGGAGCGAAAGGCAGATGGAGAAGCAGCTTCGGCCACTTGTTGGAGTCAACACACGGGCGGCTTGCTCGTGTCTTCCATTGACTGTGGGCGCTGGAACTTGTTGATCAACATTCGGCAGGAAGAAGCAGGGCTCGTGGACGTGGAGAACAAGAGATGGTGGGAATGGCAGAGAGTGTGGGAAGGGAGCTTCGACAAAAACGAAAGAAAGAAAAGGACAGATGCAATCGGTCTTCAGCTCATCGCACGAAGGGGAAAGAGGCGGTGAAGAGGCGTGTGAAGGAAGCCAAGGAGGGGCCCATTCTCCTCAATCCTTAGCCATTATCTTAATTGCTTGTCCCCTTCATAATACTTTCTAGCCAATTTCCATAAATGGCTTAAATTAAAGTCTAAAATACAGCCCCAAGCTTAATCCGAATTTCACAAAAAATGAGCTTCAATCTCTCCACTCAATTTCTTCACCAATTCTTCTAAGTCGAGATCCACTTTCGCCAGGAAAAATCCCGAACAATTTTCTCAAGTCCCCGACGCCCCATGCTCAGCTTAAGTCCCAATTTCCATCGATGATTTATCCAATTTCCGCTGATTTTTCCTAACTTCCGAATCAATTTTTCGCAAAAAATCCCTTAATCTCAAAATTTCTGGAGAATGAGTCGACGTTCCTAAAATAAATATGACACCTCGAACTTTCAATTTCTGAAATCGGTTCAAATTTGCGGTTATTTTCAATCCGCGCGCTTTTACGCGACCTATCTACCGGATAACTTTTAGGAATTTTTGGTGCAATTGACCTATGATCGATTTATCTCGAGTCACAAAGTACATCTTCGACACATTAGCAACTCTCGCTTGTCGTGAAAATCTCAAGTTTCAATTACGAGACCGGGTACATCAAACGACAAAAAATCAATTTAGTGCCGATCGATGAGAATTATTCAATCAAGTGGAATCACCCACAATTTGATCACATATCTCAATGGTCAATCGACCTATCTCGATTTCTAATCAATCTCTGACGGTCTTGAATGACCTCAGATCAACACGGTTGAGCATCGATTCTTACCGAATTCTCAAGTCCAATTGCATTTAGATTCCCTAATTGCTTTCCTGATAGTCCAGTTATCTCATGAGTGATCAGCTCGAGAGAATAGCACTATTAGCGTTTCGATGAAAGGCCCGATTTATTTAATCGAAAACAATTTATGAAAATTCAGGCTGTCACACTAATTTCACCAGTTAATTAGTTGTTGGTCAATCAAATTGAATTGCTACTGTGTATGATCGTTTTGACAAAAAAAAAAGATATCAGTGGTCACTTTTTGTCACGCCCCGAGCCTCGAGCGCGTGCCCATCCCTCTCTGGTCGATAATAATTTGCGACTTCCCAGGACGAGTCGCCGACCCTTTTCATTTTATTGCACATGCGGAAGCGAAAAGAAATCCCCCGACGAATCATCTCGGATAGAAAGCAGCGGGACAATAGATTCACAAACAAACATGCTTTTATATATACACTGAGTCATGTACACAAGTCTATGGCCAAAAGACTACAAAAGACTGGCCTTCCAAAAAGAAGCGGTCCTAACTGACCTACGCTTCCGATCACCTCCTCTCAGCTCCAGGTCCTCCACTTGACGACCCTGAAAATGTTGTCCCACAACGGGGTGAGATATCATCTCAGCGAGTCTAAGCTCTAAACCCCAATTAGGAGGGAAATACGCCAAGAAGTGTCCTAATCACACACTCACACAATCAATGAGACTTACCTCGTCTCAGATCCACCCTGCAAGTCAGTGCAATTTATCTCACAAACAACATGAGAGTATGAGCAACAAATAAGCTCCAATAACTGAAACGCCACACTCAATTAATCATGCGTTCCTAGTTTTGATCTCGCATATAGATATAAAGACGCCTACTTTGCTCGGTTCGGCGGTCTTCGGCATTGCTAGGCATCGTCTCCCCATGGAGCACGGCCGTCACTACGTCGACGGCATTCCCGAAGGAGCATAGGGTCCAGAATCAACTGCGACCAGCTTCCCGTTGTCCAGGGGGTATCCCAAATAAGGATAACGTCCAGCTCAACAGCCCGGGACGATTTCTCTTGACCATCACACGATCACTCAAATATGGCCTGCAGCACCGCATTGCACTCAAATGCTTTAATTAAAATGGTGAGCCTGGCCTTTTTCTTCGTATTAGAAATTCACATGAAATTACTCGTGTGTGGGTACACGGTCAACTTGATCCAGAAAAATTGATATTCATCCTTTTTGAAATCCCACTATTTCATATAGTACTAAAACCATTTTCGGTGTCAAAACCCGACACCTGGGATTTTCTGAATAAATATTGGAAATTCACAATTTTTGGAATTAAATACCAAAAATCAAATCAGCACTCAATTTGCATAATTTAACACTCAATTGCAGAAATTAACCACACCATTGCAATCAGCACGAAATTCCGGTCACCGGCTATCCCGGCCTAATTTCCGGAAAAATAATTAATAATTAAATAATTACGGAAATTAATTAAATAAATCAATTTAAATTCTACAAATAATAACCTAGGCCAAATCATTAAATTAATAACCAATACGGACTCGGAGAAATTCCCGAACCCTTCTAGATAAATAATACAATTTATTTAGGCCTTAGCTAAACTATGGTAACCACCTTACATGCTCAATTAAATAATTCAATTTCTAATTTAATCTAACTAACCACCTAATTCCTAATAAAATAAATCTAACACCCCTTAAACGTTATTAGCCTACTAAGCAGAGTTTAGAGTATAAACTCACCGGTTAATTGCGGAAACCGGTTCACCGCGACAACGACGCGACGGCGGCCGAAATCTTATTTTTCGGTGGTGTCGGCGAACTCTCGGACCGGGCCTAAAACTTAGCCCAACACAACTCAACAAGGCTGAGTTTAGGTCTTGGGCTTCTACAGGCTGCTGGTCGCGGGCTTGGGCCTTCTTCTTGGGCCCAAAATGGGTTGAGCTTCAATTGGGCTAAAACAAACTGAACTTGGGCCTGAGCTTGGGCTTCAAATTTGCTGGAGATTGGGCTTAAAAAATCACTGGACTGAAGATGACATTCACATGGGCTGGTCTGACTTCTTCGCTGGGCTGAAATCGCACAAAGATGGGCTGAACTCCACGGCTAGATGGGCTGCGGGCTTTGCTGGCCTTCGCTGGAGGAGTCTCGTACGAAGGAGACGTGGGCGAAGAAGCAGTTTCGTCCGAGTTGCGAGGGACGCGCAGCTGCTTGCACGCGGTCTTCTTCGCTGGCGTTGAAGGGGAACGGATGAAAGTGAAGCAGAGGCGTGCGGATACGTGCAGCGGTCAACAAAAGAAGCTTCACCGCCATCGGATGACCCGAAAGAAGCTGCTGGGGATGCGTGGAAGCTTGGACGGCAGGCTGCTTCGCTTGGTAGATCGTTGGACGAAGAGAGAGAGATGGTTCGGTGGAGGTTTGGGTCAACACCGGCTTCAACTGTTGACTGAAGAAGGTGGAGACTCGGACGCGTGGATGCTGGAATTTGCTGGTCTTCGGTGGCCGCTTGAAAATGAAAAGAGAGGTGGCAACGATGGAGAATTACGTGGGCGTGGGGTTTCGGTGGAGCGAAAGGCAGATGGAGAGAGATCGTGGGCGGTCTTCAAGGCACAAAATGAGAGGAAAACAACAGCTCGTCCAAGGGAAATGAAAACAAGACCGAAGGAGGAAAAATGAAAGTTGAAGCCGCGGAGGAGAAGTCGTCCACGTTGGAAGGCACGGGTAGATAAGGATAGAGCCTAAAAGTCCACATGCTTAGCCCTTCCATTTAATGCTTTGTCTCCTAATACTTTCCCCTATATAATTTCCACCAATTAATCCAAAGTTGGAAGTCCAATTTTCTGCCTTTTCTCCAATTCCGAATTTCACCAATTAAATTCAATTTCCTTGTTCAATTTCCCAAATTGATATCCGATTTCAATGAAGAAAAATCTCAAATGATTTTCCATAATTCCCGGACACTCATAGGCTCAGTTTAGAAGTCTCAATTTCCATCAATTTAGCCCATCTGAATTTCCGCTGATTTTCCGCAACGTCCGTATCGATTTTCCGCAAAAATCCCGGAATCTCTGAAAATTTCTCGGAGAGTGAGTCGACGTTCCTAAAATAGCTGGTGACACCACAGAACTTTCAATTTCTGAAATCGGGTTCAAATTTGCGGTTATTTTCAATCCGGCACGCTTTTAGCGTGACCTAGTCTACCGGGTAGCTTTTAGGAACTTTTGGTGCAATTGACCCGTGATCGATTTATCTCGAGTCACAAAGTACATCTTCGACACATTAACGACTCTCAATTGTCGTGAAAATCTCGAGGTTTGAATTACGAGGACCGGGTACCAAAACGACAGAAAATCAATTTAGTGCCGATCGATGAGAATTTTACAATCAAGTGGAATCACCCACAATTTAATCACATATCTCAGTCGAATCGACCTATATCTGATTTCTGATCGATCTCTTACGGTGCCGTAATGACCCTTGCAGATCAACACGGTCGAGCAATCGATTCTTGGTCGAATTCTCAAGTGCAATTGCATTTAGATTCCCTACTTGCTTCCCCAGATAGTCCAGTTATCTCGTGAGTGATCAACTCAGAGAATAGCACTATTAGCGTTTCGATGAAAGGCCCGATTTATTTAATCGAAAACAATTTATGAAAATTCAGGCTGTCACAACTCTTCCCCTCTTATAAAAATTTCGTCCTCGAAATTTAAACCTATTACAATACTTGATCAAAAAGGTGGGGGTACAATTCTCTCATTGACTCCTCAGTCTCCCATGTCGCTCCTTCTGTACCGTGGTGTTGCCAGACCACTTTGACCAACGGGATGGTCTTTGTGCGCAAGACTTGCTCCTTACGATCGACAATCTGAACCGGGCTTTCAACGTATGACACACGGTCATCCACGTCCAATTCCTCGAAATTGAGCACGTGGGTCGGGTCAGGCTCGTACTTCCTTAACATCGACACGTGAAAGACGTCATGCACTTGCGCCAGTCTTGGCGGCAATGCAAGACGATACGCTAGGTTCCCGATTCTTTCAAGAATCTCAAATGGACCTACATACCTCGGACTCAGTTTGCCTTTCTTACCAAAGCGCGAAGTTCCTCTCATTGGTGACACTTTCAGAAAAACGTGATCACCCACTTGGAACTCTAGAGACCTTCGACGCTTATCTGCATAACTTTTCTGTCTGCTCTGCGTTGTCTTTAATCTGCCTCTGATCACTGCCACGGCATCTACTGACTGCTGAATCAACTCTGGGCATGTTATCTTCCTTTCCCCAACTTCATCCCAACACACTGGTGTTCTGCACGCTCGGCCATACAATGCTTCGAATGGAGCCATCTGAATACTCTGCTGATAACTGCTGCGATGTGCTTCAGATAAAATTTCTTCTCTAAGCTCTACATCATCAGGTACAACCAATCGTCCTTGAAACCTCAATGTTCCGTCCTCAGAAATTTGAAAGTCAGCTTTTCTTTTATCGGTATCCTCTTGCAGGATCTTCTGAATATCTGGGTCTGTCGGCTAAAGCATCTTGATTTTGACTTGCACTTCCGGCTCAATTCTGAGGGTGGCCATAAGATTTGAAAGGTGGCCTACTGTGACATCCTGAAATTCGACCCCGTTTCGATAAAGTGAAATGGGCATTTCGTCGGCGTGCCTATGGCCTTTTTCTCTGAGCTGATCACTCACGAGTTAACTAACCTATTGGGTGAAGCCGTTAAGGGATGTATCAGCTGTAAAATCCCTAAAAGCTACCTAATTGGTTGGATTGAGCTAAAATCACGCCTGATCGATTTTTAACCACGAAATTGAACTCGATTTCGGGAATCGAATTTTAAGCGCGTCATAATTCTTATTTTTAGGATCCTGTCTCATCGCTCGTCAATTTATTGACGAGTCCGAAATTTCAAGAAAGAAATTATCGGAAGAAAATTGAAGACCAAAATAAAATAGAAAAGAAAAGGAAATTTGCATAAAGGAATTATGTATTTCTCTTTTCTTTTTCCTCTCTCTCCCTCTCTTTTCCCCCTTTCCCTTTCCCCTCGTGCGGATAGCCTCCCCACCGCCCATTTCTCTCTCCTCTCTCCTCACTTTGACTAGTCAATGCATATCCTCTCCTCTCTCTTCCCTCTCTTCTCTCTTCTTCTTTCCCCTCCCCTCACGCGACCGTTTCTCCCTCTGTTCTTCTTTCTTCTTTGCGTGCGAACCGGAGCTCGGAGACAGCAGCCGCCGAGAACCCCTCGCCGCTAGATCGTCCCGCCGCACCGCAGACCGCCAGCGCGCGCGTGCGCCCGCCGCTCGCCGTCCGTCCGCGCCTGCCGAGCGAACCAGCCCTGTTCCGCCTCTGTTCTGCACCGACCAGCCCACCTCCGGCCACCGCCTAGCCCCGCCGAACTTCCCCCGTGACCCCCTCGCCCTCCGCCGGCCTTCCCCCGCCGCCCTAGCCGCCGGGACAACCCCGATCGGGTCCGTCCAGAAGACCCACGGAGTGGGTTTCAGCGACTTCGGGCCCGCTTTTGGGCCGTTTCCGGGCCTCGGATCCGTGAGTCGCTTTGGGAAGTTTCGTTCCTCGCGTCGCTGCTGTCGGATTGATCCGATTTGCGCGCGATTTGGTGAGTAATCTCACTAATCCAGGATTAGTTGGCTAATTATGCTTTAGGTTGGTTTAGTTTTAATTAATTGTGTTTAGGTTGTTAGATTAGAAGTAATTAGCAATTATTAGTTAATTGTGAGGTGATTTAAATAAATTGATTGTGTAATTAACAAGTAGACGTGGTCTACTATTTATTGGAAGCATCTCGGGAATTTTCCGACGCCTAATCGGGCTTCAATTTGATGATTCGGGCCTAAGTGGGTTTTTTGACATTTAAATATTATTTTTCGAAATTAAATTAAATAATTATTTATTTTCCGAAAATTCAACTGAGATGGCCTGGAACCGAAAATTATGCTGATGACCGTGGTGAAGTCCGTTTGTTTAATTGGGTTTTAGTTTGTGCTAAATTGAATTTTTAATATTTATTAATTAATTTTAGAAATTAATTAATTAATTAATTATTTTTCGGAAATTAAGATTTTGATGGCCGACGACCGAAATCTTGTGCTGATCGTCGTGGTGCAGTTCGTTTATTTATTTGAGCTCTACGTTGTATGGAATTAAATAAATTGTGATATTTTAGGATTTACCCTAAATTGATTTGGAATTGATTGAGATTGAATGATTGATTGGTAGATGGCCGAAAGTATGTTTGTTTAGCATTTATAATGCTTTGATTGAGTTGTAAAGTGGATGGGGTTATGAGAGAATTGGAAATACTTTCGGATTGAATCAATCGTATACGAGTGTATAGACCTACGTGGTTCGGTGATTGGGATATCATTTGGCCGGCGCCTTTAAAGAACGCACGATCGGTCTAGTACATATATTATCGTGGACCTACGTGGTTCGGTGATTGGGGATATCACTGGCGAAAACGGCGCCTTAAGGAACGCACGTATCGGTCTAGTACTCGTATTGTTATAGACATGTATGGTTCGGTAACTAAGGACATCACTGGCGAAAACGGCGCCTTAAAGAACGCATACACTTGTCTATTAAATACATTGTTATAGGCATGTGTGGTTCGGTGATTGGGGATATCACTGGCTGTAGCGCTTAAAGAATGCACACAATTGTCTATTTGAGTACATGGTTATAGGCATGTGTGGTTCGGTGACTAAGGATGTCACTGGCGAAAACGGCGCCTTAAAGAACGCACACAATTGTCTAGTGGATAAATCACATTGGTAAACTTGGCACCCGAGAGTATTGACCTAGAATGGTCCATCTGACATGTAATCGACTAGATCGATTTATCATTGTTTTGATTTGATGTCGTGAATTGAATGACTGAATGGGAATGACCGTGAGTGGTCTTGTTGGCTTGTAATCGACTAGGTCGATTTGATCGATGCTTTGATCGGTGATATGATTGCTTGAGTGCTTATTGTAAATTGTACTGACTTGCAGGTGGGATCTGATGCTAAGGTACGTCTTCTGACCTATGCGTGTTTGGGCAGCCTTTAGTATAATGGTTCACTAATCGGGCTTAGTGGGGTAGAACTCGCTGAGACGTAGTCTCATCCCAGTTTGGGGAAAACCATTTCAGGACCCCGCTAAGGAGCTGAGGAGGAAGAGTTGGAGAAGGATTTTGGGAGAAGAAGACAATCTCGAGAGGGGCCGTGAGTACGGCTTAGATGGACTGAAATTTTATCTTCTTTGATATCTCCATTTTGATGTGAATAGAGTTTAGAATAAAAAGTTGTGAAGTGTTCTGGTTTGTGGTTTGTATAAAAGTTCGGTTATAAATTTCAATATGAAAAATATGGCCGCTTTTCTATCCCATTGTTTTATTGTCCTGGGATTTTAACTGCTTCCGCATGTGCTTAAAAATGAAAGGGTCGGCGATACATTGTCCTGGGATATCGCATTATAAAATCGACCAAGTGAGACGGATGTGTGCGTGCCTGAGGATCGGGGCGTGACACCTACCTCAAATTTGAAAACTGAATCTCTAGCCTTCTCAATTAAAGTCCATTCTTTAAGTACCATCTGTGCAACTGAGGACTTTCGACTCAGTGCATCAGCGACCTTGTTAGCTTTTCCAGGGTGATACAAAATATCACAGTCATAGTCCTTCAGGAGTTCCATCCAGCGACGTTGTCTCATATTCAACTCCTTCTGAGAGAACAGATACTTGAGACTCTGATGGTCCGTGAAGATTTGAAACTTTTCCCCGCACAAGTAGTGCCTCCAAATCTTCAATGCAAATATGATGGCTGCGAGTTCTAAGTCATGCGTCGGGTAATTCAGCTCATGAGGTCTCAACTGACGGGACGCGTATGCAACAACTCTGCCATGTTGCATTAGTACACAACCCAATCCTCTGAAAGACGCATCACTATAGATCTCGAATCCTCCAGGACCAGATGGAATCGTCAATACCGGTGCGGTAGTTAGCTTTTCCTTCAGCTCTTGAAAACTACGCTCGCACTTGTCTGTCCATATGAACTTCTCATTTTTCTTCGTGAGCTTTGTCAGAGGCAAGGCTAACAATGAGAAACCTTCCACAAATCGTCTGTAATACCCTGCTAAACCCATAAAGCTTCTGATCTCTGTCACTGTAGTAGGTCTTGGCCAATTGATCACTGCTTCTATCTTGGTTGGGTCTACGGAGATTCCTTCTCCTGAAATCACGTGACCTAGGAAAGCAACACGAGTCAACCAAAACTCGCACTTGCTAAACTTAGCATACAGCTCATGAGTCCTTAGAGTCTGCAGTACCAATCTCAAATGTCCTTCATGCTCCTCTAGACTTCTAGAGTACACCATGATGTCATCAATGAACACGATCACGAACTGATCCAAGTATTCCTTGAACACTCGGTTCATTAGATCCATGAAAGCAGCTGGAGCATTCGTCAATCCAAATGGCATGACAGTGAATTCATAATGGCCATATCGAGTACGAAATGCTGACTTTGGAATGTCTTCTTTTCTGATCCTCAATTGATGATATCCCGTCCTTAGGTCAATCTTCGAAAACATCGACGCTCCTTGCAACTGATCAAACAAGTCATCAATCCTCGGGAGTGGATACTTGTTCTTGATCGTCACTTGATTGAGTTGTCGATAGTCAATGCACAGGCGCAACGAACCATCTTTCTTTTTCACGAATAGAACTGGTGCTCCCCAAGGTGATGCACTAGGACGTATGAATCCCTTATCTAATAATTCCTGCATCTGCACCTTCAGTTCTTTCAATTCTGATAAAGCCATCCGGTAAGGAGCCTTAGAGATTGGCTCTGTCCCGGGGGCTAACTCAATCACAAACTCTATTTCTCTTTCTGGCGGTAAACCTGGCAATTCTTTCGGAAACACATCTGGAAACTCTTGAACTATTGCAATGTCTTCGATTTTTAGTTCTTCAACTGTCGTGTCCACGACAGTCGCCAGGTAACCTTGACAACCCTCATCTAACAACCGGGTTGCCTCTAGTGACGAGATTAAGGAAATTGAGGGTCCTCCTCGACTTCCAATAAACTCGAAACTTTCACCCTCTAACGGGTTAAACTGGATCGTCTTGCGATAACAGTCTAGCTTAGCTCGTTGCTTGGTGAGCCAGTCCATGCCAATTATCAAGTCAAAGTCATACATGGCTAAGACTATCAAGTCGATCTTCCCTCTCGCCACCAATCGCTAACATGCAACCAAGACAACCCACTGTAGCTAACACCTTATCCTTTAATGGTGTCGATATACTAATCACCGATTCCAACAACTCGGAATTAATCCTACCAACTTAACATACCGCTCGGCTATAAATGAATGAGTTGCACCAGGGTCAAATAAAGCATAAACGGCATGGTTGTTCGGTGAAACAGCACTGTAATCACATTAGGCGCATCCTCCGCTTTGTCCTCTTGTGATCGCATAAGTTCTTCCCCTCGAGCCGGAGGCCCGAGTAATCCATCCCGCTGTACAATCGGTGGCGGAGTCCTCGGTTCCGATTCATCTCGTGGCGGTGGCGGCACCGCGCGGTCCCATCGGTCTTCGGGACAATTTTTGGCCATGTGACCCTCTTGGCCACACTCAAAACAAGCACCCGACCTAGAGTGGCACGGCTGACCCATGTCGCTTTCCGCAGAAACGAGCGTGGCACCATTCTGTCTCCATGTTGATTTTCCTACTCCACCCTTCCTGTTGAGCGGGACAGGGTATCTTCCTCCAGTCATCGGTCTTTTCCCAAACCGATTTCTATCTTGGTTTGAATTAAACCGCGATCCAGATGCGACAGCTCGTTCACTCAAATTTTTCTCGATCAGCTGAGCTCGTCCATACAGCTCATTGTAGTTCTTTATATCCAACGGCACCAGCGGATCTTTCAGTTCTGGTCGGAGGCCATCTATAAACCTCATCGCCTTCTCCTCAGGATCCTGGATCAACCTAGGAGCATACTGTGAAAGCTCAGCAAACTTTGCCTCATACTGGTCCACAGTCATTGGACCTTGGTGGAGGCGCAGAAATTCCGCCATCTTTAACTGCTTAGCACAGCTGGAGAAGTACTTGTTATTGAATGCTCTAACGAAGACGTTCCACACGGGACTATGCCTTCGAATACTTCTCTCCGGTGGCTTTCCACCAAGTACTTGCAACTCCTTGCATTTGATACACCGCAAGGGTAACCTTCTCTTCTTCAGAGCACTTCAGTAGCTCAAATGCTTTTTCCAGTTCTTCGATCCAACGGGTCGCAGCCTCGGGATCTCCTGTCCCGGTGAACTTTGGTGGTTGCAACTTCAGGAAATGCTCAACAAGCTTATGAATTGGTCTCTTTGCAACTACATTCCCTTCTGGAACTTCAGCTTGTGCGGCAGCGGTTGCGGCAGCTTGGTTCTGGGCCTGTTGCCCCATCAGATTACCAACGGTCTGGAGCACCTGCATGATTCCTTCGAATCTGGGATCACCAGGGGCTGCTACCCCGGCATCAACCGGCGGAACTGGTGGTGGTGCTACACCACTCGCGCTAGCCTCAGCTTGCGCTCTACCTCGGCCACCTCGGGTACTGCCTCTTGTAGGCGTTCTAGCCCGAGTCACTGAGGATAAGGTCCTCTGCCTAGGAGTTCTCGGCTCCTGATCACTCATACTGTAGACGTTCTACAACACCTATTTCCAATTCCATATTGAATTAGAAACTGAGTGATTTCACAATCAATTTACCAAACAGCTATCAGTCACATGCATCAGCATAATATAAAAGCCATTCCTACTAACTATCCCAAGAACCCATCGCACCTTATCACTCCAAATACCAACTTCGCTCTGATACCATAAAAAGGGGATGTCACGCCCCGAGCCTCGAGCGCGTGCCCATCCCTCTCTGGTCGATAATAATTTGCGACTTCCCAGGACCAGTCGCCAGGCCTTTTCATTTTATTGCACATGCGGAAGCGAAAAGAAATCCCGACGGTAATCATCTCGGGATAGAAAGCGGGACAATAGATTCACAAACAAACATGCTTTTATATATACACCGAGTCATGTACACGGTCTATGGCCAAAAGACTACAAAAGACTCGCCTTCCAAAAAAGAAGCGGTCCTAACCGACCTACGCTTCCGATCACCTCCTCTCCTCGTGTCCTCCACTTGACGACCACGAAAATGTTGTCCCACAACGGGGTGAGATATCATCTCGGCGATAGCTAAGCTCTAAACCCCAATTAGGAGGGAAATACGCCAAGAAGTGTCCTAATCACACAATCACACAATCAATGAGACTTACCTCGTCTCAGATCCACCCTCCAAGTCAGTGCAATTTATCTCACAAACAACATGAGAGTATGAGCAACAAATAAGCTCCAATAATCGAAACGCCACACTCAATTAATCATGCGTTCCTAGTTTTGATCTCGGCATATAAGCACGGCCTACTGCTCGGTTCGGTCTTGGCATTGCCAGCATCGTCTCCCCATGGAGCACGGCGTCACTCGTCGACGGCATTCCCGAAGAAGCATAGGGTCGGAATCAATGCGACCGGCTTCCCGTTTGTCGAGGGTATCCCAAATAAGGATAACGTCATTCCAACAGCCGGACGATTTCTCTTGACCATCACACGATCACTCAAATATGGCCGAAGGGCGCATCTCATTTTTTGCTCAAATGCTTTAATTAAAATGGTGAGCACCTGGCCTTTTTTCTTCGTATTAGAAATTCACGTGAAATTACTCATTACCGTGTGGGTACACTGGTCAACTTGATCCAGAAAAATTGATATTCATCCTTTTTGAAATCCCACTATTTCATATAGTACTAAAACCATTTTCGGTGTCAAAAACCCGACACCTGGGATTTTCTCCAATAAATATTGAAATTCACAATTTTGGAATTAAATACCAAAAATCAAATCAGCACTCAATTTGCATAATTTAACACTCAATTGCAGAAATTAACCACACCATTGCAATCAGCACGAAATTCAGTCCTACATTATCCGACCTAATTTCGGAAAATAATTAATAATTAAATAATTACGAAATTAATTAAATAAATCAATTTAAATTCTACAAATAATAACCTAGGCCAAATCATTAAATTAATAACCAATACGGACTCGGAGAAATTCCCGAACCCTTCTAGATAAATAATACAATTTATTTAGGCCTTAGCTAAACCATGCTAACCACCTAACATGCTCAATTAAATAATTCAATTTCTAATTTAATCTAACTAACCACCTAATTCCTAATAAAATAAATCTAACACCCCTTAAACGTTATTAGCCTCTACTAGCGAGTTTAGAGTATAAAGCTCACCGGTTAATTGCGGAAACCGGTTCACGCGACAACGACAACGACGGCGGCCGAAATCTTATTTTTCGGCGGTGTCGAACTCTCGGACCGGGCCTAAAACTTAGCCCAACACAACTCAACAAGGCTGAGTTTAGGTCTTGGGCTTCTACAGCTGCTGGTCGCGGGCTTGGGCCTTCTTCTTGGGCCCAAAATGGGTTGAGCTTCAATTGGGCTAAAACAAACTGAACTTGGGCCTGAGCTTGGGCTTCAAATCTGCTGGAGATTGGGCTTAAAAATCACTGGACTGAAGATGACATTCACATGGGCTGGTCTGACTTCTTCGCTGGGCTGAAATCGCACAAAGATGGGCTGAACTCCACGGCTAGATGGGCTGCGGGCTTTGCTGGCCTTCGCTGGAGGAGTCTCGCACGAAGGAGACGTGGGCGAAGAAGCAGTTTCGTCCGAGTTGCGAGGGACGCGCAGCTGCTTGCACGCGGTCTTCTTCGCTGGCGTTGAAGGGGAACGGATGAAAGTGAAGCAGAGGCGTGCGGATACGTGCAGCGGTCAACAAAAGAAGCTTCACCGCTACTGGATGACCCGAAAGAAGCTGCTGGGGATGCGTGGAAGCTTGGACGGCAGCTGCTTCGCTTGGTAGATCGTTGGACGAAGAGAGAGAGATGGTTCGGTGGAGGTTTGGGTCAACACCGGCTTCAACTGTTGACTGAAGAAGGTGGAGACTCGGACGCGTGGATGCTGGAATTTGCTGGTCTTCGGTGGCCGCTTGAAAATGAAAAGAGAGGTGGCAACGATGGAGAATTACGTGGGCGTGGGGTTTCGGTGGAGCGAAAGGCAGATGGAGAGAGATCGTGGGCGGTCTTCAAGGCACAAAATGAGAGGAAAACAACAGCTCGTCCAAGGGAAATGAAAACAAGACCGAAGGAGGAAAAATGAAAGTTGAAGCCGCGGAGGAGAAGTCGTCCACGTTGGAAGGCACGGGTAGATAAGGATAGAGCCTAAAAGTCCACATGCTTAGCCCTTCCATTTAATGCTTTGTCTCCTAATACTTTCCCCTATATAATTTCCACCAATTAATCCAAAGTTGGAAGTCCAATTTTCTGCCTTTTCTCCATTCCGAATTTCACCAATTAAATTCAATTTCGCTTGTCAATTTAAATTGATATCAGATTTCATGAAGAAAAATGCTCAAATGATTTTCCATAATTCCCGGACACTCGTAGAATTTCGTTTAGAAGTCCGATTTCCATCAATTTAAGCTTCATCTGAATTTCCGCTGATTTTCATAACGTCCGTGTCGATTTTCCGCAAAAATCCCTAATCTCCCGAAAATTTCTCGGAGAGTGAGTCAGCGTTCCTAAAATAAACTTGTGTACAGAACTTTATCGGGTTCAAATTTGCGGTTATTTTCAATCCGCACGCTTTTAGCGTAACCAATCTACTTAGGGTAGCTTTTAGGAACTTTTGGTGCAATTGACCCGTGATCGATTTATCTCGAGTCACAAAGATCATCTTCGACATTAACGACTCTCAATTGTCATTGAAAATCTCGAGTTTCAATTACGAGCACCGGGTACCAAAACGACAGAAAATCAATTTAGTGCCGATCGATGAGAATTTTTCAATCAAGTGGAATCACCCACAATTTGATCACATATCTCAATCGAATCGACCTATCTCTGATTTCTGATCGATCTCTGACGGTGCCGTAATGACCCTTGCAGATCAACACGGTTGAGCAGTCGATTCTTGGTCGAATTCTCAAGTGCAATTGCATTTAGATTCCCTACTTGCTTCCCCAGATAGTCCAGTTATCTCGTGAGTGATCAGCTCAGAGAATATCACTATTAGCGTTTCGATGAAAGGCCCAATTTATTTAATCGAAAACAATTTATGAAAATTCAGGCTGTCACACTTTTGCCCACCAAGTAAGAGTATGTGCTTCATTTTTTTGGGACATTCGAAAGGTGATTCCTTTACGATCGTCAACGTGCTTTTCCGGGACATATTTATCAAGAGACATTATACTTGTGATTTGGCCAATTTTCTATGATGGCCGAAGAAGTTTCTTTCTAGTCATTCAGGTTTAAAGGTCATTGCCTATCAGGGGGTAAGTACAACAGAAGTCTTGCAAAGTTATGTATGACGTTCACTTTAATGCCAAAAGTTTCTTTTCAAACACCTAAGGTTCTACTTTTTTTAAGGAAAAAAAATGACCATTTAAGTGCCCGCTCTGATATGGATTGCCGGAAATCCAACATGGCTACATTTTATCAATTTCTCACTCATACGTGACTTACCTGTATGTCTTAGTATATCATCCCTAAACAAAGTTGTCCAAAAGTTGTAAATAGTGATCATTTAAGTATCAAATTTTATTTAAAGTGATCACTTTAGTGCCAGTCATTATTAAAAAATGATCATTTTAGTGCCAAACATGCCACACGAAAATGCCACGTGGACTAGATCTTTTTAAAAAATTTCCCAGTTATATTATAATTTTAATTATAAATGATGTGTAATCAATTTAGTCGGAATTTTTCACCATTGGCACTAAAGTGAGCTAACGAAATTTTTTAACACTAAAGTAAACGCTATACACAACTTTTGACACTTCTAATATACTTATCCCATGCTATGGAGGTGAGTGGAATGTAGAGTAACTTTTAGACGACTTTGTTGGCAGCTGAAACATGATAGAGAAGATGAGAATAAGTAAAATGAGATGCGCGAAGCCCTCATCACCCTTAGGTCTATTTGCCGTGGAACAGAGTTGATTACCAACCCCAATTTCTGGCGGGCCTGTTCATCTCAATATGTTACCTTTAATCCTGTTACTTATTCAAGATGTTTTTGCTGAGGATTTCTGTTTATTAGTTTTGTCGATTATGTTAAAACATATGAAAACCAGAATATAGTTCTTGCACAATTATGAAAAATCTTTCTCCATTCTACCTCATTCGTTGAAGTGTCCACGGACTCGGTCCTTGAAGAAAAAATAATCAGGTGCTTCACGTACCCCAAAGTGTCATACCCGTTTGAGAAATATCTAGCAAACATAAACATGCAATTAGCTTGCCTAATTACGTGATGATTTCATGAGGTCCATCTTAAATATCTTCGTTTGTATGTGAGCATGATACTATGAAGAGTAAATAAATTTTGTGTATTCTGCACCACAACCCTGATTTCCCATGAAGAGCAGCAACTGGCTTTCTCAACAGCTGAGACATCATCCCTGCTTCCGATGTTAATCGTCTGTCTCTTTGGCAAAGCTGCAGGGTAGTCACCAATGTCGAGGGCCTTCCTGCTGACCACACGACAGATTGAGCAACACCTCTGTGAAGGCACTCTTGACATTAAGTGCCTCTAAAGCATAGTAGTCCACAAAGATGGCACGCTGGGTGACATCATAGGCTAGTAAAGCGCCCACTTTGCCTCGATAATATGCACGATCTTCACTAGCAATGTCAACGGTGGATGGCGACCGGTGGCGACAGCGGATGGCGATCACGAGATGGCTGAAGGGAAGAAGAAGAGTTGTTGGTTTTGATTCTCAAATTTGTTCCCAGAACAAGAATCAAATTTTTTATTATTATTAATTCCACTCCCAATCTATTCTCGAGAACAAAATTTTACCAAACGCAATTGATTACTAGGCCCAAACTAATTCCTGCAGGAACAAAGAATCAGAATTTGACCCTGTTTGGATGGCTACCAAACAGGACCAAACTATCCAAAATTTCTGATTCTGGAATAAAATTGCGGTTAAGATCTTGTCTTTCATTGATTTTGTTCCAAATCAATTTCTTTTAATTTTTAAATAAATATTTTAATTTTTTCCTTTCTTTTTCTTTTCTTTTTTCCTTTTTTTTTTTTCCCATTTCCTCCTATTCTTCTTCTTCTTCTTCTTCTTCTTCTTCTTCTTCTTCTTCTTGTGGCCGGTCGCTGGGCCAGCGACCTCACCGAAGCGTCGCCGGCCCTCGACGAGGCCGGCAGCTGGGCGAGGCCTGCCTGGCCATCGACGGGAATAGGCAAGGCTCGCCTGGCCACCGACGAGGCTTGACCTCACCAGATTTGGTGAGGCCAAGCCTCGCCGGTGGCTGGGCTTGCCTCCAGCGAGCTTGCCAGACCTCACCTTGGCCTAGCGAGCCTCTGATGAGCTCTGGATTGGCGGACGGCGGGGGGCGGCGCTTGTGGCCGATCGCTGGGCCAGTGACCTCACCGAAACGTCGCCGGCCCTTGGCGAGGCCGGCAGCTAGGCGAGGCCTGCCTGGCCATCGGTGGGAATGGGCAAGGCTCGCCTAGCCACCAATGAGGCTTGACCTCACCAAATTTGGTGAGGCCAAGCCTCGCCGGTGGTTGGGCTTGCCTCCAGCGAGCTCGCCAGACCTCACCTTGGCCTAGCGAGCCTCTGGTGAGCTCTGGATTGGCGGATGGCGGCGGGCAGCGGTGGACGGCGGCGGACGACGGCGAGCGGCGGTGGACAGCATCGGGTAGCAGCAGGCAGTGGTGGATGGCGGTCACGGGATGGTGAAAGGGAAGAAGCAGAGAATTTGGTTTTGATTCTCAAATTTGTTTGTGGAACATAAATCAACTTTTTTTTCTTTTTTAATTCTTGATTCTACTCCCAATCTATTCCCGGAAACAAAATTTTTACCAAATACGATTCTATTCCAAAACTACTCTCGGGAACAAAAAAAATGAAAATCTGGTGCTGTTTGGCAAATTGCCAAACAGCCCTTAAATGGCATGATAACCTAATGTGGAAGAATATAAATTATTTGATCCTCTATGAGTGAAATAAATAAGTTGATTAAGCCATGCAAGGATGTCAGATTCCAAGAAGTATAATCACGAATAAGTTGACCTGCTAACACTGAGCCAAATGAGAAGGCTGATTAGACAACATGGATCGTTGCGAAAAAAAAAAAAATCGAAGATAATCGCGTAAAACAAGTGAATTCTGGAAATAAGACCATAGAAGTGCAGATGAAAAGGATTGATTTAATTATAGCCTAGTTAAGACTCTGATCACTTGACTCTAACCAACCTTGAATCGTGATAGGATATTTCAATTCTTTCAGCTCATCCGAGGAAATGGGTCTTTCTTTACGAGGAAAAAGGATTCAAAATATGAATCGACAAAGTTAATATATCTGATTCTGTGACCATAACTGGAAAGTCTTCCAACAAGCCAAGAGCTAAGGCAAATGTTTCCAGACGTTGGTATATGGTTCAAACTGAGACTCGAATCTACTTTAAGCAAACAGATGCATCGTCTCAAAGCCAGCTCTCCCCTGAAAACGACCCTGGATGACACAATTCCTGGGCTGCATTCCAAAACTGAACCCATCTGGAAGCATAGAACTCAAATGCTTCACGACTCAGTTAATCAAATGTGTTATCACCGTGTCTACTTAAGTAACAATTTCTGCTTTCTCGTTAGGTATTTACATCCAATGTTCATGGTTTAGTCGAGCATGATATTGTTTTTTCAGTATGTGTTCTGACAATTGGGACTGCCACGTGCTTGATAGACTTAACTGGGATGGAGGCGCGATGGCAGTTCCAACACAATGCACTTTTGCTTGTTCCTGTGGCATCTCAATAATTTCATGTGGATGGTTGATCAAGATAAGACTACCTAGAAGCAGCAATTCGGAGAGAGAAAGAGGAAGAGGACAGAGTTTGAACCCACGAGATGAACGTGAAGAAGCCGGAGAAATAGAGATCCCGGGAGAGTGTGACGACGTAAATGGGTACCCGCCATGCCCGACCTATTCGTATATTTTCATTTGTGCTTCTTGAAAGGTTTCTGAGGATTACTTGTTCCACGTGCGAAGGCAAGACTAGGACTCAAAATGAACAAAATCAAGAATCTAGTGGATCGAATCCATTTGTGTCTGCTATAAAAGAGATGAGCCTTTCCTTTCTTGACATCTTATTTTTTTAAATGAGACTTCTCCTTTACGGGGAACTTCTGATTTTCGCCTTCGTTCAGTTTCAAGCAACCGAGTCTTTCCCTCTCAGTTTGATAAATGTTCCTGTACGTGCAAATGACTACCTTGTAAGCTTACAACCACTCCCGTCTTTTAAGTCATTGGAACCAAAATATTTTGTATTCTGATGGACGACCAACAATCCCCAAAACTTAACCATCTAGCTTGCGAATTCGAGATTCCAGTAGGGATCCAATTGATAAAAATCTTAGCCACTCAAGGCCATCGCTTCACATTCTGCCACATTTTCGGCAATGTAATAAGCTCCTGCTGTCACTTCACATCTTCATCCTGCATTGTGCCTATACAATATGAATCTTATGGAATACTGCTGCTCTCAAGAAGATTTCTCTGTCAACTGCTAGGCGTGTTTATATTTTCCAAAGAGACCAAGAAGCTCCATTCCAAAAACAAAAGGTGCACTGGGACCGTTCATCTCTGGAGGTCAAGGCCTCGTTGACAGTTCAACCCACTAAATTCGTGAGGGACAACTTTCCTTTAATATTTAGGGTCACGAGTGAATTCATGAATCTGCAAAAACCATTTGCAGGAAAATAAAAGTGAAAGACATGCAAGCTTCAACGGAAACATTACTCAATCCTTGCACATTTCTTTTGATGAACTAACAAAAGTGAAGACGTGATATGAGTATCTGGAAAAACATGACAGAACTAGTGAGAGGACCACTATAACAATGAGAAAACGACATAATGTGAAGCAACCGTGTCTTGAACTAGGAAGTCTCAGTTGCATTTAGAAAACAGCTTGCCCGTGTTTCCTCGAGACTTATTTTGCATCTGGCACCTATGCACAATCTGAATTAAATCATAGGATGCTACAAGCAGCATACCAAGGAATGGCATTAGGTCATTCAAACTCAACTTCTTACATTTCCAAAGAAATTCCCTCAGCTTTGTCCTCTTATCGCTTCAAATTGAACTTGGCAGTATATGCTTGTAGTCCTAAGATGGGGAATATTGTATTGGTATGTACTGAACTAACGTGATCAGATAACTGTCTTTTTTTTTTTCAACTTACTACTGATGATGGCCTGAGTGAAAAATGAAGACAGAGAAAGGAAAGAGAAAGAAGAAGAAAACAAAATTACTTAAAAAAAGCTTAATGAATTCAGACAAATAAAAAACAAAAACAACTAAAGTGACCTCTGCCAATCAAGTGATGGCAAGAAAGAGAAAACGGAACCATTTGCATAGATGATGGAACGCGTTGATACAAAAATGTCACATAGTTTGAGATAAAACTCGACATAGAAAAATCAGAGATCCAAGAGGTAAATTGGGATAGGAAGGTCTAGATATATGCTGTCAAAAGAAGAGTATTGTCTCCGAGAACCCAAAGACTAAAACAGGGATCAACAGTAATGTCTTTCCAAATACAAGATCTCACCTTCTTTGTTGAACTCGTACTTCAAACGTTTGGAAGACGCTTCTGTTCAAGCTCTTTAGTCACATAGCTTGACATCACAGGATGAGCGGCATTTTGTCGATAACAAGGTCTCCATTAAACCGTGTGCTTGTCAACACCATCATCTAACTCAAGGATGTTGAATTGCCCATAATCTTTGGCGTGCACACAAGAAATTCTGGAATATTTTAATCTCAAGATTCTCAAAGAAGACAATCCTGTGATGTTGCAAACTCCACTCAAACTTCCACAGTAGGTGAAATCCAACTCTTTAAGCCTATTAAGATATGTAACAGCTTCAGGAAATCCTTCTAGGTAAGTACGAATCATCTTTAGCACTTCAAGATTTTCCAAATCCCTGACAGAAGGAGGTAATTCTGCAATTAAGGTGTCCGACAGGTCCATTTCCTTTAGCTGAACAAGCTCTCCAATGACAGCTGGAAGTTCTTTTAGATTTTTGCAACTTCTTAAAGTAAGTTTTTGAAGTTTCTTTAAGAATGCAATGGAATTGACGTCGACCAAATCTTCACATTCGCAAGCACTGAGAATTTTAAGTGCAGGCAGAGAGCCTTCCTTGAATTCAAGTCTTTCAATTTTAGTTCCATCAAGGAGAAGCTCTTCCAATTTTTTCAGGGAGCACAGTGATTGTGGCAAACATCTAAAATATGAGCAACGCTTCATGTTCAAGGAAACTAGATTCACTAAGCCAGATGTCCACCCATGATTTGTTAGATCTCCTAGTAAACAATTTTCCAGGACCAGACACTCTAAAGGCACTGGGTCGGAGAATTCCAGAGATGCAATGATGAAAGGACAATCTTTTGCGTTCAACACTTTCAAAAGCTTAGCCTTCTGCAAAAACGACATGATTCACATGTTTAGTTACTACTTCAAGTATAACGTCTTAAGATAAAGTGCAAAGCGCACATTTGCATTAAAAAAGCACACAAGCATATACATGCCTCACCAGCATCAATTCTCTCCAGTCCTCCAAGGTCAATTCGACTTGGCTTGAACGCAAGCCGAGAATTACCAGCTTCTCCATATTCAATGCAAACAACTTAGATTTCTCATGGCATCCATGCCAATCAAGCCATACTAGGCTCGGAAGAAGATTCTCAGGATTTCCTTCAACTTCAACGTTGTCCAACTCAAGAAACCTCAGATTCGATAGATGACAGAAATCGTCCCAATGAAAACAGTTAATTGGCGGTTCATCTTGATTAGAATTAGGGGTTACACGAAGAGCTTCAACATTGTTGGTAACCTACCAATTTGGTGAAAAAAGGAGAAGTGCAATTTAGAACGAAAATGTATGCAATGAAACAATAATATTATAATCACCGCATCCAGAGGAAAACTTAACAAGAATACTGGAGAAATTTCAGGGTGATTTTACCTGCCTTTGCCACAATGTTGTTTGTACATCTTCATAATCCCATAGTCTACTGCGCAACTCGGGGTTTGCAAGACTTTCATTCTTGACAAAGGCTCTTCCCAGGATTTTTAGTTGTTCATGCATCAAAAACTCATTTGCTTCTCCAATTTTCAGAAAAGACATCCTTTGAAGTTCATCGATACCTCTATTTGGGAAACGCCTACGAGCATCCCACATGTAAATGGGGGCTGTCTTTTCGACTCCTGTAAAGAAACATGCTATATCAAGGAATATTTCTTTTGTGTTTTCCCCAAAAGATTATAGCTTGTGGTCAACAATTGTTCCACTTCTTTTTCCGGCTCTTTTTTCAATTTTTGCAAAGTCTCTGTCCATATTGCTTCGTTCTTATCATACAAATATGACCCCACGATTTCAAGAGCATGAGGAAGCTTTCCAACTGCAGAAGTGATGTCGCTTGATAGAGAACCGTAGTCCCTTAGGGGATAATCTAATCGAAAGGCATGCTTACAAAAAAGTTTTAGAGCATGACTTTCATCCAATGATAAAACCTCATGTTCTCTAATTTCTTCATCCTTGTAATGTCCAACGACATCTTTCCTTCTAGTTGTTAGGATGATCCTGCTTCCCGGACCAAACCAACATAGTTTTTCAGTCAATGGTTTGATTTGTTTGAAGTTGTCCACATTGTCCAGGACTATGAGAACTCTTTTTGTTTGGAATAGGAATTTTATCAATTTGGTGCCTTCACTGTAGGATTCCACCTTTGGACAATCTCCTCTCTTGAGATCTCGAATTAACTTCTTTTGCAGATATCCCATTCTGTTTTGTTCAATCTCACCCCTAACATTTTCAAGAAAACTGCAACTGTCAAAGAGGTGATTGATTTTGTTGTATACCTCCTTTGCAAGAGTGGTTTTGCCGACTCCCGCCAGACCCCATATTGCAACCACACATCTGCCCATCGTCTTCTGTCCCTGTACAACTTGTCCTTCCTGATTATTGATGCCAAGCTTTCGCATTATCTCTTGCACATCTCTGTCTATTCCAACTAAATGTTTAGTCACCTCTTGCTCATCCTTTCTCAAGTGTTGCCGAAGTGTTGAAACGACGTTATCTAAAAGCTCGTGATACCTACAAAATGAAAAACGAGTTTTTTGTTCTTTTTTTCTTTATCAATAACAGATGGTGAGAGGCGAGGAGCGCTGTCAACCCCTCTAGAAGTTACCCTAAGGCTTATGTTCCCACACCAGTCATCGAATGTTCGGATTCGATTTCCGGTTGAACCCAAGAAAAAAATATATATACTAGCTACTGCAACATTAGAGAGAAGACAAGACGAGAAGGAAAAAAAAATCTCTTGAAGATAATTGAATTTCAGAAAGAGCGTAGTGAGCATGTTAATATACTAAGCAATTCTCTGATCTTGTCCGAGAGGCTAAACAAGTAAAGCAAAGACTAATCGAGTCGTCAGACTTACCCACTGTCCTCATGCTCCACTTCGAAACCCAAAATCTCAGCAATATTTTCCAGAGCATTCTTCCACTTTCTGATTGTCTCGGCATCCCTGCGTCTCCCGTGCTTGATGAAGGCCCTTCCATATTTCCCCTTCTGGTGTTTAACAACGCTGGGCTTAACGCCGTAGAAAATGGGAAGAATGGGTTTCCCCGACTCCACCATCTGGGCAACTTCCATCAGGCAAGCTGCGCTGGAAGCGAAGTCGTCGGAAAAGACGGGGACGCAGATTTTGGAATGCTTGATGGCTTCCAGGATCTTGGTATTGATCCTTTCACCAGGCTTGATCTCTTCGCGGTCTCTAAATGCCACAATCCCGGAGCTTCGGAGGTGGTCATAGAAGCAATCGAGGAAGTTGCGGCGGACATCTGGTCCTCTGAAGCTGAGGAACACCTCGTAGTGAGAGACGGGCAACTCTTCAGCGGTAGCGTTAGCTGATGATGAGGGGCCACCGGAAACACAATTACCCATTAGCGTACACAGACACTCGGGCTCGAATGGACGTCAAGATGATCAAACTTCGATGGTTGAAGTCGTTCGAGTTCACAACTCTGAATCTGTAGCATTGACTTCGATTCTCTTCTAGTCTTCGCTTGCGCCAAGTGTAAGAGTCGAGACCTGTCTTCTCTCTCTCTCTCGCACTTCTATCCAATGGCCGTGGTCAGGATCTCCCGAAGGGAAATCTAGATTTCTGTAGTCATTGAAGCATTCTTCCCGAAGGTAAATTTAATAGATATACTGAATTCATTGAACGGTCTCAATGAGTCAGCCAACGAGCCTGGTATCCCCTGCAATCGTCTTATTATTCTTCATACACTTTTTTTTTTTTAATCATGAAAAGCATCAAATTAATACACCTATAACAAATTTAACTCAAACTAATTTTTTAACCATTAAAAAACCTAAATTGACAAACTTGTTACAAATATATCTCATATTAATTTTTTCACTATAAAAAGCCTAAAATTGATATATTTATGACAAATTCATCCTCTATTAATTTTCATTAAATTGAATTAGTGTCACGAAAAACCTCAAACCTGGTACATTGGTTACAAATGGAAAGTAAAATCTCAAATTGATATACTTATCAATTATTACGCCTCATCCAATTTAGCAATTTGATAATAAAATTTAACGGAAATTAATAAAGGGCAAATTTATCATAAGTATATCGGTTTGGGGTTTTTTATTGTCAAAAAACTAAATTTGGGTTTTTTGTGGTATTAGCTTCTTTTTCTTTCTCATAGACCTGAACTTTGTAATCCTTCTATACATAAGGTCCTATCTTTGCCGGTTGTCTTAGAAAATGGGAGAATACGCTTCAACACCTGCTCTTGTCCACCTCTATTTTTTAATTTTTTTTTTCTTGTTTGTGTCATCCAATGGCACAAACATAAAAACCCGATTATCCAAATAATCAATTAAGTTCATGGCTTTGGTTTACACGTGGGGAAAATTGTCCAAAAAGTCCTAAACATATTTTAGTCTTAAACCTTTCAATTTTGTCAACTGAGTTCAAACATTTTCACTTTTTACCAATTGAGTCCATTCGGTTCAATTTTGGCTTGAATTCGTTAACATGGATGCCAGTCGTCCTACATGACACAACTAGCATTGGCATGGACATTTTTTAAATAATATTTTGAATTTTTATGGTATCTCTCTCTCTCTCTCTCTCTCTCTCTCTCTCTCTCTCTCTCTCTGTGGCAAGGGTCACTAGTCTTAACTTCAAAAACCACCAAAAAAAAAAAAAAAAAAAGCAAAGAAAAGATATTAAAAACCACAAAAAATTAAAAAAAATATTAAGATATTATTAAAAATTGTCTACATCTCCTACGGGCACACCTTGTGTCCATGTAAGCAGATTCTAGCCAAAATTTAGCCAAATGGACTCAACTATCAAAATGTGAAAAGATTTAGAACTCAATTAGCAAAATTGAAATGTCTAGGATTGAAGTGGCAAATGTGCAAGAGGTTTATGATTTTTTGGACAATTTTCCCATAAATGCGAGTGGACCCAAAGTAATGTGTATGTAGTTGATGGAATTTGAATAGATGACCTCCTATTTCTATACGAATGTTTAGATATAAATTATTATTGATAATGAATATACTTTTTAGAGACTAATTTTCCAAGCAATATAGTTAATTGTTATTAGAAAAAAATTTCAAACTTGTATTTTCCTTAAAACAAATAAACCCTCAGTTTACTACTCTCATCTTTTTCTCCTCAATATATCGATAACTCACTCTTTATTACCCCTAATCCACTTTTTTCGTGTTGATGTGTGTTTTTTTTGTTGTATTCTTCTTTTATCAAGTAAAAATGAATTCGAGTTCAAGTTTATCCCGAATAACTTGTAGTTGATTACAGTATAATCCCACCAAACAGTATCATTTATAGTCGCACACAAAAGCGACATTCGAATTGGGTAATTCTATCGGGCTCATTTTAATTTAATCCTTTTCAATTAGTATATGTTCCTCCAATCTAGTAAAATAATAAGGCATTACACTTCATCCTGAAAAATTGGGTTATCAAATATGTTTGATCTATTAACTTAAGCTCTATTTGCTTTGCAAAAAATGAACGATTTGAAAACTATTTTTCTAAAAATGATTGCTTGTACAACTTGAATTAATTAGTCTATGAAAAATGCTTTTATTATTAACAATAATCTATGTCAAAATATTTTTGTTGATAACGAAAATATTTTTAGTTTTTTTTTTTTTTTTTAAACGATACAAATAATCATTTTCAAATATATATATATATATTTCAAATCACTCATTTTCCACAAAATAAACACATTATATTCTGCTCTTTTGGATGATGCTATATTTTATTAAAGTAAATAGGTTTCTATACTTTCCATGAGAAAATATTTTCCGATACTGGTCAAAATGAAGTATAATAATCACCCATATCCAGTCACCATGTTAACTAGGAGAAAAAACATCTTTCTTCGTGTTCGTACTAACTCCAAAAATATTTATGACACAGTACGAACACTATGTTGTTGTTAAACACTTATTTTGTATTTGTTGTGTCTTAGCTACAAAAAAATAGTATGATGCTAATGGACTTTTGAGCCGAGAATAAATGCAGTCAAAATAACTGCATAAGTAATTATCTCCATTGCATCGCAAGCACGGATTAATACTAGTATACCAAGAAAGTCTTCGTATTCATCTTTCTTCTTTATTATATTTAATTAAAGCCGGAGTTTTTTTTTTTTTTTGTATCAATTAAAGCCGGAGTTGAGAGAATGCTCCTATGATCGTCACATGGAGGAGACTTTGCCTTTGTGAAAATGCCACATGACTTATATTCGACCAATAAGATTTAAATTCAAGGATTTGTCATCAGCTAGTTTCTATGTCTTAGTGGATTTAAATTTTGAAGATAGAAAACGACAAATTATGTGGATATTTTTATCACTTATTGAGTTTAAACTTGGAAAAAGAGGACAAATTAGAGAGAATATTTCAATTGTACTTTATCATCTCCCCATTTCTCTATTCTATATATTAAGCTTAGATGTTAGAAAATGGATACATTAGAAAGTATATATAGATTATATCTCTTATTTAGATTAAACTTGCAAAACGATGAATTAGAAAAAAGTATCTTAACACTCTTCAGTTACGTGGTTTATTTTGAATGTAGTTTTTTTAAATGTACTTGCAAACATTGAAAATTTTGAGTCAATTACAGAATTCTATATAGATATTTCACTATTCAACAATAGTTTTGACAAGCATAATTGTCCAATCAAATTAGGGATGTATACTCATGATAGAACACTTAGGTTCCGTTCGTTTCGCAGAAAATAATTTTCATGAAAATGTTTTTCAGATTTTTTAGCATTCGTTTCACGGAAAATGAATTCATTGGGGAAAATGTTTTCCATGAAAGGAAAAAAGTCTGTTAAATTAGGGGAAAATGTTTTCCACTTTTGAAAAGTGGAAAATATTTTCCTTTCTTGATTTTTCTTATCTCACACCTCTACAAATCATCACTTTCTCCTCCTCTTCCTTCTCCTTCTTTTCTTTTTTTATTTGAATAATTTTTTATTTTATTTTATTTTATTTTTTTTGTTTCCCATCTTCTTCTTTCTTGGCTAGTCATCGGCCGTTGCAAGACGAACCTCAAGCTTGTCGACCTCAAGCTCATACTCTGCACTCTTGTTTATCATTTTCTTTATTTACTCTACCTTGCAATTGTACATTATTTAAACAAAGGGATCTACATGCTTTGCTTCTTTTTTTCTTTTATTCATTAAAACACAAAAGACGCAAGGGGAGAATAGGTCACTCAATTGAAAGATTCTCATTAGGGCTGTACATGCTTTACTTTTTTTCTCCTTTGCTTCTTTTTAAAATTCATACAAACATTTTTTAGAGTAGATGAGCATTTTGTGACAATGAGGGAATAAAGATATAAAGCAAGTTTGTGTGGATTTAAAGGCAAGTTTATATTTGATAGATTTATAAGTTGGTAAGTGATGCATGCCTAAGTGGTAAAGTCTTAGAAAATATTTTCCTTACTAAACACTGGAAAATATTTTTTGAAACATTTTCAGGTTTTAGCCGAACACCATAAAATATTATCATTTTCCTGAAAAATGACTTTTGGGAAAATATTTTCTTGAAATGGCCCATTTTCCGCGAAACGAACGGACTCTTAAAGTTAAATGATGGTAGGAATCGATTAGACAAGGTAAATCCATATCAAGTTCAAAATGGATTTGAAATTTGTTGAAAGGGAAAAAGCCATAAAAAGCCATAAAAATCCAAAATTATAACCATTGCGATCATTTATTTTAAACTTTTTCTTGTGATATAAAAAATCACAAACTTGTACTCATGTAATACATTTACTGTTGTCAAGGTTTCATCAAAAAAATTTCCAGCCAAAACATCGTTGTTTTTATTTCACTTAAATCACGTATGGCAACACATTTACATTCTGGCATCCATGTAGACTAAACCTTGACTAGGGTAAATATGTCATAAAAGTACAAATTTAGGATTTTTGGTGTCACCAAAAAAAATTTAAGACAAATGTGTTGTAGTGAGCATAGTTTGGATTTTTTTTGGTGGCTTTTTCCCTTGTTTAAATCAAAGTAAATATTGACTAAAATTCCAATGGTGGATAGATGATCTTAATTTGACAAATCGTAAGCAATTACAAGGATTAAGGCTTCTCACGTCCTCTCTATAATTAGGAGGCATCTTTATTGACTTTTGGACGGACGGACAGATAGAGAAATTAAGTTACGTGGAAAATTACAAGCGCAAATTGTCTAAAATCCTAGAACAACCATTAAGTAATAGAGAGAAAAAAAAAAAAAAAAACCTCTGATTAAAAAAAGAGAGTTAAAAACGCACAATTTTACACTATGATTTGTGGTTTTGATGGCGAAATTGTCTAATATCTTCCACTTATTCATATGTAAAATATGTCACGAGATGATGGAATGCTTACCGTACATCACCGTCCTTCTTAATTTTCATATCCTTTTTTTTTTGGGGTGTCGAATAATTTTCATATCCTTTTACTTGTTCGAAATTCTAAGGCATTATTTGCATATACTTCTTACTAGACATGTATGCATAGATATGTGTGCGCCTTTGTGTGTTCACGCACGTTCTTGATATTTTAACTTATTTAGGGTCAGGGTCGATCTATAGAGTAAAGTCGTCTTCTGAAATACGAAAAAATAAAAAATAAATAAAGAAGAAGAAGAAGGAAAATAGGAAACCATGCTCGGCATCCACAAACAATCCCTTAGGATGGACCATATCGTGGAGGTCAAAAAAATGTATTTGGCAACATTTAAGGTAAATAAAATGCGATATGTATGTGTGCTTAGACAATTTACAGAAAGTGGTATGCTAAGGGCTTATTTGGTAACTAATCTATTCTTGGAAACAATTTCCATCCACAAATAGTTGTTTCTCATTTTATTCCCTAAACGAATTTCTGAGCATTCAAACACGTTTGAAAACTGTATAAATTTCTATTTCCGGAGTAGAAAAAAATCAGGAGTTCATTTAATAGGACCCTCAAAATTTTTTGTGACTAAAGTTTCTTTTAATTTTATGAGACTTTTCTCCTTTTTCTTTCTTCCTTTTTTTTTCCTTCTCTTCTTCTTCCTTTTATAGCTGATGAACTTGCTAGCCTCAGGGGAGCCTCACCGGTCCCTAGTGAGGTCGCAAGTCGTTGATCTCCAGACCTCGTCTTTGACTGGTTGCCAAGCTTGACGACTGGCTAAAGGAGAAAGAAGAAAAAAAGAAAATGACTTGATTCTAGAATTGTTCTTGAAAACAAAGAAGTAATTTTTCTATTTCTTAATTCGGTTCCAAATTTATTTCCTGAAACAAATATATTCTTGAGAGTAGAAAAAATTAACTCACGTTACTAAATGGAATTTTTTTTTTTTTTGTTCCGGAAACAAAAAAACTAAATAACTACGAATTGACAAGTTTTCAAACATGCCCTAAATGATAAGACATGTGAATGAACATCTAGATAAAAAAATGATATCAAAGCATAGAGCGGAGACAATATTCTTGAGCTCGTGAAATTTGCTGCCAACGCCCCATAATTTTCCATCTTTTGCAGAATCATCCAAAAGTCTAGCTGTCTTCGAGAGGATAGTCCTCCGCCGTAGCTCTTCGGAGGCGAAGGGATCCTGATCCTCGTTTTCTTTGGGGAGAGCTTTGCTATGTCGCGCCAGTTGCGTCTTGTTAGGCTTCTCCTATTCTACACGTGGTCATTGGCTGTCAGCCAATCAGTGTAAAACGATGAAGATGTATCATCTTCATGAACGCAAGTAAACATGGCATTGCAATGAAGGTACCTTGGTATTCCGACAATATTTCCAAATCACATTGCTACTCAGGCGACTTTCAGTCCTTAACACTATTGTTGGGTCGTTAAATTGGGCTGAATTAATTACGTACAGGCTGTTCTGACATTCAATTTGTCAGATCAACAGCAAATCACAAGAAGGGCGGTTGGAAATGGGAAAATTTCAGCCAAGCCCAATGACTATTCTCTTTTGAAAATTTTTTGGAGTTGAGATGGTCAAGATTCTTATTATTTACATACTATTACAGTTGAAATATCTTGGAAAAAAATTTGCGAGGAAGCCCGTGGGCACCCAGCACCAACTCCTGAAATAGAGGCAAATCCTAAAGATTTAAGCCATTTTTTCCTTCAACTTTGGACTCAAACGAACATTAATCAAACCAGATGGAAGTGCTGGCAACTCATGAAGCCTGTCGCAGTGAAGTAGATCAAGAGTCTCCAGCTTGGAAAGATGCTTCACTTCAGAAGGTAGGCTGCAGATACCGCAATATTGCAGCCTCAAGATTCTCAAATGAATTAGCTTCCCAATGTCGCCAGGAATCTCCCCTTTTAAGCTCCTACACGAGGAGGCATGTATTTCTTCAAGTTTGAGTAGACGCCCAATAAAATTAGGAAATTCTCTAATGAAGCAATAGTCCATCTTTAACACTCTCAACCCCTGCAAATTTCCAAAGGAATCAGGCAATTGTGAAACCCCTGTTCCCGATATATCCAGCTCCTCTAAAGAGCTTCCTAATTGGCCAATGGACTCTGGAAGTTCTCGTATACATCGACAATTCCTCAATGACAAGCATCGGAGTTTCACAAGCTCTCCAATTCCATCGGGGAGTTTGGTAATTTTTGAATCATCAACTGAGAGTACTGAAAGTGATGTCAGGCATTCAAATGGATGGGGCAGGAGACTCAACGATGAGCAATTGGAGGCAGAAAGAGTTTCAAGTTTCCTTAAGCCACCTTTCGAGGGAATTTTTTCCACAGAAGTCTTATCAATGAGGAGTTCTTTCAAAGCTTGCAAGTCACCCAATTCGGCAGGCAACGTGTTGAGTTCAATGCAGGACTTCAAATTCAGGCAAAGTAATCTTTTGAGACCACCAATCGAAGGATCTAGATAGACCAATCGAGAGCATTGCTCTAGAATCAATATCTCCAAATTCGGGAAACAAATAAACGTAGGACTTATCAGTAAGTCAGTGCACCCAGTGAGATTTAAGACTTTCAATTGCTCCATCTGTAAAACAGGACAGAGAACGTCATAAGGTCAATTGCCAGATAATTCACAAAACAGATGCATTAGAGCAGTAAATTGAAAACACCTTGATTTTCCTCCAACCTCCCCAGTCTTCGGTGACTTTGCTCCATGAAAGGTCAAGAATGACCAATTCAGTCAGATTAAATTCTGTTGCTTCAAAATCCCTTGGGCACCCTTGCCAACAAAGCCACCTTAACTTTGGAAATACATTTGCAAAGTTTCCACCCATACTTGCATGATCCAATTGCAAGAATCTTATATTTGGCATGCTCTTGAAATTAGTTTCAGTAAATGTATGGGGACCATTATTTTTGAAGTCAAAGCAGAGGACTTCCACCTCTTCCATTCCCTACATTTACCAAGAGTAATGAATCAATCTGAAGCTATGAAATATGATTCGACATTTTCACTAAGTAATAAAGATGAGGGTGCTTTCTTTTTTGTGTACGTGAAGAAAACCTATAGATGGTAAATTAATGAAAAGTACTGGATAACAAATTAGACCTAATATGTCAGGGCTTTCATTACGGGAGAAAGCAAACCATTGAACAGAAAGCCTTTACCTCTTTCCTGTTGATTACTTCCAGGTCTGAAACATGCATGTATAGCCCACCCCGCCTTCCAGCATATTCTTCATCTATAGTTCCACTGAGGTGCTTCAACAGTTTATGCATCCACAGCATGTTGTCTCCTCCAATTTTGGCTAGGGGCATCAAAACATGATGAGAAGGCAAAAGATCTTGATCAGGCCACATATATGATGCAATTCGGCTATCCACGCCATTGGCAAAATATGCGATGTCCCAAAATATTTGTTTCTGCTTTTCATCTAGTGCTTCATAACAGATTTTCAAAATCTCTCTGCAATCCCTCAAACTCTCTTGAGAGTTCTGCCTCCGTTGTTTCATCAAGTCCTCTATCTTCCCCCATTTATTTGTTGTTTTCCCACGCAGAAATGAACCTATAACTTCAATAGAAAGTGGAACCTTCCCCATAGCTTTGAGAATGCGATTCCCAATTTCAGGATAGCCAGGTATAAAATGATTTGTTCCTAAAGCATGCTTGCAAAAAAGTTCAAGAGCTTGATCATCATCCATCTCAGTCACTCCATAGGTTTGAGCCATGCCTTCAGAAACATATCTTTGGAGAATTTTACCATTTTCTGAACTAACAATTATTCGACTTCCAGAAGCAAACCAGTCAAGCTTGTCTCCTATCAGATCATTAAGATGAGACTGTTCTTCCACATCATCTAGGACAATAAGAACTTTTATACTGCGAAATACATCCAGGAAGAACTTGATTCCTCCTTTGAAAGAAGCAACATTGCATTCTCGCTCGAGAATATCGGATATCAACTTAGTTTGCACAAACTGAATACCACCAACATTTTGTGCTGTTTCTCCAATGTCCGTGAGAAAGCTACATCTATTGAAATAAGAAGAAAGTCTGTCATATACGGCCTTCGCAATAGTTGTCTTGCCAATTCCAGCAGTTCCATAGATTCCAACAATGCGTACTCCAACCTTCTCATCTTCTATTTTCAACAACTTGATCAAATCCTTCACTCGATCATCAATACCAATTACATGTTCAACAGTGGCAACTGAGGTCTGTAATGACTCCAAAGGGAAACTAGGAAGTTTCAACTGCTTGACATATGGAAGTGGCGGAATATTTTTTAAATTAGGACACTCCCATATCCTTAGTGCAGAGAGATTAGGAAGTGATGAGAGGGTATCAAGATCACTTTCTGTGTACTCCACTATAGGTAGCTCAACAATTTCCAAATGCTTGAGGCTAGTAAGCTCACCAAGTGGTGGGAGACTTATGCATCTTGCACAATGAAACAACCGTAGCTCAACTAACTTAGGCATGCAAGACATCCAGCTTGGAAACGTTGCACCCCCATAGCCTCTTAGCTCTAAACTTTGAAGATTTAAGCTTGGCTGCAGCTCTTCAAGGAGAACTTCATCACTTTCTTTTCCGGCACACACTAATACTAGTGAGACTAAGGAATTCTTCTCCTTCAAGTTGGCAGCATTTGATTCTGCCACTGCATCTTTTATTTTACCCTTAACTTCAATTCTAAGGCTTCCTCTCAAATTGTTTAACCTGTTCAACTCCCCCAGCCCACCATACCTCTTTGGCCAAGAATCATCCCCAGGCAAAATGAAATCGGTTAATGTGCGCAAACGAGTCAACTTGCCCATCCCTTGTGGCATATAAGATAGGGCGTCACAGTTGCTAATCTCCAGTTGCCTGAGGTTGACCAATTTTCTTATATCCCTTGGCAATTCTATTAGCTTGTAACACATATTGAGTTTAAGTACTTGCAAGGTTTGCAATCTTGTCACAGAATCAGGAAGCCTCACAATTCCTTCATTTTCAGAGAGATCCAGAAATGTCAGGTGCTTCAACTCACAAATAGAACTCGGCAACTTCTCAATACCGCTGTCATGCAAATCCAAGGCACGTAAGAACTTGAAACTAGAAATAAATATGTGAAGAGTTTTTTCACCCATTTGAGTTTCACACCTCAAGCTTTTTCTTTGACTAGTTTTGATGAATGTCCTCAGATGATTTGCTCTGAGAATATTTTGATGTACCTCTGATAACTCTAAAGTTGAATTCCACGATGCATGATGAATTCTTTCTCCAAGGTATGACCATAACTGATAAAATCTTCCATACTCAAGTGCAGCAACATCGCATGCTAGGTCACGTACTAAATGATGCATCCTACAAGACATCACATTTCCAAGTTCATCTTTAACGCAGTCTTGAAAGAAATTCCTCCTGAGTAGATCCATGAAATACTCATGAGCAATATCTTCCATGTCCCAATCTCCATTGTCCATGCAAAGGATAAATCCCTCTGCTCCATTGTCTATGCGAAGGATAAATCCCTCTGCCATCCAGAGACTCGTCAACGTTTGTTTGTCAATCACCCAGTCTCCAGGAAACAATGAACAGAAGGCAAAGCACTGTTTTAGATGACATGGGAGATGAATATAACTAAGCTCACGTATTGCATATAAATGAGGCCGATCTGAAGAATATTCTGAGATCTCACGCTCAAAATGTAACCACCCAGCTTCAGTTTTCTTGGAGAAAAATAGACTTCCAATCATTCGTATTGCCAAAGGGATTCCATCACACATTTTGACTATCCGCCTCCCGATATCTACCTTAATTGGATTTCTAGTCTCTTTTTCTTCCCGACAAGCCATTCTCATCAATAAATCAAAAGACGACCCTATCGGAAGGGCCTTGAGACAATAAGATGGGGTTGTACTCGTAAGGTCCGCAATTGACTGATCGTGTGTAGTTATCAGAATCTTGCTTCCTTGGGCACCTCCCATCAATAAACTTTTCAAGCTCCCCCATTGTTCAAAATCCTCATGCCGCAGATCGTCAATAACTAGGAGATATTTTTGCAATTGCTCCATGTCATCTGCTCTCTCTTTTGTCTCTCTTCCTCTGATTTTCCGCGCTTCCCTTTCGAGATCGTGGAAGTCATTGTCACCCACACAGACCCAAATCCTTAAATCGAAATGATTCTTGACCATGTCATCTTCGTATAGACATCGAGCAAGAGCCGTCTTTCCAATCCCATCCCTACCCCATATTGAAAGGACGGGAATTTGTTCATCAGTGTCAGAGTCTAACAAGAAGTTCACAATTGCGCTTTTATCATCCTCTCTCCCTATAATCTCCTCATCGTACACAAAGGAGTCCAACCGCTCTCTGTTCCTCGATCCTCTCTTTACCCGCACATCCTCCGCGCACTCTCGCAAGCCCAAATCCCTCCCTTTAGCAGCGATGGTTTCTATTCTCTTCCTAATATCCCTCGCAAGGGCGCTCGTCTTCAGCGTAAGAGCACGCAGGTTTAAAGGCGGAAAGGAGGTAATTACCTGCTGCTTCAATTTCTCATATTTGCTCAGCGGTTCTCGATGCTTGACTTCAATGTTCCATTCTTCGAGTAAGTCCTCCGCATCATAGAAAGCAACTTTGAGATCCTCCATCCATAGTTCAATTTCCCAGCGTCGTCCGAATATCCGCTTTTGCGCATCGGGCATTATACTTTGGAGAAAGGAAACGGTTTTCTTGAACTCGGAAAATTCGCCGCCAGCGCCCCATAATTTTGCACCTTCTGGGCAATCATCCAGAAGTTTAGCTACTCTCAAGACGATTGCTTCCGCCATGGCTCTTCGGGGGCGAAGGGGATCCTGCGCCTCCTCTTTTTAATTTCGGGAGGATGCTCTACTGATGCCGAGTCGCAACTTGTTTGGTCTCCTCCCGTTCTATGTGAAGAACTTTATGAACAGAAACAGAGATGAAAGAAATCGAGAGAGGGAGAGAGAGATAGAGAGAGAGATTGATGAATGTATTTCTTCTATGTTTTAACTTCCTCAAGAGATTACAGTATGAGAGAATTCCTTCTTATACCTATTCTATTTCTCCCAATGAATCTGTTTTACACGAGCAGTTGAAGGAAAAAGTCAACTACCTAGCTGTAAGGACTAACCGAATACCGGTATAACAGCTAAGGTACAAAGTAAAGGAAAAACAGAGTAGATGAGCAGAGTAACGATTTAACCGACTTCGCAGCCTCTCTTCATGCAATCTCTTGATCTGTATATCATCCTTCCTTTCCTTTCTTTATTTTTAACTGTAGATCTTCTTCTTTCTGTACACTTCTCAGCATCATTTATGCTCTTGGCTTTTGTTCTTGTTATTTGTTGTTGAATAAGCTGTTGTCTTGTGTTCTTAACATCCCCCGCAAATTGGGCAGGGGTGAAAAACCAATGCCCAATTTGAGACGAAGAGAGGAGTGTGTTAGTTTAGATAGTGGCTTGGTAAAAATATCAGCAACTTGGTTATGGCTGGGAACATATCTAACACACAAAGATCCAGATGCAACTTTTTCTCAAACAAAGTGGAAATCAACCTCAATATGTTTTGTTTGAGCATGAAGTATAGGATTCGTTGTGAAAGATTTGGCAGATTGATTATCACAGAATAATATGGTTGGTGAGTGAAGAGAAACTCTAATATCTCTGAGAACAAAAGTAATCCAAGTAAGATCAGCTGTTGCTGAGGCAAGAGCTCTATATTTAGCTTCAGTGGAGGAACGAGAAACAATTGATTGTTTCTTAGCAGTCCATGAGATGAGATTAGAACCGAGATAAGTACAGAAGCCTGTGGTAGACCATCTAGTTTGAAGACAGCCAGCCCAATCTGCATCAGAGAAGCCATATAATTGAAGAGAGCTGTGAGAATGAAGTGAAATACCAAGGTGAATTGTTCCTTTTACATATTGAAGAACTCGTTTTAGTTGAAGAAGGTCTCCAATAGTAGGGTGCTGTAGTTTCTGACATAGGATATTTGTTGCAAAGGCAAGATCAGGCCTGGTGATTGTTGACACCTAATATTTTAAAAATAATAATAAATTAAATAAAATTCGTTTTTTTTTTAATCTTTGTTGTTGAAAATATATTCTCATTTCAAAATTTAAAAAAATTAACCGTTTGATTTTTGGAGCCATTTTTTGTTGAGAAGATGAGTAGATATCGGGAAATCTTCAACGATTTTGAGTCCTTCCTCTATAAAAGAGGGCAAGTCTTCGGTTCAGGGGGGCTTCTCTTCATTGTTCGTCTAAAAAAAAAAAAAGCAAACTGAAGAGAAAGAGAAAAGAAGTTAACGAGCGCAAGAAAAGAGAAAAAGGGCTGATGGAAGTAAAAAGAGAGAGGGTAGAATTCGGCAGAGAGTGAGAGAGACAAGTGAGAGAGAGAGTGTCAGGTAAGAGAAAGTCAAAAGTAAAAGAGGGGAGGGGAGCCATCCGTGGAACTCTCGAAAGAATAAGAGAAACACAAAAGGAGAAGAAATGGGGAAATGTAAAAAGAAAGCAAAAAGGGGTAAAGGTGATTGGACATTTACTGTTCATCACCTTCTTCCTCTGCCATTCCCGCTTCTACCTTCCTCCTGCCGGCTCCGATTCCGCTTCGTCCAGCTACGACGGTCGGCTCCGCTTCTACCTCATGCCCACGCGCTGATCTGCGAGTCACCCATGATCCGCGCCCAACACCACTCCTGCTTAGCCGACCCGAGATTCCCGACCCGAAGTTCCGCCGAGCTGTGACCTGCTTGCTGTTCGCGACTCCACTGCTAGGGTTCCTTTGCCCGCGATCTCGCACCGCCGCCCTGCCGCGTCGATCCGCAACGACCTACCGCCCAAGCGACGAGCCGCTACCCCTGATCCGAGTCTGCTGCTGTCCTCGGTGCGCCATCAACTACTGCCCGAGCAATCTCCTGTTTTGTTGCAGGTTTATCTCCGCCTGAGCCCACTCACCGCCGCTCGGAACCCGACGCCACCGCGACCTGTTGCTGCCCAGCCCTCGCCGGAGCTCCGAAGCCCGCCGCTCCGAAGCCTGCCGCTCCTGACCTAGCCGTGCGACCTAACGCCAACAGCTGCGACCCCGACCTTCCACGTTCGTTGCTCGCGGCCCTTGATCGCCGGCTCCACATTCGCTGCCCGCGTCTGCAACCGACCGTTGGCTCCTCGGTGACCACCCACACGAGCACAAGCCGTGCTTGGGAAGAAAAAGAAAAAAAAGCAAAAAAGCAAAAGGAAAAAGAAAAGGAAATTAGGTAGTATATTTTTATTTTTTTACTTATTTCATGTTATGTTAGCTTTTTTTAAGTTGTAGTATTGTATGTCAATATTTGTAGACCTTGTAGACATTAGAGTTTTATCTCAAATTAAGGTAATTATTAATTTGACCCGTAAGATGTTGGGTCATTTTTTTAATTACTTTAATTTTTAGGAATTTTGATAATATTTCAATTGTTAAATTAGTATAGAGTCAAAATAATTGTTAATTTAATCCGTGAGACAATGGATTATTTTTTCGGTTATTTTAATTCTTATAAAATAATTACTTGTTTGGAAAATAAAAATAAAAACAAAACAAAAAGCGCATTCATTTAGGTTGTTAGTTTTATCATTATTCGAATTGCATGTGAAATTTTAATTTCGAAATTAATATAAAAAGATAAAAAAATATCATGCATATGTCATGTAGAATTAGGGCATGCTCCGCACGTCATTGCATATTAGATTAATTACATGTTAGATTAAGATAATATCTTAGTTTAAATTAAGATTTAATGTGACTTAATCCTTAGTTTAAATTAGATAGAATTTTAATCTAGCTAGATCATTTTTGCATTTTTAATAGAAATATCAAATGCACGTCATTTATTTTTTATTAGATTCATTTAATTAGAACTTCCTCGTCATTAGACTAAGTCATTTAATAAATGTCATCTTAGTTTAAATAATTTTGTATGTCATTGCATCGCATTGCATGTCATTAGAATTAGGTCATTTAGATTGCATTTAATTGTTGCATTTCTTCATGTCATATAGTTTAGGTCATGCTGCCATGTCATATTAGATTATTAGCATGCATCGCATGATTTTCATTAAATAAAGTGAAAACAAAAATTGAAATTGCGTGTTAATTAGAAATCATATCTAGGGTTACTGATATGAATTCTGATTTAACAATGCAAATGCTTTCATTGCTTCTAGGTATGTTTTGCAATATTTAATTGCTTTCTTGAGTGTTAAATTGGTGGTATGCACGCCCGCGGTGGAAGCGTTGGTTAGGGCTTGGTACCCCAAACGCAGGGGGAAGGGTTCGAACCTCCGTGGAAGCGATGCTTCAATGCATAACGCGCGTCTTACCTGCGCTGGGGGTCGGGCGGTGGGGGCCCCGGCGCTCCAGGGGTTTACTCTCCCGCGAAGGCGTTCGGAGAGTTCCCCGGGTCATCAAAAAAAAAAAAAAAAAAAAAAAAAAAAAAAAAAAAAAAAAAAAATTGGTGGTATGCACACATGTATGATCACCTCACATATTAGAAGGATAGATTTAAAATCAATCCAAATTGCTTGCCAAACATTTTTTTTTTTATAAATGAAATAGAAAGGTACCGAAAGGGCACATGATAGTCTAATGTAACCAAATCCCCGAACTCATAAATCTCTGGTTCGTAGGAGTAAAATAAATCTCCCGTTACTTTACTTGGGTTTCTAATCGACCCACCAAAAATAGATTAATGGCGACTCCTGATTGAAAATCATTTGCATGTTAAAAATTCAAACCTAAGTTGCGAATTGGTATGGGCTTGGGAGAGCCCCAGCTAAACTTAAAGACTTAGTAATCCATTAACTTAAACTTTAGGATTGTCCTGAAAATTTAGGTCGCGACAGTGATAGTGAGATATTGTAAGCCACCTACGAGACTTCGGTAGTTCATGGGATTTGGAAGAAGAACATCATCTCTTTCAAGTATAACTGGTTTAAGAGAGAGAGGTGTAGCAATAGGTTTACAGTCAGTCATATTTGCACGAGACAGTAAGTCAAGGGCATACTTGGTTTGACATAAGAACAGCTCAGTAGACGTTCGTGTGGCTTCAATTCCAAGAAAGTAATGAAGCTGACCAAGATCTTTCATATGGAATTGAACACTAAGTGAATGAATAAGAGTCTGTAGCAATGGTTCTGAGCTACCAGTGAGAATTATATCGTCTACATATAGAAGTAACAGTATTGTCTCTTGTCCTTGATGAAGTATGAATAGAGATGGGTCAGTTGAACTGCAGAAAAATCCAACTTCAAGTAAGAAATTGCTGAATTTATCATACCAGGCACGCAGTGCTTGACGCAGTCCATAAAGTGATTTTTGAAGTAGACATACATATTGAGAGTACTGTGGATGAATAAAACCAGGAGGTTGCTCCATGTACACAGTTTCATTCAAGGTGCCATGTAAGAAGGTGTTCTTGACATCAAGTTGGTGTATAGACCAGTGTTGTACCATTGCTACAGAGAGAACAAGTCTAACAGTTGCATGTTTTATCACAGGACTAAAGGTTTCTGTGAAGTCGATTCCTTCTTCCTGATGAAATCCCTTGGCTACTAGACGAGCCTTCAATCGATCTAGACTGCCAGTAGAAGTAAGTTTAGTCTTGAACACCCATTTGCAGCCAATAACATTCATGTTATTAGTACGAGGAACCAATAACCAAGTTTGATTATGATGTAAGGCATTCATTTCTTCTTGCATTGCCTGATACCATCCTGGATCTGCTAGAGAAGATTTTATTGATTTTGGTTCTGAAGGAACTTGGTATTGAGCAAGACATGCATATTGAGGATTAGCTCTAACTATACCAGATTTAGATCTGGTTTGCATGTGATGAGTAGGTTGTGTACCTTGCACAGGATGGATAGACTGTGTTTGTTCGATAGCTGGTTCTGTTACTATCACTGTTGTGGTTCCAGATATGTTCTCTTATGGAGAAATACTTTGAATAGGAGATGGAACTTGATCATCAAGTGATACAGTTGTAGAGATAGGATCTATATGTTCTGCAAAAACTTGCTCAGCTGGAGGATTCTGAACATACCTTGTTTGATGAGATGATGAAGTATTGATAAGCTCTATACTTGGAGCTTGTAAGAATCTCTCTTCTTCTGTCCATAGTTTATATAGTTGTGTATACGTTGAGGAATGTGTTGCCAGCTTTTTAGAGAAAGGAAGAATGTCTCATCAAAAATTACATGTCGACCGATGTACACATGACCAAAGGGTAGGCACCAAACATCGATATCCTTTATGATGAGTACTTCGTATCCGAGAAAACACAGGTAAGTGATCGTGGATCCATCTTGTGTTGTGCGTAGGGTCGAAGACAGGGATAACAGGCACACCCAAATACTCTGAGATGATCATATCTTGGCTTATGCTGATATAGCTTGGTAAAGGGAGATTGCATCTTTAACTGTGGAGTAGGAAGTATATTGACAGTATAGTTTGCTGTCATAAATGCATCAACCCAAAATTTTAATGGGACTTTTGCATGATATAGCATAGCTAGACCAAGCTCAACTATATGTCGATGTTTTCTTTAAGGTATTCCATTCTGTTCGGGTGTATATGGACAAGAGATAAGCTGTTGAATGCCACAACTCTATAGGTGAGCTTTAAACTTGTGACTGACAAACTCTCCCCCACCATCACATTGAAACCTCTTGATTTTACAATTGTGCTGGTTTTCTACTAACTTCTGAAACATAAGAAATATATCATAGAAGTCTGATTTTAGTTTCAATGGATACATCCAGCTGAACCGAGAGAAGTTATCAACAAAGATCACATAATACTTGAAATTCTGATAAGAGTTGACTGGAGAAGGTCCCCGGATGTCACAATGGACTTGTTCTAGAGGTTTATTCGCTACAGAACTTGACATAGGAAAAGGTAGAGCAGTGTTCTTAGCGAGCTGACAACTTCTACATATAGATTGTGGTTCTGTATGACACTGGATTAACTTTTGATTCTTCAAATGCTTCAGGACATTCTGATTTGTATGAGCTAGCCGTTGATGCCATATGTTTTCTCCTGTAATCTTCTGTCTTTGAGTGAAGAACACCTCTGCAGCACAATGATCAATTCTGTATAGTCCTTTCTCCTTCTTCCCTAGCATCTTGGTTATGTTGGTGGTGCTGTCCTTCATGTACACCCCAATTTTGTCAAAGACAAAAGAACAGGGATAATCATCGGTTAGTCTATTTTCTTAATTGCTGGAACAATTAACACATCTTTTAGAGGCAAGGTAGTAATAGCAGTAGTTAGCATTGTATTCCCAATATATTTCACAGGTAAACATGAACCGTTGCCAATCATTACTGTATCGCACGGCATTCTTAGAGAAGTTTTGGAGAATACCAAAGATTTGCCGAAATGTGGGCGCTTGCTCCGATCGTGGATACCATTCATTTCCATTAGTTTCCTCAATGTGGAGTGCTGATAGAGCTGTTGGTATTTCTTCAGCTTGGTAAGAATTATCAAATCTATACCAATAGTGTAATGCATCGTGACCTGGTTTTCTGCAGATCTGGCACTCCAGTCGAGTGTTGTTGCTTTCTCCATCTGCACATCTTTATGGAGAGTTAAATTTGATGGTGGATAGATCTTGGCTTCTGTATACCTCTGAGCTGAACCATTATATGGTCTGAACCCCTGACCAGAACTCAAGGTAGAGGGGATATTAACCTGGTTAAGATGTTGATTCCCCTGTTCATAGCTCGAGTTATTAGTTCTGTAATTCATATTTCTTCCAAGATTTCCAAAATTTCTGTATCTGCTGCTGAATGGTCTTCCTCTTCTAATACTTCTTCCTCCATGACTATATCCCCTTGAATTTCCAAGACTGTTATTTTGCTCTAAAAAATTTCTATTAAATTCATCTTTGTGTATAGCTTCAGTCTTCCTTTGACCATAATAGGCTAGATTTGACCGAACGGCTTGAGGAATAGTTTTGCAGCCTTGATTCAAACCTCTCTAGATGAGAGATCACTTCATCATATTCCGGTTGAGGCTTTAAACAATAAATTGTTGTTTTAAAGCTCTCATACTCGACCCCAAACCTTCCAAAATGCCAAACAGTTTTGTTATGTCATCTACTGGTTTACCTATGGCATTTAATTGATCACATATTGTCTTGTACTCTCGAGATATGTTGATAAAGCTCTATCACGTTTCGACAAGCCTGCAATTTTCCTCTTAGTTCAAACTCCTTTGCCACAGATTTTTGGGTGAACCGATTAAGGGGCCTGCCAAAGTTCATAGGCTGTGTTTAAGCCGATTATTAGGCTAAGTATGTCTTCAGAAACAGCACCACTAATCCAAGAGGAAACAAGTTGATCCGTTTTAATCCAATCATTATAGTCAGGATTAAGGATATCAACTGTTTGATCTCCTTCTTCTACCTGTAGTGTTTTAACAAGCGGTGGAGTTTCTCCATTCACAAATCCAAACAGATCTTGACTTCTTAGAAACCTATGAAACTGAGCTTGCCATAGGAGGAAGTTATTCTCAGCTAATCTGATTGTAACAAAGTTCGAGATGTTGACATGAATGAGAAATGGATATCTCAAGCTTTTTGCTGCCATTCTACTTTTCCAGGTCTTTGAACACCACTTGTTTCGAATACAACCTTTACTGGTTTTTGCAGTATGATGCAGCAAATCGGTTTCTGATGATAGAGATTTGAAGGAAGATGAAGAATATAAACTCACAGATCAATGAGGCTTCGATTCCCGAATCCAATCTGCTTGTAGATTCAGCCATTTTTATGCGACTGAGATGATTTCTTCAGATGATAGCTCGATACCATGAAGAACTTTATGAACGTAAATGAGATGAAAGAAATCGAGAGAGGGAGAGAGAGATAGAGAGAGAGAGAGATTGATGAATGTATTTCTTCTATGTTTAACTTCCTCAAGAGATTACAGTATGAGAGAATTCCTTCTTATACCTATTCTATTTCTCTCAATGAATTTGTTTTACACAAGAGCAGTTGAAGGAAAGAGTCAACTACCTAACTGCAAGGACTAACCGAATACCGGTCATAACAGCTAAGGTACAGAGTAAAGGAAAAACAGAGTAGATGAGCAGAGTAACGATTTAGCCGACTTCGCAGCCTCTCTTCATGCAATCTCTTGATCTGTATATCATCCTTCTTTTTTCCTTTCTTTATTTTTAACCGTAGATCTTCTTCTTTCTGTACACTTCTCAGCATTATTTATGCTCTTGGCTTTTGTTCTTGTTATTTGCTGTTGAATAAGCTGTTGTCTTGTGTTCTTAACACTATGCACAGTCAATCAGTATCAAAAAGACGAAAATACCCTCATTTGACTATATAGGGACTTATGAACTCTCAAAAAGCTTTCATATCGTATCAGACATTTCGACACATGTCCGACACTCTCCGATACTCAATCAACACTTGTCGAAACAGCTAAGGTACAGAGTAAAGGAAAAACAGAGTAGATGAGCAGAGTAACGATTTAGCCGACTTCGCAGCCTCTCTTCATGCAATCTCTTGATCTGTATATCATCCTTCTTTTTTCCTTTCTTTATTTTTAACCGTAGATCTTCTTCTTTCTGTACACTTCTCAGCATTATTTATGCTCTTGGCTTTTGTTCTTGTTATTTGCTGTTGAATAAGCTGTTGTCTTGTGTTCTTAACACTATGCACAGTCAATCAGTATCAAAAAGACGAAAATACCCTCATTTGACTATATAGGGACTTATGAACTCTCAAAAAGCTTTCATATCGTATCAGACATTTCGACACATGTCCGACACTCTCCGATACTCAATCAACACTTGTCGAAAAATCTGACACTTTGCCAACTTTCTCGACACTCGAGTCAGAATTCTAACATATAAGTTTTCAACATGTAATTTAGATATCGATGTCAATTTAAAAAATTTAATAAATGAGAGGTTAGAATATATATGTAAAAAAATAAAACACACTCATAAAAACAATAAATGGAGAAAGAAGAAAAACATAATATTATCTTCTCTTCTAACTCCCACTTCCCATGATACACAATTCACCTCTTAAGTTTTTTCTCCTCTCCTAACATATCTTACATACGAGTCTCGAGTATGAATCGCTTGTTTTTTCTCTGAGTTTTATAAATCATTAAAATAGAGTTGAATTTATCAAATTAAAACAATGAATAATATTAATAAATAGCGGATTAATGTTTTTTTAATGTATATTTATTCTAGGCTTTTTAAATAATTTATTTATTTATGAATTTGATTCAATTTAATTTAATTGAAATAATCATAAAATTGATAACTTATTTTTTATATATATAAAAATATAACGTGTCCTAACATGTTGGAATTCTTTATTTTTTGAGAAACGACATGTCGGCGTGTCGTGTCATGTCGCATGTTAGTGTTGGTGCTACTTAGACAGGAATTAAAATCAACCACATTATACCACCGCCCATAGCGGTAGCGTTGGTTTCGAGCTCTCTCCCCCTCACGAAGGGGAGAAGTTCGAATCCTAGCGTTGTCGTTAGGGATTCTTAAGTGTGACGCCGTGGTGGTGGATCCTGCACTAGCGTCACCTGAGGGTTTACGACGCCAGATGTCGGCTGATGGCGGTTCCTCCAGTCCAAAAAAAAAAAAAAAAAAAACAACCACACTATTACCGTGGCCTCATTCCCCATCTTCTCTCTCTATGACTTTATTAAAGATTTTCCAAGGACTATCATCGTCATGAACGGAAGTAATTATGTGAAGTCTAATATAGTAAATAATATTGGGAGATATCTAATGTGGGACTTTTGTTTGAGTAGGGATCTAATATGGAAAGAAAAATGCTGCTAAAAGGTTCACCAGAAAGACAAACGAGGATTAAGAGTCTAGGAAATAATTAACGTTTACAGTCTTCCAAATTCGTCATCAACACACCCCATAATTGTGCATCAATTGCCAAATCATCCAAAAGTTTAGCAAACTTGGAGACGATTGCCTCCGCCATTGCTCTTCCCTTCTCTTTTCTTTCGAGAGGATGCTCTGGCGGTGCTAAGTAGACATGGGTGGTACGTCTAATCGGCACTTACAGCAACCGGAAAAGCTAACAACACAGCATACATGACAACACGAAGTAAAACTGAACCATGTGTTGCAGCATCTCGTTCAAACGTAACGTGACGAATTTAAGAGACAAGATGGTACATGCAATGCCTTGGAGGAAAACATATATCCTAACTAGAGAATTTAGAATATCATAGGAACTGTCCATTTAAGACCACCGTTTCACCAATAAACTGTCCATCCCTTCATTGTGTGCCAACAGCTCAGTTCATCCAACGAAATTTGCTTTCTAGAGTATAAAGAATAGCTCAAATATCTCTTGATATTTATAGCATCCAGGCTCATGCTTTAACATGTTATGTGCTTTTATTTGTCTATCTGTGGCTTCGGAATCTAATTTGCTCAGGTACAATGCCAATCAAGTTTTTTTTCTTTGAGCTTCCGTAGGAATAGCCATTGGCAAGTGAGATAGAAATACTCACCACGAAGGAAAAGAAACTTGCACTGCAAAACCCCCTGCAATCAGCAAACAAACTAAAACAATTAATGGAAATACTCACCACAAAGCAAAAGCAATGATTTGCACTGCAAAACCCCCTGCAATGATGCAATAAGCGAACTAACTATATTGGCAAGTTTCAATTTTTTATGGCGTCCTCTGTTCTGTAACTGAAAGGAAAAGCAGGACAGAAAATATGAAAGCTTTTGTTTTCCTCGTAAGACTATCCTCTCTCTCTCTCTCTCTCTCTCTCTCTCTCTCTCTCTCTCTCCCACTCTCATCCCCTTTGTTTTGTCTCTAAGCTATAGGCATCGTAAGATTTGCTCGTTTCTCACCGGTTGGGTCTCTCATCACTCACTCTCTCTCTCTCTCTCTCAACAGAACAATCTTATATTTTAGGTTGGTAACATACAACGCAAAGCTCAGATCAGCCAATCCTTCGAAATCAAACCTCCAACCCTTCCAAGAAAGCAAAGGGAAAAAGGGTTTATCGAAAACATTAAATTTCAGACTCACCTTACTTGCTCTGAATAGCTGCGTCGGAGTCACAAGCTGCAAAAGAGAGGCGATGGTGATGAGTTTGCGTCTAGCGACAACGAGCTGGGTCGCGTTTCTATAGCGCCAATGGTGGTGATAATGAGAGGCAAACCATTTTTTTGTTAAAATGGCTAAAAATCGGTTCCAAAAACCCATCCAGCTCGTGGGCGCCGGGCAGGTCTTTATTTGGAATCAAGAATCGGACCAATTCCAATTGGTTCCCAAAAACTAGAACGGGTTCTTGGACCGGTTCAATCAGATCCAATTTCTAGACTTAGTTTTTGGGTGGTCTGGTCTAATTCTCGATAAATCTGTCTAGTTGCACACCCTTACTTGTCGGTCTCGTCCCGTTCTATGCACAATCAATTAGTATCAAAACAATGAAAATACCCTCATTTACCAATACAGGAATTAAAATCGAGCATACTTTTACTGTGGCCCCATTCCCCATCTTCTCTCTCTATATAAATTTATTAAGGGAAAATGTCACAAATGATCCCTATACTTTTGCCCAATGTGCAATTTCGTCCCTAAACTTTTGATCGGCTCAATTTGGTCCCTGAACTATTGATAAATGTCCAATTTAGTCCCTGAACTTTTGATCGGCTCAATTTGGTCCTTGAACTATTCATAAATGTCCGATTTAGTCCTTTGTTACTGTTTTTCTTTTTTTAAAATTTTTTTTAAAATATTTTTTAAAAAAAATTAATTTTTTTCAATTTTTTTTGCTTTTTCTCCCTTCCCTCCGCCGGAGCCCGGCGGAGGGAAGCCGGCGTCCGGCGAGGGTCGCCCGCGCCGCCGGGGCGAGGGCCGTCCCGCCGGACGCGTTGCGAGGGTCGCCCGACGCCGGCGAGGCTCCCTCGCAGATCCGGGCGAGGGAGCTCCCTCACCCGACGCCGGCGAGGGGAGCCCCTTGCCGGATCGCGAGGGAGCCCCTCGCGGCGTCGGCGAGGAGCCGTCCTCGCCGGACGCAGGTGAGGGCGGCCCTCGCCACTGTCGGGCGAGGGGCTCCCTCGCCGCCGTCGGGCGAGGGCCGTCCTCGCCGACGCAGGCGAGGGAGGCCCTCGCCCGACGCCGGCGAGGGCCGTCCTCGCGCACGCAGCGAGGGCGACCCTCGCCGACGCGGCGAGGGGCTCCTCGCAGATCCGGCAAGGCTCCCTCGCCGGCGTCGGCGAGGGAGCACCCGGCGTCGGGCGAGGCGGCCCTCGCCCGACGCCGGCGAGGGAGCTCCTCGCCGGATCTGCGAGGGAGCCCCTCGCCGCGTCGGCGAGGGAGCCCCTCGCTCGATGCCGGCGATGGAGACACCGGGCGAGGGTCGCCCTCGCTGCGTCCGGCGAGGATCGCCGCCCGGGACGCCGGCGAGGGCGACCCTCGCCGGACGCCGGCTTCCCTCCGCCGGCTCCGGCGGAGGGAAGGGAGAAAAAGCAAAAAAAATTAAAAAAAATTAAAAAAAAGGAAAAACAGTAACGAAGGACTAAATCGGACATTTATGAATAGTTCAAGGACCAAATTGAGCCGATCAAAAGTTCAGGGACTAAATTGGACATTTATCAATAGTTCAGGGACCAAATTGAGCCGATCGAAAGTTTAGGGACGAAATTGCACATTGGGCAAAAGTATAGGGACCATTTGTGACATTTTCCCATTTATTAAAGATTTTTCAAGGACCATCCTCATCATGAATGGAAGTAACTAAGCAAAGTCTAATAAAGTATATAATTTTGGGAGATATCTAATGTGGGGCTTTTGTTTGAGTAGCGATCTGAGGTGGAAACAAAAGTGCTCCTAAAATGTCCACCAGAAATACAAATGAGGATTAAGAGTTCAAGAAATAATTAACGTTTACAGTCTTCCAAATTCATTGCCAACACCCCATAATTGTTCATCATTTGCCAAATCATCCAGAAGTTTAGCAAACCTGGAGATGATTGCCCCCGCCAGAGGTCTTCGGGTGTAAAGGGGTCCCCTTCTCTTTTTCTTTCGGGAGGATGCTCTAGCGATGCTATGTAGACATGGGTGGTAATCCTATAAGCCGCGCAGGCTCCTATTCTATACACAGCCGATCAGTGTGAAGAAGACGAAAATACCCTCACTTGACAATAGAGGGATTAATAAAATCGAGCCTTCCTTGCCTCCATTCCCCATTCTCTCTCTCCACGATGTTAAAGATTTTTCAAGATCTATGATAAGTAAGCATGGGTGGTAATCCTACAGCATTTCCAAATCACATTGCTCTTGAGCAATTTTCAATCCTTGCACTGGTTGGTCGTTGGATTGGGCTCGATTAATTACGTATAAGTTGTTCTCACATTCAATTAATTAGATGTATAGCGATCCATAATAGGGAGCGGGGCTGGATATGAGGAAAATTCAACCAAGTCCCAACCATCATTCTCTTTCGAAAATTAGTTGGAGTTGAGATGGTCAAGAGTTTTGCTCGGAGTAGCGATCGAGATGTCTGATATGGTAAACAATTTTGGGAGATATGTAGAGTGCGGTTGTTTTGTGAAATATGAATTAAAAAAAAATGGATTGCTTCTATCCTCTTAAGAAATAATAAGGGAAAAGTATATTCATTGTTCATGAAAATATTTATATATAAATTTTCATCGGTGTTAAAAATATTTCTTATTGGCTAATTATTTCAAATGGTATAGACGACCATCTTTTTGATTCCAAATAATTCATTTCCAACGAAACAAACGGAGCCCTAATACGGGAATTTGTTTGAGTAGGGATCTAATGTGAAAGAAAAATGCTACTAAGGGTCCATTCATTTCATTGAAAATGCAACGTTTTTAGAAAATATTTTTCAGGAAGTCATTTTCCAAGAAAATGTCATTATTTTCTAGTGTGCTTATAAAACCTGAAAATGAAGTGAAAAATATTTTTCATTCTTCGATAAGGAAAATCTTTTTCTCTATACACTTTTTTTCAATAATTTTATTATTATTATTATTATTTTTAAAAAATTATTTTAAAATTATTTTTTTTAAAAAATAGATTTTTCTATTTCTTAAAATAAATTGATTTTAATTTTTAAAAATTTTCTTTTCTTTTCTTTCTTTTTAATCATTGGCCACGCGATCGCGCAAACCAGCCAAAGGCCAACTTCCATTGGCTCACCGATTTGGCGAGCGGCAAGCTAGGTGAGGCTTAAGGCCATGGTGGCAAGCCTCCGGCTCAGGGCTCCCTTATGGCCAGTCGCCAACCATAGCCATGCCAGCCGACAACCGGCCAAAGTAAAAGGAAAAAAGAAAAGAAAAAGAAAAATAATTTAAAATTCGAATTATAAAAAAAGAAAACAAGAAAGAAGGAGTTTAGTAGGATATGAGATAAGAGAAAGTGAGTAAGGAAAATGTTTTCCTTAATTTAAAATGTGGAAAACATTTTCCCCTCTTTTAGAATACTTTCATTCCTACTAGTTCATTTTTTGTGAAACGAACATCGAAAAATCTGGAAAATGTTTTTCTGGAAGTTATTTTTCGTGAAACAAATGAACACTAAGAGTTTAGGAAAAAATCAACGTTTATAGTCTTCCACGTTAGGATTTTGTTAAGACGTAATCAACATTGAAAATCTATCGGAAGAGAAGACAAATGACGATTGGTTAAGCAGTGAGGATCGTTCATTACAATAATGTGAATACATAGTTTAATGGGTAATTAGAAAAACGTGACGAGACGACATCATCGTCACTAGTTTAATACCCTTCCGAACTTGGAAGTGGTCTATACAAATTTGGTGGACTACTTATATGAACTAAACTAGTATAATGTTCTTACTTAAGCACGGCCATGGGTGACCCCCTTCATCCCCTCTCATTCTCCCCTCCCGTATCGAAAAAAGAAGTTGAATGAACATTGATCTAGCGTCCTTTCATGTCGGTCAGCGCTAGAATTACATCGATATGGTCTGAATTCCGTGTAGGGTTGGGGAAAATGCTGATTTTACCTTCATAAATTCTGTTGCAATGCCGTAAGGCACGCTATCTCTACTGTGGGCCTTACACCCATCCTCACTTACCCTAGACGCGGATGGCTACTATACCAATCTACCCAGCGGTAGCTAGAACATGCAAGCATGACTTGACGTGGAGTCTACCTTCCCTACTATGAGATTCCCAAATTCCCCATCTATCTTTCTCTTCTTGACAAAGAGGGAATATAGGGGATAGCACGGGGTCTCCCATCCTAGGGCAGATCTCTCGCCTGTTTCCTTCTCGAGGCTTTTAAGGACCTGCTTAGGTCTGAAAATGCCGATTTTACCTTCATAAATTTTTTGTTGAATTGCCTCGTTGGATCCTCCACCCATGTCATGCCAATCACCCTCCTCTACCTCTAAATGGGTGAACAAGGTGACTTTGGGTCTATACCAGTCACTTTACTATGCGATTCGTGCAACTTTGATCTAGATAGCCACTTTGCCGATTTTGAATATCTGTTTGATTTCTAGAGTATATGTTTGATCCAAAGTATCTCTTAGATCTTGATTCTGATTCTGAGCATATGTTTGATTTGAAGTATCTCTTAGATCATGATTTGTTGTAACCTCTATTGTAATATTATGTTACTTTTGATAGCCATTTTGTAAATCTTATAAATAGGCTCATGTATAGTTTAATGAAATATACAGAAAATTCCATAACTTTATTTTCTGCTTTACATTTATCATGGAATCAGAGCATTGCTTTTTCAAGATAGCAAGTCTAGTCTCTTCAATCAACAACTTTGAGATAACTGCTTCAAGACGAGGTAGTTGATCTTGATGTAGAAGAGAAGCTCCCACAGGTTCAAATTCATTATTAAGTGCCATCAGAAGTTGCATGACACGTATACAATCGCAATATTCAACGAACTTACAAGCATTGGAATCCACATCTCATTGTGGTTAAGATAATACTAGTTGATCCCATGTAACATGCATTGATGATAAAAAAATCATTGATGGACTAACCTGCCTCTTGAAGCATACGATGTAGATTTCCCAATAGCTAATATTAATGGGCAATATCTGAAGTAGAATATTGGCTAGTAAGTAAATCCCAAGCTTCCTTGGCCATATTAAGACAACCAAATTGAAGTACGATCGAGGGAATGAAAGTGTTCCAAAACCATGTAAGGACTTGATGGTTTTTTCTATCTCAATCCTCCAAGCGTTCACTAAATTTATCTTCAGTTTCACCAGCAATACGAGGAGGTTCACAAACAGCACTAGTGACACAGTGCCAAAGTCAGCATCCTTTAAAAAAAACTAGATGTTTCTTGAGCCCATAAAATATAGTTGATACATTCAAATTGGTCTAAATAGGTATTGAAACTTCCAAATTTTCCATGATATGCAATAAACTAGTATAAACCTAGGAGATTATTTATTGAGTTCAAGGAAAATAGGTACTTCTAGAGCTAATATGTAGCAGAAAATGCCACAGATAGATTCAGAACATCAAAATACCTCAGGAACTGATCGGAAACAAGTCAAACCGGCCCGAAAAGTAGGTGAATAGGTTTGGTCAACGCCGGTCAATGGAAGTCAACGACGGTCAACGACCGGTCAACAGTCAAGGTCAGAGGCTGACGTGTCAGATGATGTGGCAATTGCATAGCAAATGACATGTCATTACGTGGGCAGATGATGTGGCAGATGACGTCACTCTGAGGCTGGCGCAACGAATCACGTGAGATGGACGTAGCGAGTGAAGACCACTCGCATAAGCTTGCGGCAACGCATGAGGGTCGTGAGACGTTGTCTAACGACTGGCTTTCTAGATCTTGACTCCTCATGCGAAGTAAAGACGGATGGTTGTGTTGGTTTGCCAAATTATGGTATGAAAGATGTCGGAACAATATCGAAATTTGTCAAGGTCGGTGAATCCAGAGAGGTGGTGGCACGTGATTGTGTATGAACACATGAAGTTAGAATCTTGTGCTTGCTTATGTTGTTTTCTTGAGTATGACATTTAGCACAAAGAGTATAAATATTGGGATATAAGATGTTCTCTTCTCTCCATCATCTTCAGTCATCTCCAACTATTTGCTTCTTCACCAATCCTTCGGTGGAACTATTTCTTGAAGGTGACACATTGGCATCTTCCTCTTTGGAGTTGTCCTTCTCTAATCCCGATGCAAGTACATCCGATGATCCCATTTCGACAACTCCTAACATGTCTGTGCCACCTGTAGATTCTCCACCCTTAGAAATACCTTCTTCTCCTGTTCATCGTTCTACATGTGTAAGTCAACCTAATGTTCGGCTTCCTGACTTTCATTGTTACTCTACCATTGCTTCTTTTCACAAGCCTCGTACTTATAGAGAAGCTCCTACTAATCCTCTTGGCCGGCAAGCAATGGTGGATGAGTTCCAAGCATAAAATAAATTTCATACTTGGGATCTGGTTGATTTGCCACATGGAAAGTCTATTATAAGTTATAGATGGGTGTATAAGATCAAAATAAAGGCAGATGGTACAATGGAACGCTACAAAGCTTGACTAGTTACAAAAGGTTTTATTTAAGAGTATGGGATTGATTATGATGAGACGTTTGCTCCAGTTGCACGTGTTATGCATGTTCGAAATTTGCTTGTTGTCGTCTCTATTAAGCGATGGCTTTTGTTCCAAATGGATGTTAAAAATGCTTGTATCAATGGTAATCTTACTGAGGAAGTATAAATGGAACCTCCTCCTAGATACACTACTTCTAATAAAGTGTGTTGATTATGTTGAGCATTACATAGATTGAAGCAGGCTCCTCGTGCACAATACTTTAAGTATAGCTCTACTATGGAACGTCTTGAATTTCAATCCAATCCTTATGATAATGCTTTATTTGTTCAATGAACATCTCATGGATATATTCTACTACTTTAAGTTGTGGACAACATGATTATCACATATGATGATTCTACTAGCATCACAAAACTCTAGCAGTATCTCAGTAAACAATTTGAAATGAAAGATTTTGGTCGACTCAGTTAATTTTTAAGCTTGAAGGTTACTTCAGATTCCTCTTAGTATTATCTTTCTCAAGCTAGGTATGCTTGGATCTTCTTTCTCGGGCAGGACTCATTGATAACAAGATTGCTACCACTCCCATTGAAACCAATGCCAAATTTAATGATAAAGATGGGACTCCTATTTCAAATCCTACTCTTCATCGACAGTTAGTTGGCAGTCTTGTATACCTCACTATGACTTGTCTTAACATAGCCTACACCGTTCACATTGTTAGTTTGTTCATGACTGCACCATGAATCACTCATTTTGTTGTCGTTCTTTACATGCTTCGCTATGTTAAGAGCATTCTATTTCATGATCTTCATTTTTCTACTCTATATCTTGGAGTTGAAGGTTTACTCTAATGTTGACTGGGTTGGAAACCCTCTCGATCATCGCTCCACTATTGGCCACTGCTTCTTTAGAGGTAACTCACTGATCTCACGGCATAGCAAGAAATGAACTATTGTTGCTCGATCTAATCCATAAGCAAAATATCGTGCCATTGCTGATACAACAACAGAATTATTATGGTTGTCGATGGTTATTAGAGGTAACCCTAAAAGAACCAGATTTCGAAAACAACATAGAGGAAGAATGAAAGGAATATCTTATCGAGGTAATCGTATTTGTTTCGGTAAATATGCTCTTCAAGCACTTGAACCCGCTTGGATCAACCTATTCTATATATAGATAGAAACATAGATAGAAATATCTATTATCACAATAAAGAAAGGTTTTCTTTTTGAACTACCTTCTGTTTTTTGAACTACCTTCTCTACTCTTTAAGAGTTAAATATTGGATATTATGTGATTCTTGTTTCTGATTTTTAATGATTCTATTCTTCTTTAAATCCTATTTTTTCACAAATTAAATTCAACTAAGATACATATAGATGAAACTGAATCGAGTTGTGATCTAGGAATCTAGATTCAAGAATTGGAAATAAAGAAAAAAAAAAAAAGGGTTGCAAAAGAGGTTGAATGCGCTTTTCATCGTATGACATATGAAGTATTGGACGGTATAAATTTAGCAACACTCTTCCCCCGGATCTGTTACAAGAAAGGGATAATATGCAACTTCGAGTTGTCAATTATATTGTTTACAGAAATGGCAAACCAATTCGGGAATTTCTGATACAAGCATTCAATTAGTTCGGACTTGTTTAATTTTGAATTG